>JBBGZY010001310.1:1840000-2343094 GCA_037952925.1 Lithobates clamitans
AGTATGATGGGTGGGGGTGGCAGTGAAAGGCAGTATAATGGGGGGGTTAGTGGAGGGCAGTATAATAGGAGGGGTGGCAGTTGAGGGCAGTATAATAGGAGGGGGGGGCAGTATGATGGGATTGGGGCAGTATGATAGGAGGGGTGGTAGTAGAGGGCAGTATATTGGGGGGTAGTCACGTGGAGGGCAGTAAAATGGGAGGGGGGCAGTAAAATGGGAGGGGGGCAGTATAATGGGGGGGGTAGTGGAGGGCAGTATGGGGGGACTGTACAGCATGACTGGAGAGGGGCAGTGTATGGGAGGGAGCAGAGTGACCATGAGTGTACTCAGAGTCAGGGCAGTGCAGGGAGCATTTCTCCTACCTTTATTCCAGCGCAGGAACAGCCTTCGGAGAAGACCCGGAGTCGGGGGCGGAGTCAGGGGCGGGGCCGGGGGCGGAGCTTAGGCGCGAAGAGGAATCCTCCTTTGGCTAAATTCTGGGGCTCCACTCAGGGAGGACCCGGCGTTGGGGGCGGAGTCAGGGGCGGAGCTTAGGCGCGAAGAGGACTCCTCCTTTGGCTAAATGCTGGGGCTCCACTCTCCTCCTTGTCGTGACGTCACTGGTTGTTAGACGCCAGGCGGGCCATGCCTAGCAACCAGTTGTTTTGGCAGTGAGCCAGGCAGCGTCTGGGGGTGAAATGAAGCGGTCTCGGTCAAAACTAGTACAGCGGGCAGTGAGGGACAGCGGCAATGCGGCGGCAATTTTTAGGGGGGCATCAGATCGACCAGTGGGGCAATTCCGGGACATTGTATTGTCCCGGAATGAAGGTGCCCGGGACGCGGGACAGACCTCCCACAGCGGGACTTTCACGGCCAATCCGGGACGGTTGGGAGGTATGGACATGTACAAACACACTGACAGCTGTACATTCCCCTCTCCCTCCTGAGCACTCATTCATTGTCCTCTCACAGTGATTTATGTATCTTGTAGCACGACTCTAGCAGGGCCACCGCGGAGCATTCCAAGCGGGCAGGTGAAGAAATGGACTGACAAGGAGGCACAGGCTCATCCATCTAACAAACAGCTTTATAGAACTCCTACTACTCTCTCTGACAATCCAGAGTGTCCCCAGGGATTCTCCTTATGGTGTGGGCAGAGGCTGGCAGCTCCCCCCCTACTAGAATAACACTCACTGTGCGATCACACTGATCGGGGAACATCGATGGTGTCAGCTGCTCCATGCTGTGAACGGTCCCAGTAGAGGTCCCTGTGGAGACTGGAAATGAGGTAGCAGAGACTCTTCTTTGGGATGCCGTGAGTGGGGCCCCCACTGACACCTAGCCCAGATGCAGTGTCACTTGCCAGAAGATAGAAGAGGTGGGAGGGCATCCAGCGTGGTGGAGAGAACTAGGTGCGGAGGAGGAGAAAGTTAACTCCTCCTCCGCTTTAAGTGCTGAGCAGGGAGTCGCATCTATTACGTCACTGGTTGCTACACGCCAGGCGGCTGTAGCAACCAGTGGCCAATAGAGTATCAGGTGGAGGTGGAGGCAGAGCGAGCACCAGCGCTATAGCGGGGTTTGCTCACTGTGTCAGTATCATTCCGGGACACTGTATTGTCCCAGAATGAAGGTGCCTGGGAACCGGGACAGACTTGCTAATTGCGGGATTGTACACGTGGGCACCCTAGCATAGCAGCATAGGGTGGGATAAAGAGCACCTAGGGCATTGAGCTTGGGTAGGTTCCGAGATGTTGGTGCGGAATGGGTAGTATGCCCTGTGGATGATTTTAAAGTGGGTTTCCCGCCAGGCTTCTGATAGAGTGAGTTTGTGAATGTGGCGGTAGCTTTGTAGGATCCCTTCCGGCAGTTCAGTGTTATTGAATATTGAGGACCATTTCTGGAATGAAGTAAGATGATATTTATCCGATTGGTGAATGATAAGGTGGGAGTAGAAACTGGAAATAGAGTAATCGTCTTTCTGGAGCACTACATCCATGTAAGATTTTTGAAGGGGATCTGTTTGGGGCCTGTGACATGTTCGCAGATAGCTGAGTAACTGGTGCTGATGGAAAGCATGAGATGGTGGAAGTGAGTATTCCCGTTAGAGATCCTGGTATGACTTGAATTCTCCCAGTTTATCATTATATAAGGGAGTAACAGTAGTGAGGCAGAGTGTGCTCCAAAGGTTAAAAGCTGTGTAGATAGTGGAAGGAAAAGACATGGGATTTCCTTGAATGTTTGAATGGTTGGATATACTGAGGTAGCCCCAGCAACCTCCGTACATTCCTTCAGGCAATCACTGTGTCTCTAATGAGGACATTTGATTTAAGATGTAGGGGCAAAGCTTTTAAAGTGGAGTGGAGAACGGCGGAAAGGGTGAGCGGGGACACCAAAGCTCCCTCAAGCATATGGTTTGTATACCGAGATTTTCTCGACAACCAATCTAGACCCTGTAAACATGAAATATTATAAAAATGTAAATTGGGCAGTCCTGCCCCACCCTCAGACTTAGGGAGACAAAGTTTTTGGAGAGCTATATATGGCTTTTTGTTAGTCCATAGGAAAGCATTTAAAGCATTGTGTATCCTCTGCACATCTGAGTGTTTCAGTAAAAGCGGAATAGTCTGCATCGAATAGAGTAGCCGTGCAAAGAACACCATTTTGAATAGGTGACATCTCCCAAAGAGCGAGAGGGTCGTCCAAGCTTCCAACTCCTTTACAATTTTCGTTATTAAAGGTGGGTAATTGAGAGTGTACAAGGAGGATGGCTCTCGACTTATGCGTATCCCCAAGTGAGTGATGTAATGGGTGGCTAGAGTAAATGGAGAGGATAATCGCCATATAGCAGATAATCGGGGATTTAATGCTAGAACCTCACTTTTGTCGAAATTGATCCTAAAGCCAGAGCCGAGTTGAAAGGCCGCAAATAGGTCACTTAGTGTATCAAAATCTGAAGGAGGATTGGATAAGAAGAGCAGAATATCATCCGCAAATAAAGCGGAACGGACAATTTGGTCGCCTATGGCGATACCGCTAACACCCGCAGGTGAGTTAAGGATTCTGGACAGTGGTTCAATCGCTATATTAAAGAGTAGAGGGGATAGGGGACAGCCCTGTCTTGTTCCCTTAGTAAGAGGTATGGTGTCTGAGATAAAATCCGGAGTAACTAAGCGAGCCATAGGGGATGGTGTAAAAAACGTGTAATCAGACCCGAAAAACTGAATGCGGTCATTACCCTAAATATCGATGAAAAACTAATATTAACGAAAGCCTTTTCGGTGTCTAGTGATACAATAGCAGTGTCCTGCTTCGGGTGTAATTTGGCATATTCCAGCGCCATCAGGACCTTGCGGATGTTCAAAGTCGCTGATCGTCCTGAAACAAAGTCAGATTGAGCTGGGTGAAGCAAGGAGGGAAGTAGGGTAGCTAGACGTGAGGCGACTATTTTAGAGAGAATGTTTACATGTACGTTTATCAGTGAGATTAGCCTTAATGAGCCTGGGTGTAAGGGGTCTTTCCCTTTTTTGGATACTAGTTTAATGTGTGCCTGGGTGCCCATGGGAAGGTACGGGCCTCCCTCCCACGTGGCGGAAAAAACACGTTTCAAAGTGTTGGGGATGAAATCACTAGTCAATTTGTAGAACTCGGCAGTGTAGCCATCAGGGCCTGGGGATTTCGATGAGGCTAGGGATTTAATCGTTGATTGGATATCTTCTACCGTAATGGGAGCATTAAGTGTCTCTAAGTGCGAGGTGGTGAGTTGGGGCAGTCGCACCCTAGATAACAAAATCTCCGCCATTGTTTGATCGATCGGGTCCTCAGAATAGAGGGATGTATAGTATTCAGTAAGTAATTTGCTAATTTCTGTAGGGGAAGTAACAAGAGAGCCAGCAGTGTTCTTTAGAGCGGAAATATAGGTAGGTCGTTTAAAACCTGTACACAGTCGGGATAGAAGTTTGCCCGCCTTATTGCCATATCTCTGCCAACGTGAAGTAGGATGTTTTAGCTGCTTCCTGTTGCTCAACCCATAGATCAAAGTTTAATTTAGCGAGCTACCAGGCTTTAATGATATCCAAGGTATGATTATGCGTTAGAGTAGAATGTGCTGATCGTAACGTCTCACTAGCCTGCAGATATTGCTTTTGGGAGGGTTTTTTAAATTGTGCCGTGTATGAGATAATCTTACCTCTAAGGAAGGCTTTACCCGCCTCCCAAAAAAGGTTTGGGTCAGTGAGGTGTGCACCGTTGGTGGAGGTATAATCCTCCCAAGCGACACGGAGCATGTACTGAAAATCCTCCTTTTCGGCTAAATATGAGGGGAATCACTAGATGGGCGAGGACGGTTTGATATTACCGTATTTATCGGCGTATAACACGCACCGGCGTATAACACGCACCCCAATTTAGGAGGGAATTTTAAGGAAAAAAAACTTTTAGGAGGGAAGTTGAAGGAAAAAAAACTTACATTTAAATGCCCATCATTGCAGCCTTCTCAGTGCAGCCATGTCAGTGCAGCCATGTCAGTGCAGCCATGTCAGTGCAGCCTTCCCCAGTGCAGCCTTGTTAGTGCAGCCTTGTCAGTGCAGCCTTCCCCAGTGCAGCCTTTCCCAGTGCAGCCATTCCCAGTGCAGCCTTTCCCAGTGCAGCCTTTCCCAGTGCAGCCATCCCCAGTGCAGCCTTGTTAGTGCAGCCTTGTCAGTGCAGCCTTCCCCAGTGCAGCCTTTCCCAGTGCAGCCATTCCCAGTGCAGCCTTTCCCAGTGCAGCCTTTCCCAGTGCAGCCATTCCCAGTGCAGCCATTCCCAGTGCAGCCTTTCCCAGTGCAGCCTTCCCCAGTGCAGCCTTCCCCAGTGCAGCCTTTCCCAGTGCAGCCTTCCCCAGTGCAGCCTTCCCCAGTGCAGCCTTCGCTTCGATCCCCTGTCCTGAGCTTTAAAATCGCCGACCGCGATTTGAAAATGGCGCCGCCGGCGCCGAAATACACCGAGCCGGTCCTCGGCTCTTTCCGGCGGCTCTCGTTCACTTTCGGCTCCACTCGTAGTCCCGAGCGGAGCTATCCGAACCTAGCCGAGTAGGTTCGGATAGCTCCGCTCGGGACTACGAGTGGAGCCGAAAGTAAACGAGAGCCGCCGGAAAGAGCCGAGGATCGGCTCGGTGTATTTCGGCGCCGGCGGCGCCATTTTCAAATCGCGGTCTGCGATTTTAAGATTGTGACAGCTCGGGATCGCATGGTATCGGCGTATAACACGCACCTGCGACTTTCCCCTGATTTTAAGGGGAAAAAAGTGCGTGTTATACGCCGATAAATACGGTAATTAGGTGTATAATGATAGGGCTGTGATCTGAGATCAAAGTGTCACCAATCTCTGGATCAAAGCTTGGGATGCAAAAAAATAATCTATTCGTGAAAAAGAATTGTGGGGGGTGAAAAAAAAGTAAAATCTCGGTCAGTCAGGTGGGTTAGGCGCCAAAAGTCTATAAAATTTATTGATGAGATGGCCCGGGCAAGTAGTGTAGTGTCTGCAGTCTGAGAGTCAGAGTTTCGTGTTGTTTGGGATTTATGGCCTGTATGGTCTTCTAATGGACGCATGACAGAGTTGAAGTCTCCTCCAACCAGGTGGAGAGCCTCAGGGGTGGCCAAGATACCATGTCCTGAAAGAAGACACTATCAGGGGAGTTGGGTGCATATATGATAGTGATAGCCATGTCTTTGGAAGCTAATGAAAGATGTAGCATTATTTTGCAGCCAGTCAAGTCAGCTCGGATCTCTCAAATAGTGTGTCTCAGATTTTTATGTAGCAGAATAGCTACCCAGGCTTTGCGGCCTACCGCCGGGGGTCCATAAGCATCTCCAACCCATAACTTACGAAGACGTGTTAGATCGTCAGCAGATAGATGGGTCTCTTGAAGGAGTACCACATCAGCCCGAAGACGTTTCAGATGTCTAAGGATTTGCATACGCCTGTTGGGAGAACGAAGCCCCTTAACATTCCAAAAAAATCCAGAGATTATTTCTTCTCGAACAATTCTCTAAATCGTCCAATTTATCCCACAGTTCTTTGTCTGAGTGTGTAAGGCGTGCAAGCACAGCAGCATGGGCTGTAGTATCATCGTCCAGTGAGGAGATCCACTCCTCTGTGTGAGAGATACGCTGAGCCTGGTTTTGGAGTTCAATGTGAAACTGTTCCATTGCCCTCTGCACTGCTGCATCTATTGTGGCCGTCAGAGTAGGTGTCAGGAAGGCCACTACAGCCTGGGCTATGCCTGCAGAGGAGGTAGGTTCGCCTGCCGTTGTGTCTGAGGGGGATTGCAGCGTTCTATGGGGCTGGGTGCAGGCACCATCTTAGCAGCGGCCGCCACCGCGTCTGCTGAGGGCTGCATACTGTTAGAGAATGATCGGTTGTGGGAACGATCCACAAACCGATCCATGTGGGTTACGACTGGTAACGGAGACCGGGGGGATGTCCTTGAGGTGTTTAGTGGCTTTGAAAGCAGTTTTAGAGAGGTATACAGAGGGAGCTCGTTCTGCCTATCTCCTCCTCATGTGGCCCCCGGAACCGGAAGTCCCATTCTACATTATTAATTATGCTACCAGAATTAGTGTGTCCTGTAAACTGCCTCCAGCATTGCTCCTGTTTCTTCTTGTCAGAGGCTACCATTGTGCCGAAGCCCAGAGCCCCTGAACAAATCTCAATAAGCGTTTATTGATTGGTTTGCGCAAAAGTTATAGCGTCTACAAAATAGAGGATAGTTTTATGGCACTTTTATTAATAATTGTTTTTTTACTAGTAATGGTGGCGATCAGCGATTTTTATTGTGGCTGTGACATTATGGCAGACAGATCGGACACTTTTGGCGCTATTTTTTGACCATTCACATTTATATAGCGATCAGTGCAATTAAAAATGCATTGATTACTGTGTAAATGTGACTGGCAGTGAGGGTGCTAACCACTAGGGGGCGCTGTAGGGGTTAAGTGTGTCCTAGGGAGTGATTCTAACTGTGGGGGGGAGGGGCTATGTGTGACATGACACTGATCACCGCTCCCGATTGCAGGGAGCTGTGATCAGTGTATTGTCACTCTGCAGAATGGGGAAATGCTGGTTTACACGAGCATTTCCCCGTTCTTCCTCTCCGTGAGACAATTGCGGGTATCCCCGCGGACATTGAGTCCGCGGGACCCGCGATCACACTCACAGAGGTCGCGGCAGGCTGCTTCTTAAAGAGCAATGTACAGGTACGTTAATCTGCCTGTGCATGCCCTTCTGCCGACGTATATCGGTGTGAGCCGGTCGGCAAGCGGTTAAAGCGATGCAGTGCCGTATCGCAAAAAAATGGCCTGGTCATTGAGCAGCCAAATCTTTTGGGGATGAAGTGGTTAAAGCGGAACTTTACCCATAACAATTTGATAGAAAATTAAAGCTCTTTAGCAAGGAATGTACATTCCACGTTAATTATTATGTTACCAAAATTAGTATGTGCTGTAAATTGCCTCCAGCATTGCTCCTGTTTCTTCTTGCTGGAGGCTGCCATTTTGCTGAAGCCCAGAGCCCCTAAGCAGCAGTAAATCATAAAAGGGGAACTAAACCCATTTAACAGTTTCAAAAATTTAGATTCCGGGAATGCTGGGATTGCTAACTGTCACATTTGCTTGTTTCCTCAACCAAACTGTCAAACCATCAAATGGCTGGTATCATAATTGATCACATGTGCAGCAACAGGGCAGTTTTAGATCAAACAGAAGCAGCTTCATTGGCTGCAAAG
Organism: Lithobates clamitans; assembly: GCA_037952925.1. Taxonomy (NCBI): domain Eukaryota; kingdom Metazoa; phylum Chordata; class Amphibia; order Anura; family Ranidae; genus Lithobates; species Lithobates clamitans. The sequence goes on from JBBGZY010001310.1 coordinate 1,847,739, forward strand.
GATAGGAGGGTTTAATTTTGCTTTAAGGCTGTCAGTAGATCAGCATCTACAAACTCAGCAGTGCCTAATAATGGAGAGCAACTGAGCATGTGCAGAGCTGGGTGAGACGGGGTACTGGATTTTATACAGTATAGACACTTATTTTTAATGTTTTGCATAGCTATACCTGCAAAAGGGGCCAGCCTGAAGTGATCTAGCAGGACTTTATTTTCTGACTAAAGTTCCACTTTAGATTACAACATAGCTTGTGTAGGAAATGTATATTATATATTATTATTTTTTATTTACTAATTTTGCATGAAAGTATAGTTACCCTTTAATTATCCTAAATATACCATATTTATCAGCGTATAACACGCACTTTTCCCCCCTTAAAAATGGGGGTAAATCATGTGTGCGTGTTATACGCCGATATATCCTGCCACCGAGGGGAAGGAGGGCACGAGCGCTGCGGAAATAGAGCCGGATCTCCTGTGTACTCGGCTTGGCTCGCAGTCACACTCAGTCCCGCCCCCTGGACGGCTCCTAGCATGGACGTCCCGGCATTGGACCGGCCTTATGTCTATCATAGGATCCGGGCCAAGGGGCGGGACTGGGTATGAAGCAGAGCCGAGTACACAGGAGATCTGGCTCTATTTCGGCAGCGCTCGTCCCCACCTATCCCTCGATGGCAGCATATATAACGGCAAGGCTGCAGATGGACACTGAACAATGCTGCAGGTGGGCACTGATTAGACTGCAGGTGGGCACTGATTAGACTGCAGGTGGGCACTGATTAGACTGCAGATGGGCACTGATTAGACTGCAGGTGGGCACTGATTAGACTGCAGGTGGGCACTGATTAGACTGCAGGTGGGCACTGATTAGATTGCAGATGGGCACTGATTAGGCTGCAGGTGGGTACTGATTAGGCTGCAGGTGGGCACTGATTAGACTGCAGATGGGCACTGATTAGACGGCACTGAAGCTGCAGATGGACACTAATCAGGTTGCATTGATGCTCAGTGACCATTATTTTGATTCAAAATGGTTTATTTTTTTTTAAAGTTTTTTTCCCCTGAAACTCCCCTCCAACATTGGCGTGCGTGTTATATGCCGACAAATACGGTAACTCCAAAAACCAGACTGCTGGTCCTGCATTACATGTGATGAGGGAAAACCTACATTCCAGTGCAGGAGAGAAGAGAACTGCATGGTCGGCCTTGGTGGGACAGTGGGTATAGGTAGGAAAACCTGTTGTATCTCATTCCCTAAACAGATGAATACCAGATGCTGTATCAGCTTGGGGCTTGGGTCCTTTAGTAAACTAATGAATAACAAAACATTCAGTGCAGGTGAATCAATCACTGTAATTTAAAACAAATGCACCAAGAGGATACACCTGCTGTGGGTGTTTGGTGAATGCTATATTCTTTGATAAAAAATATGCTCCTTGTTAATAAGTTACATACACGGGCGTAGTACCCCCATGAGACTTTTTTAGGCCATGAAATTACAAAAGTGTGTATAGAAAATTGGACAAACTCTATTTATCACAAACATTAAATTAAATGATTAAAAGAATAACAGCTGTGTCAATTATTGTATAATGTCTCACACCAAGATTACAATAGAGTGCCTTGAAAAAGTATTCACACCCCTTGAAATGTTCCACATTTTTATCATGTTATAACCAAAAACCTAATGTATTTTATTGGGATTTTATGTGACAGACCAACACAAAGTGACACATAATTGTGAAGTAGAAGGAAAATGATAAATGGTTTTTAAAATATTTTACAAATAAATATGTGAAAAGTGTGGCATGCATTTTTATTCAGCCCCCTTTACTCTGATACCCCTAACTAAAATCTAGTGGAACCAATTGCCTTCAGAAGTCACCTATTTAGTAAATAGAGTCCACCTGTGTGTAATTCAATCCCAGTATAAATACAGCTGTTCTTTGAAGCCTTCAGAGGTTTGTTAGAGAACCTTAGTGAACAAATAGCATCATGAAGGCCAAGGAACACACCAGACAGGTCAGGGATAAAGTTGTGGAGAAGTTTAAAGCAGGGTTAGGTTATATAAAAAAATATCCCAAGCTTTGAACATCTCACGGAGCACTGTTCAATCCATCATATGAAAATGGAAAGAGTATGGCAAAACTGCAAACCTACCAAGACATGGCTGTCCACCTAAACTGACAGGCCGGGCAAGTAGAGCATTAATCAGAGAAGCAGCCAAGAGGCCCATGGTAACTCTGGAGGAGCTGCAGAGATCCACAGCTCAGGTGGGAGAATCTGTCCACAGGACAACTATTAGTCGTACAGTCCACAAATTTGGCCTTTATGGAAGAGTGGCAAGAAGAAAGCCATTGTTGACAAAAAGTCATAAGAAGTCCAGTTTGCAGTTCGCGAGAAGCCATGTGGGGGACACAGCAAACATGTGGAAGAAGGTGCTCTGGTCAGATGAGACCAAAATTGAACTTTTTGGCCTAAAAGCAAAACGCTATGTGTGGCGGAAAACTAACACTGCACATCACCCGGAACACGTCCCCGCCGTGAAACATGGTGGTGGCAGCATCATGTTGTGGGGATGCTTTTCTTCAGCAGGGTAAGGGAAACTGGTCAGAGTTAATGAGAAGATGGATGGAGCCAAATACAAGGCAATCTTAGAAGAAAACCTGTTAGAGTCTGCAAAAGACTTGAGACTGGGATGGAGGTTCACCTTCCAGCAGGACAACGACCCTAAACATACAGCCAGAGCTACAATGGAATGGTTTAAATTGAAGCATATTCATGTGTTAGAATGGCCCAGTCAAAGTTCAGACCTAAATCCAATTGAGAATCTGTGGCAAGATTTGAAAATTGCTGTTCACAGACACTCTCCATCCAATCTGGCAAAGCTTGAGCTATTTTGCAAAGAAGAATGGGCAAAAATGTCACTCTCTAGATGTGCAGAGCTGGTAGAAACATCCCCAAAAAGACTTGCAGCTGTAATTGCAGTGAAAGGTGGTTCTATAAAGTGTTGACTCCGGGGGGCTGAATACAAATCCACGCCACACTTTTCACATACAGTATTTATTTGTAAAAAATGTGCAAAACCATCTATCATTTTCCTTCCATTTCACAATTACAGTCATGGCCAAAACTGTTGGCACCCCAGAAATTTTTCCAGAAAATCAAGTATTTCTCACAGAAAAGTATTGCAGTAACACATGTTTTATTTCCTTTGTGTGTATTGGAACAAAAAAAAGGGAGGAAAAAAAGCAAATTGGACATTTTCCAAAAATGGGCTGGTCAAAATTCTTGGCACCCTTTCAAAATTGTGGATAAATACGATTGTTTCAAGCATGTGATGCTCCTTTAAACTCACCTGGGGCAAGTAACAGGTGTGGGCAATATACAAATCACACCCGAAAGCAGATAAAAAGGAGAGAAGTTCAGTTACAGTAGTCTTTGCATTGTGTGTCTGTGTGTGCCACACTAAGCATGGACAACAGAAAGAGGAGAAGAGAACTGTCTGAGGACTTGAGAACCAAAATTGTGGAAAAATATCAACAATCTCAAGGTTACAAGTCCATCTCCAGAGATCTAGATTTGCCTTTGTCCACAGTGCGCGACATTATCAAGAAGTTTGCAACCCATGGCACTGTAGCTAATCTCTCTGGACGTGGACGTTCTACTGTCTTTACCGAAAATGGAATGAGGCCTACAAAGAAAAGAACACAGTACCTACAGTGAAATATGGTGGAGGTTCAATGATGTTTTGGGGTTGTTTTGCTGCCACTGGGTGCCTTGAATGTGTGCAAGGCATCATGAAATCTGAGGATTACCAAAGGATTTTGGGTCGCACTGTAGAGCCCAGTGTCACAAAGCTGGGTTTGCGTCCAAGATCTCGGGTCTTCCAGCAGGACAATGACCCCAAACATACGTCAAAAAGCACCCAGAAATAGATGGCAACAAGGCGCTGGAGAGTTCTAAAGTGGCCAGCAATGAGTTCAGATCTAAATCCCATTGAACACCTGTGGAGAGATCTTAAAATTGCTTTTGGGAAAAGGCGCCTTTCCAATAAGAGAGACCTGGAGCAGTTTGCAAAGGAAGAGTGGTCCAAACGTCTGAGTGAGAGGTGTAAGAAGCTTATTGATAGTTATAGGAAGCGACTGATTTCAGTTATTTTTTCCAAAGGGTGTGCAACCAAATATTAAGTTAAGGGTGCCAAGAATTTTGACCAGCCCATTTTTGGATTTTTGTGTGACATTATGTCCAATTTGCTTTTTTTCCTCCCTTTTTTTGTTTTGTTCCAATACACACAAAGGGAATAAACATGTGTATAGCAAAACATGGGTTACTGCAATACTTTTCTGTGAAAAATATTTGATTTTCTGGAAAAAATTTTGGGGTGCCAACAATTTCGGCCATGATTGTATATTAAAAGTCCACGTGATGAAAGTGTTGATAGATGAAAAAAATCTCAAATGGACGCCAATCAAGATTCCACACCAATCAGGTGATATTAGATGAAATAGTGGAAAACCAATACCAAGGTTTGCTGAGGCTTACCAGATTGAATGGAAAAAAAGGCGCACGCGACATGAGTCGTTCAGGCTTATAGGTGATCCAACACCAATGGTCTAAAGCAAATCAGCCAGTAGAGAGGAACAGGGTAGGGGTGGGGGTAGGGGTATTTGCCTCCATGGGACCCCAAATTGGATACAACTCGAGAGGTGCAAGTTGAGATGTAGGTGCACACATATAGGTCAAAGGAAATAAAAACTCACATAGTGTGAATCCATGTAACAAACATTTAATATAAAACTAAAGGAACTGCACTCACATTTAAGAAGTACTTTGTAAAATCCAAGACTGACGCAATAGGAGCAGTGGACACGACCCAACGCGTTTCATCTGCTAAGATATCATCTGGGGTGTCGTTCCACTGTCCCCCTGCGTATATATAAGTATAATAGACCAAATAACCCCCCAATCATGGAAACAAATCTGCGGTAAATTTGCCAGATTACGATATGTGAGGATCTAAAATGGCGGATTTGCGTGCTCCTCAAGCCTCGTTTTGAGATCTAGTCACTAGAAGCAAAACAGGAAGAGGAACTAGCACACGCAGTGCTGTTCAAGCCTCCTTTTGGCATCAAACATAAACAATAAAAGCCGGACCGGAAGCAGGTATGATGTTCACCATCCCAGGCCCTGCTATGAAAAGCGAGGACTTGGACGGAGCGCATTGGATGGAAAAAAGGCCACAATATGACCTAGGTGAAAAAACTGTAAAAAGAGAAAATAACTTGACGTCACATAAACTGGAAATAAAACGTGAACAATGATTCACTCAGTAGCATTGTCACAAACATGACACAGCATTGAGATTCGTCCCAAATCAAAAATAATAAAGTGTATGTAAAGAGGTAGAGAAAAAAGAATTTGGTTGAATAAAAATATGGGTACATATGAAAGAAAATAATCTCAAAATGTACCTCATAAAATTAAAGTATATAATATTTAAACTACAAAAAACATAAGAATGGTTTTTAAATTTTATTACATAGTACAAAAGACATACATATGGGTTTAAAAACAATACAAACTACAAGTAAAACCTTATTACATACTCCAAATGGATCCTATCCTGCATTGACCATTAATTGCTCTTATCTATAGTGTATACACTCCAACATTCAAAATTGTAAGGAAAAGGAAACCTTCCCCAAAAAAGTAGTGGTTATGAATGTGGAACTGAAATTGAGTGGAGTTGCAGGTCTGGTAGTCCACTTGGGATGCTCTCTATCTGCTCAGCATGTTTCACGTTGTAGAACGCTTCTTCAGGAGCTAGAGGTTCTGTTAAATATACACGAAAAGAGAAAGGGGTATCACAATACCAGTATGAGTACAATATATCAAAAATGGACATACAAAAAATATATAAACAAAGATGTTATGAAATTTCGCCCCCTTGTGGTGACGCTTATTGCGTTTTTTTTTACCAAAAATATGTAGAAGAATACATATCGGCCTAAACTGAGGAAAAAATATGTTTTTTTATATATTTTTTGGGAATATTTATTATAGAAAAAAGTAAAAAAATTATGCGTTTTTTTCAAAATTGTCGCTATTTTTTTGTTTATAGCGCAAAAAATAAAAACCGCCGAGGTGATCAAATACCACCAAAAGAAAGCTCTATTTGTGGAAAAAAAAGGACATAAATTTTGTTTGGGAGCCACGTCGCACAACCGCGCAATTGTCAGTTAAAGCGACGCAGTGCCGAATCGCAAAAAGTGCTCTGGTCAGGAAGGGGGTAAATTCTTCTGGGGCTGAAATGGTTAATAATTTGCACATGTCGTATATATGGCATTACAATTGTTAATGTGTGTTTGATTTTTAAAATATTAGGCACCTTTATTATTTGACGCACATCTCATTATTATTTACTTATCATTTGGTGCTTAATTTCCAATGATACATTTCTATGTTTTAATTATATATAGCTTTTAGCGCTGCACCTTTAATTCTCATAATGCAGAATTGCATGGCAATGTACAGCAGAGCAATGCATCGTGCTGCAGTATATTGCCATGAATGAAGTGTATGTCTCATACACTACAAATAAAGACGGTACAAAAAAAAAAAGGGGGAGCCGTGTGATGCTCTGAACAGCCGGCAAAGGAGAGCTGCCAGAGTGCTAAAGCGCTTCTTATTATCCCAACTCAAAAATTGCTCTTGGAGAACTATGAATAACAGTGAAAAACATATATAGATAGAGGAAAAAGACAAATAATGAGAAGCAGCGGCTATGCTGCAAGATATTTTCACAGATAAGCAATAAGTCAAAAGAAAAGTAGCTGCACTATAATCTAGTGATTAAACGTATAAATCAAAACATTGTAAATCCCAGTATCGAAATACACTCCCCGGCCACTTTATTAGGTACACCTTGCTAGTACCGGGTTGGACCCCCTTTTTGACTACAGAACTGTCTTAATTCTTCGTAGCATAGATTCAACAAGGTGGTGGAAACATTCCTCAGAGATTTTGGTCCATATTGACATGATAGCATAATGCAGTTGCTGCAGATTTGTTGGCTGCACATCCATGATGTGAATCTCCCGTTCCACCACATCCTAAAGATTCTCTATTGGATTGAGATCTAATGACTGTGGAGGCCATTGGAGTCCAGTGACCTCATTGTCATGTTCAAGAAACCAGTGGTGAGATGATTTGAGCTTTGTGACATGGAGCATTATCCTGCTGGAAGGAGCCATCAGAAGATGTGTACACTGTAGTCATAAAGGGATGGACATGGTCAGCAACAATACTCAGGTAGGCCGTGGCATTTAACCACTTGCTTACTGGGCACTTAAACCCCCCTCCTGTCCAGACCAATTTTTAGCTTTCAGCGCTGTCGCCCTTTAAATGACAATTGCGCGGTCATACAACACTGTACCCAAATGAAATTTTTATCATTGTTTTCCCACAAATAGAGCTTTCTTTTGGTGGTACTTGATCACCTCTGCAGTTTTTATTTTTTGTTAAAAAAAATGTAAACAGACTGAATTTTTTTTTTTATATTTTGTTATAAAATTTTAAAACAGGTCATTTTTCTCCTTCATTGATGTACGCTGATGAAGCGACACTGATGGGCACCGATAGGTAACAGTGATGGACACTGATGGATGGCAATAATGGGCACTGATCGATTACACTTATAGGCAGCACTGCTAGGTGGCACTGATTGGCACCACTGGTGGGCATTGATAGCTGGCACTTGTGGGCATTGATAGGTGGCACTGTTGGGCATTGTGGGTACTGGCAGATGGCAATTGGCAGGGGGTACTGGTGTGCACAGATGAGGCATAATTGCCTCTTCCTCTTCGGGACCGATTTCCCTTGCAGATGAGCCGGTGATCGGCTTTTTTTTTCTCCTCGCGCTGTCAGTGTGAGAAAAAAAAACAATTACCGAGCTTTTGTTTACATCATGTGATCGGCTGTCATTGGCTGACAACTGATCACATGGTAAGGGGCCGGATAGGTGATCACCTAAGTCTCAGTGACTCAGTGATCACAGCACGCTCCGTACGCGCGCAGGGAGCGTGCACAGGGGAGGCCGTCATATGATGGCCTCCTGGAAATTCAGGTCCTCGCTGTGGCCGTCATTCGGCTATAGCGCGGACAGCAATTGGTTAAACGATGCTCAATTGGTACCAAGAGGCCCAAAGTTTACCAAGAAAATATCCCCCACAACATTACACCATCACTACCAGCCTGAACTGTTGATACAAGGCAGGATGGATCCATGCTTTCATGTTGTCAACCCCAAATTCTGACCCAACCATCTGAATGTCGCAGCTGAAATCCAGATTCATCAGACCAGGAAATGTTTTTTTAATCTTCTATTGTCCAATTTTGGTGATCCTGTGTGAATTTTAGCCTCAGTTTTCTGTTCTTAGCTGACAGGAGTGGCACCTGGTGTGGTCTTATACTGCTGTAGCACATCTGCTTTAAGGTTAGATGTGTTGTGTGTTCAGAGATGGTATTCTGCATACCTTGGTTGTAACGAGTGGTTATTTGAGTTACTGTTGTCTTTCTATCGTCTCAAACCAGTCTGCCCATTCTCCTCTGACATCAACAGGGCATTTTCCTCCACACAACTGCCGCTCACTGGATATTTTCTCTTTTTCGGACCATCTGTAAAACCTAGAGATGGTTGTGCATGAAAATCCCAGTAGATCAGCAGTTTTTAAAATACTCAGACCAGCCTGTCTGGCACCAACAACCATGCCACATTCAAAGTCACTTCAATCCCCTTTCTTCCCCATTCTGATGTTCGGTTTGAACTTCAGCAAGTCGTCTTCACCACGTCTAGATGCCTAAATGCATTGAGTTGCTGCTATGTGATTGGCTGATTAGCAATTTATTACCAAGCTATTGAACAGGTGTACCTAATAAAATGGCCGGTGAGTGTAGGTATCTTGTGAACAATTATGTATCACCCACGTGCATCAAAGTCCAAGTGCAAATACACTGATATGCTGTTGGAACTGAAATTGAAACAAATCCTCCTCATAAGTATTCTGACACCACCACCTTGATCAAGATGCGGGCTTACCAGATTTAGTGGACCCTAAAATTAAAGAGAGGTCAGATGGGCGTGTGGCCAAAAAATCCTGGCCAGGGTGTTCCTAGGACTCTCCCACAGGATCCCCTCAAAGGATACGGATATGCACTGAAGTTCTTATCTCGGTAGTATCCAGGTGTGGTCGCTAGACATGTGCAATTCGTTTCATTCTGAATTTGTTTAACAAATTTGTCGAAATATCTGACTTAACGAAAAACCTGTTTAACAAATTTTTCCAAATATTCGTAAATTCGTAAATTCAAAAAATCGAAAAATCTAAAAAACAAAAATTTAGAAATTCAAAAAATTGTCAATTCGAAAATTTGTAAATTCGTAAAATCGAAAATTCGTAAATTCAAAAATTCAATAAAATAAATAACAATAAAAACGTTGTATTATTATTATTATTATTATTATTATTATTATTAATAATTATTATTAATTAGTTCCGTTCCATTTGTTTAGATGCGGCATTCGTTATTTCGGATAATTCGTAACTTCTGATAAATTCACATTCGTTACGATCACTAACAGCCAAATTTGAAAGGAAATTCCAATACTTTAATTTAATAGTTAGTTATTATTAGTTAGTTATTCTTTCGAGACTTTCTCTTTCTTATTTTCGGATTTTCTAATTCACGAATTGCGATCATAACGAATGACCCGAAAAACAAAACAAAAACAAAACAAAACAAATGAAACGAAAACAAACTAATTTTTCGGCAGTACAATGTCTAATGGTCGCAATCTTTGCTTGAAAGTCAATATTTTCAATGAGACTTTGCTGTGTAGCCAATTTAACTTTATTGTTTCATTCTAAAATAGCAAGGAAAGGTCGTCCTTTCTGTCTTTTTTGTAAAAACCACCTGTTATTAATTTTGTCCACAAAAGTAAGTTGATCAAAAATAGAATGGCTGTCAAAACCAATAAGGGGTCATCCGCTGAACGCAGTTCACACCAGAGTAATCTGAAAAGTGAAAAGTCACAGGCTGTATATTGGTTCTATTTTTAGGGAAACAGAGTTCCTTGGATAGAGCCCAGTCAATATACAGCCTGTGACTTGCCACTTTTCAGATTACTCTGGTGTGAACTGCGTTCAGCGGATGAACCCTGTAATTGCTTTTGACAGCCATTCTATTTTTGATCAACTTACTTTTGTGGACAAAATTAATAACAAGTGTTTTTTACAAAATATACCACCTTTTCTTGCCATTTTAGAGTGACTTGCCCTGTACGCACGGGCGGACTTTTCGGCATCAAAGGTCCGACGGTCTTTCAACGGACTTTCGAATGAACGGACTTGCCTACACACGATCATACCAAAGTCCAGCGGATTCGTACGTGATGACGTACGACCGGACTAAAATAAGGAAGTTGATAGCCAGTAGCCAATAGCTGCCCTAGCGTCGGTTTTTGACAGTCGGACTAGCATACAGACGAGCGGATTTTACAACCGGACTCGAGTCCATCGGAAAGATTTGAAACATGTTCCAAATCTAAAGTCCATCTGATTTTCGACTGAAAAAGTCCGCTGAAGGTCCGATGAAGCCCACACACGGTCGGCTTGTCCGACGGATTCGTCCCGTCGGACTAGTCCGGTCGAAAAGTCCGCCCGTGTGTACACGGCAAAACAATTAAATTACATTGGCTGCACAGCAAAGCCTCGTTGGAAATATTGACGTTCAGGCAAAGGTTGCGGCCACACCTGGATACTACCGAGATAAGAACTTCAGTGCATATCCGTATCCTTGGAGGGGATCCTGTGGGAGAGTCCTAGGAATACCCTGGCCAGGGATTTTTGGCCACACGCCCATCTGACCTCTCTTTAAGTAGACCTCTCCACTAAGTCCGGTAAGCCCGTGTCTTGACCAAGGTGGTGGTGGCACGGTCTCGAGACCCTATTGGTGAATTGATGCACTCTATCTCCATCTGAATACCTATGAGGAGGATTTGTTACAATTTTCATGAACTCTCCTTTCTTTCGAGAACTTCATCAGCATATCAGTGTATTTGCACGTGGCCTTTGATGCACATGTCGATACTGGGATTTACAATGTTTTGAATTATATGGTAAAATGCTTTGGCAGGTCTCCGTTGTAGTGTGAATGGAGCCTTATAACTACTTTCAAGAGAAATAAAAATGTACCACCCTCCCCAATTCCTTACAGATACCACTTGGGTTAATGTTGAGCTTGAGCCCCTCGACTTTTTTTTCTTAAATTTTTACAAATTTGTCAGCATATAATTAAAACAAAGCATCATTTCTATTAAACAGCTTTACCAAATTAGTGCCATGTCCCGTAAAAAAAAGAGAGCCAAAAAATATACTGTATATACATATATACAGTATATTATCATATAAAGCTTTTATTTGGTATACTTGTATATTTGTTTTTTCATGTTTTTTTTTTTTCATTCATATTTATAATTGCCATTTTATATAAATCCAAGTATGTGTGTATGTGTGTGTGTGTGTATATATATATATATATATATATATATATATATATATATATATATATTATTTTTTAAAGCCATATAAGGCTTTTATATATTAATTTGCATATATACAGTTCATAAAATATATTGTCAAGAGTATTGGGACACCTGCCTTTACACGCAAATGAACATTAATGGCATCCCAGCAGTGGTGGCTGGTGTTTTTATTTTTATTTTTTTGGGGTGTCCTTATCGCCAACACAGTGACTTTCGCCGTGCTTCTCCTCTTTCCTCCTCCTAGGTGCCAGGCGTTCAATAGGATCGCCTGACGTTTTGGCCATCTGGGAAACGGGTTTCACGACCCACTTCCTGATTGAGGAGCGGAATTAGTGTGAAAATAGCGAATATTCATTCGCTATTTGCACACAACTGGGTGGTACTGCTCCCTGAGCCCACCCTTTTTTGAAGCCTATTAGAGCCTCTGGTTCTAATCACATGCTTAGTCTGGCGCCCTGAATGTAGATCAGAGGGCAAGACGCATGGATAGAGGGGCGGGTGGCGCCCATGTGCCCCTAGTGGACGGCCTGCAACTGCATCCCAGTCTTAGTCCGTAGGGTTCAATATTGAGTTGGCCCACCCTTTGCAGCTGTAACAGGTTCAACTCTTTTGGGAAGGCTGTCCACAAGGTTTAGGAGTGTGTCTTCGGGAATGTTTGACCATTCTTCCAGAAGTGCATTTGTGAGGTCAGGCACTGATGTGGAATAGAGGACCTGGCTCGCAGTCTCCGCTCTAATTCATCACAAAGGTGTTCTGTGGGGTTGAGGTCAGGACTCTGTGCATGCCAGTCAAGTTCCTTCACCCCAAACTCGCTCATCCATGTCTCTATGGACCTTGCTTTGTGCACTGGTCCAAATCATTTGGTGGAGGGGGGATTATGGTGTGGGGTTGATTTTCAGGGGTTGGGTTTGGCCCCTTAGTTCCAGTGAAGGAACGCTTAAGGCGTCAGCATACCAAGACATTTTAGACCATTTCATGCTCCCAACTTTGTGGGAACAGTTTGGAGATGGCCCCTTCCTGTTCCAACATGACTGCGCACCAGTGCACAAAGCAAGGTCCAAAATGACATGCATGAGTGAATTTGGGGTGGAGGAACTTGATTGGCCTGCACCTCAACCCGATAGAACATCTTTGGAATGAATTAGAGCAGAGACTGTAAGCAAGGCCTTCTCGTCCAACATCAGTGCCTGACCTCACAAATGCGCTTCTGGAAGAATGGTCAAACAATCCCATAGACACACTCCTAAACCTTGTGGACAGCCTTCCCAGAAGAGTTGAAGCTGTTATAGCTGCAAAGGGTGGGCCATCTCAATATTGAACCCAACGGACTAAGGACTGGGATACCAAAAAAAAAGTTCCCCCCCTATCCCCTGTCTGTGTAGTGGAGCATGGCCGGGCTGGAGCCATAGCGCTCCCCAGCTGCTCCCAGCTTGCTGTGCCTTCGATCGTACCTGTGCCCACCCCCGCGGACGGCGGGGGGGTTCCGGTCAATCGGTCCTCACGTTCCTCTGCCCGGAGATCTGCTGGGGCGCCGGGGCGTAGAGGACGGCTTCGCTCATCCGGCCCCGCTGCTTCCTCTGCCGCCGACAGTCCTGGTCCCCTGGATGGAGGTTCCGCTGGGGATTCGGAGTCGATTCGGCTCCCCCTAGTGGTAGATACGCTCCCTGCGCCAAGCTGGGCGGGAGCTTTGAATTTATCTGCACAGCCGTGCGATGCTGCTGATTTTAGTCAGCACATCACAGCCCAGCACATCACAGGGGGTCGCAGTGTGGCGGGGAGAGTTGCCAATGACGGCATTTCCGCGCGGCACCCCCCGGCGCCCGCTAGGGTGTTGGCATCGTCGGACATCAGGCCGCGCCGTGCGCAGAATTTATCGGCAAGGACTCCCCCCGCACCCGCACGGGTGGGGGATCGGTTCCCCCCCTCAGCTTTTTCAGTTGCCGGGTCCAGGATGGGATATGGTACCTCTGCGCCCGGCAGGGCGAGCGATGGGTTTTTGACCCCTCCTTCTCCAACACTCAGCACCCATCAGGATCCTCTCGCTCCCTGCAGGGCGGAGGACGGTCGGGCGCCTTTGACCTCAACCCAGTCGTTGCGTCAGATGCTCCCCTACGGGCCTGTCCAGGTCGGCGGTACAGATGGGATGCCTGTCATGGTTACCCGGCCTCGTCTCCCCGCGCCCGACAGAGTGGGAGATCTTGGCTCAAGACCCGGGCTGGCGGCAGCTCCCGCCCCGGGTCAGCCAGCAGGAGCCGGTAGGTGTTCCTGCCGTTGCTCAGCCTCCGTCCTTGGCCAGTTGAAATCTTCTGGGTCTTTGGTTGGACCCCCGCCCCTGGACCTTTCCTTGGGTCGTGACAGCCCAGCAGAATGCGGCTTTGTGGGTCAGAGTGCTGGCCGCCTCCGTCTCCAGCCTTCCAGATTAGTTCCGGAATCGGATCCGCCGCCAGGCCCGGAGGCTGGTCGTCCATCACCGGTTCCGCGATTAAGTGAGTATGACTGCGAGTTAATTTGGGGTAGGTCAGCTGACGCTTCCTTATCGGGCCCTGAGGACCGCATAGCGTTGGTTGTTAAGTCGGTTCTGTCCAGTATGGGAGTTTCGGGTTCGTCGCCCAGCGCCACCCCCGCTTACGGAGGTGCTTTGTGGGCGGTAGCGCCTACTGGCACCCACCTGACGGAGGAAACGAAGGAAAAGATATGGCGACGCAAATTCGTCGATTTTCTCGCCCTCGTCCCACCGCATAGGGAGACTATCGACAAATCCCGTCGGGTTGACGTCTCGGCTCAGGGTGACAAACCAAAACAACTTCCTAGGACTTTTGGGAACTGGCTGCAGGGGTTTTGCGCCTACGCGGGAGTGCTCAGTGAGCGGTTCCCGGAGTTGGCAACTTTGTTGTTTTGCTATTTAGATCTTATTTGGGGTGCATACAAGGTTTATGGGGGCCATAAAATGGCGGCACGTCGGGAGTTTTGTTTTGATTGTCAGGACGGTAGCCTGTGGTTGCTGCTTATGTCCCCCCACAGGCCTTCGTCCTTTCAGTCCGCGGTCGGCGCCCCTCAGTCCGGAGCGTCGGCCGCTCCAAAAAAGGGTATCTGCTGGTTGTTCAACGAAAGTCACTGTAAGTGGTACTCCGCTTGTCATTTCAAGCACATGTGCTCCGCCAGTCAGTGTTTCCAGAAAGGCAAGCAACCGCTTCCCAGACCCGGAGCCAAGACTGACCTTCCTAAACCGGAGGACGCCGGTGAACGTCTTAGAGATGCTTCCCTGGCTCGACCGGTACCCCCTTCATAGAGAGGCCCTGATTCTGCGGGATGGTTTTGACCGTGGTTTCTGGATCCCCTTTTCCCCGTCAGACGCCCTGACCATGTCTCCAAATTTAAAATCAGCAGTGGAATTTGAGTCCGTCGTGGCCGAGAAGCTTCAGAAGGAACTGGATTTGGGGCGCATGGCAGGCCCCTTTGACCTTCCCCCTTTCCACAACCTGAGGGTATCCCCTCTCGGTGTGGTCCCTAAGAAGGCGGAGGGAAAATTCCGCCTGATTCATCACCTATCCTACCCTTCTCCTCAGTTAAAGACAGCATCGACAGGGAGAAATCCAGAGTGCACTATGCGTCATTTGACAGGGCGCTTCAGCTGGTTAGGACAGCAGGGCAGTCTGCCCTTCTGGCAAAGGCGGACATTGAGTCCGCGTTTTGCCTCCTCCCGGTCCATCCGGACTGTTTCCATCTCCTGGATTGCCATTTCCAAGGCAGCTATTTTTTCGACATGTGCCTTCCTATGGGCTGTGCCATCTCGTGTTATTTCTTTGAATTATTTAGCAGCTTCCTTGAGTGGGTGGTCGCCAAGGAGGCTGGTACTCAGTCCCTGTTGCATTATCTCAATGATTTTCTCTTCGTGGGTCCAGCGGGCAGTGGGCAGTGTAAACGCCTACTCTCTGTTTTCCAGGAGACGTGCCGGCTTTTCGCCGTTCCACTGTCCGCTGACAAGACCGAGGGCCCCGCCACGGTGCTGTCATTTCTAAGCATAGAGATAGACACAGTGGCGATGGTTTTTAGGTTACCTAGTGACAAGCTGACCAGGCTGCTCTCATTGGTTCGCTTGGCAAAAGAGGCGAAGAAACTACAGTTGAAACAGCTACAATCGTTGCTGGGTCACCTGGTTTTCGCCTGTAGGGTCATTCGAATGGGGAGAGCCTTCTGTAGGCGTCTGTCGTGGGCCACGAAGGGCGTGTCGGCCCCCCACCACTATGTCAGGATCACCAAGCCCATGCGTGACGATTTGGGTATGTGGCTGTCCTTCTTGCAGACTTACAATGGGCAGTCGTGCTGGTTGCGGGAGGAAATGCCGAACTCACAGCTGGAGTTGTATACTGATGCTGCAGGCTCCTGTGGGTTTGGTGCTTTCTTTCAAGGGGAATGGGCTGCTGAATGCTGGTCAGCCTCATGGGCCCAAATGGACTTGTTGCGCAACCTCATCCTGCTGGAGCTGTTTCCAATTATTGTTGCCATGGAGCTTTGGGGTGAACGGTTGCACAATCACCAGGTGGTTTTCTGGTCGGATAATATGAGTGTGGTTCAGGTAGTGAACAAAGAGTCAGCCAGTTCTCCTCCGGTCGTTTCACATCTACGGTTTTTAGTTTTAAAATGTTTGCATTTTAACATTTGTGTTAGGGCTAGGCACGTTCCGGGTGCTTCGAATGACATTGCCGATGCTCTTTCTCGCCAACAGATCAGCCGTTTTCGTACCCTGGCTCCGCTGGCTTCTTTGGAGGGCCTCCCCTGTCCGGCCCACTTATGGAACCTCGTTTCCAGTGTTTGACAGAGCTCCTTCGGTCGTCGCTTTCTCCGCGGACGTGGGCGTCGTACTGCCGGGTTTGGCACAAGTGGGCTCAAGCGTCGGGCGGTGAGTTTAACATTTCTTACCCTGATGACAGACGTTTGTCTTTATTTGCCTATCTGGTCTATTTGTTGGATAAAGGTGTCGCAGGCTCTACGGTCTCATCTGCTTTGTCGGCATTGTCATTCTGGTTCCAGCTCCTGGGGTGGGAGGATGTCACAAAAGCTTTTCCAGTCCGGCGGGTTCTCCGGGGTTGGAAGCTGGTCACTCATTCTCCTGACACCAGGTGCCCTATTTCTATCCAGATACTGCTCATCAGGGTTTGAGACTCTTCTTTTCGGGTTGCTTTTTCGTGGGCTTTCTTTGGTGCCTTTCGCATTGGCGAATTGGTGTCCAAATCCAAGTCGTCCCCGGGGTGTATCCAGTGGGAGGAAGTATCGTTATCGGATCGCAGCGTTACGGTTTTTCTGCGTACATCCAAGACTGATTGCTTTGGTCGGGGTCGTCGAGTAGTCCTGCATCATTGCGGTGGCCCATTTTGCCCGGTGTCCCTGGCCTTCCCATTTGTGTCCGCGTGACCCCCGTCTCCCATGTTTTTTGTGCATGCCGATTCATCTTCCCTTAGTCGTTTTTACACGTTTTTCGTCGTTGCTTGGAGGCTCTAGGACTTCCTGCGCAGGAATTTTCCACCCATTCGTTTCGCATTGGTGCTGCTACCGCCGCTTCAGGTTTGGGGTTCTCCGATATGGAACTTCAGCGTTTAGGTAGATTGGAGTCATCTCCCATTTATGTCCACATCTGCTGTGTTAATATACAGGCTCCTGCCCGGCTCAGATTTGGATACTCGGTGACTCTTTCATATACTGGGCCTCTCGCCGTGCAGAGATCCGCACCTATGGCAGAAACTTGGGCTTCTCATACAATGTGGTAAGAGTCCGCTGGATCGGGTTACGTGGTTTGCGTTGGCCTCAGGTCGTTCCAGAATGTCAGCGACTTTGTGCCCACGTTTCTGGTCCCATCATCCTGGTTTTACATGCTGGTGGGAATGATGTTGGCTATACGCGATCTGTGGACATCATCTCAGCCTTTAAAAGTGACATTGCCCAATGTTATGCTTCATTTACCAGCTTGACCTTTGTTTGGTCGGAAATTGTGCCCCGCTCTGTATGGGCGTGAGATGTTCATGGCCCCCGTCTGGAACACTTTCGTCGGAAAGTCAATGCTCAAGTGGCTAAGTTTGTGCGTCAGATCGGGGGTATCGTGGTCCGCCACAAAGACCTTGAAGGTGATAATACCGATTTGCTGCGTAGGGATGGAGTTAGAGTTGCCACCTCATCCCTTTAAACCCGAACACATATAAATTACACAGGTTCTGAGGCTAGTTTAATGCAGATAAGGCACCAAGTGAGTTTAATTAGCACCTTAATCAGCCACACAACCTGTGTAATTAATGTGTGTTCGGGTTTAAAGGGATGAGGTGGCAACCCTAGATGGAGTTCATCTCAATGACATTGGGTTGGACATTTTTAATCTGGGTCTTCAGAGGGGCGTGGAACAAGCGCTGGCTGCGGTGGGGCGCCCATCAGTAGCTTACTGACGGGAGGGTGGCGGTTTTTGGTGATCTTGCCAGCAAAACATGGCTTAAGAGGTACGCCCTTCATGTTAATTGGGAGATAGACGGCTGGTCCGGCACTTATGGTAAGGACAGACCCCTCAGTTATCTCCCTTCACCATTTGGAATTGAGTGCTCATATATGGTTGCCACCTCATCCCTTTAAACCCGAACACACATTAATTACACGGGTTCTGTGGCTGATTAAGTTGGTAATTAAACTCACTTGGTGCCTTATCTGCATTTAATCAGCCTCAGAACCTGTGTAATTCAAAGGTGTTCGGGTTTAAAGGGATGAGGTGGTAACTCTATGCTCACAGTGCTACTGTGACTGGCACTGTGGAATATTTAATGTTATATGTTCAAGTTAATAAAGTGTTCAAGGTAATAAAGCTGTGGCCTTGCCCTTTCCAACATTAATGGTGGTAAGCAGTCTTTATTGGATGGGACGAAAGGGTAAGGTTAAGAGTTGGCTGGAATTTGGTATGGTATGGACCTGGGTTTATTGCACCTCAGCAGTCAAGGGAATAAGTATATAGTTTATATTTGTACTCTGGTTGTTGTTCACTTTCATTAGTTCCAGGAATGGAATAGGTTAATTTAAGGGTTAACAAGGAGATTGGTGAAGGAATACACCTGTGTGGGCTCTGATGCTCTGTGTGCATGAGGGGCAATAAAGAAATGCAGCTTGATGAAGAACATGTGTTTGTCCGAAACTGCAGTCGATTGGCTTTGAAGTAAAAGAAATTCAACTGAAACTGAGATTGCGCCTAGGTTCACATTGGAGCGATTTGTCATGCGATCTGAGAGATCAAATCGCATGACAAGTCGCAGCCTATTGGAGGCAATAGCACTGTTCCAATCGGTGCGACACCAATGATTTGCAAAAGTAGTTCCTGCACTACTTTTGCCGATTTCAGGTGCGACTTCAATAGACATCTGTGCATGAAGCCGCACAGATGTCTATCAAGTAGCAGCTGAAATCGTGCTGACCTTGCTACTTTGAAATTGCGCTACTTCAAGTAAAGTAGTGCAATTTCAAAGTAGCATCAATGTTAACCAGGGCTGCATCTCCAATTTATATAAGGTCTGACCAGCTGGAGAGCATGCTATAAGGCTCGGTTCACACCTATGCGTTTTGTAATGCTTTTTGCAGAAACGGACTACAGTCCTTTTAACATGGTTTCCTATGGGACGCGTTCACATCTATGCTTTTTTCAGCCGCTGCTTTTTTGGAAAGGGTCAGGAACTTTTTTTAAAAACAAAACGGTGCGTTTTAGGTTCAAAAGACTTTAATGGAGAAGCTGCAGAAAAGCATGTAGTGTGTTTTTGCCATGATTTTGCTACGATTTGTGTTTTTTTTATTCCACCCAACAACAAATTGGGCAAAAAAAAAAAAAAAATAAGCATAAAAAATGCTAAATGCATCAAAAAACGTATGAAAAATGTGTCAAAAAATCTTGTGCAAAAGCACAAAATGCACTGAAGCAAAAACAGATCAAAAGCAAACTGCATAGGTGTGTCCCAGGCCTAAGGTTTTTTCATTGTTCGTTGCACCTTTCCTCTGCAATTTTTAGACTGACCTTACATGTTTTTTTTAAAATATAGGATATGCATGCTCCAGTTACATAGATAAGTTATAGCTCAACTTAATTGTTCCTCTTCTCATTCTTTTTTTTTTTTTCTTTCTACTGTTTTAGAAAAAAAAGCATAAAAAATGGGAAATGCATAAAAAATGTGTAAGAGGGGGTCAAAACAAGTGCGCAAAGACGCAAAATGCACTGCGAAAAGCGCTGCAGAAACGGAACAAAAACAAACTGCATAGGTGTAAGGTTTTTTCATTGTTCATTGCACCTTTCCTCTGCAATTTTTGGATTGAATAACCTGACATTTGTTTTTTATTTTAAATATAGGATACGCATGCACCAGTTACATCAGGGGTATTTAACCTTTTGAAAAGCGAGGGCCACTTAAGCGACTTGGTAAGCGGTCGTGGGCCACAAGTGGAGCGGGCGGATGGCAGGTCTGTGTTCAGAGGGGACATGGACACAGCCTGCTCTACTCTATAGAGCCCACTCTACTCTTTTTTTTTTTTAGCAAATCGGATTGGAGTTAGGCAGGTTGAAATGGACACAAGTCTGCTTACGTCGATTTGTATAGACATCTGTGCAGGAACCCGCATAGATGTCTGTCAAATCGCCCCTGAAGTCGGACTGCGGGTATGAATTTGTGCGAGTTCAGCTGAACTTGCATGATTTCTAACCCGCAGTCAGTGTGAACCTGGGCTTAAAGCGGAGTTCCTTAAAAAAAAAAAAATAAAAGTCAGCAGCTACAAATACTGCAGCTGCTGACTTTTAATAATCGGACACTTACCTGTCCCAGGGTCCAGTGATGCAGGGGGTCGAAGCCTCGCTCGTCTCCCCCTCTTCTTTGCGGCGCCGGCATTGTCACTGTGGGCCCCCGGCTGTGGCTTCACAGCCAGGCATGCACTGCGTATGCACAAGCCACGCGGCGCGCTGTGACTGGCCAGGCAATCATCTGGGACCTGTGAGGTGTCCCAGATCATTACTGAGAGGGAGGGGGGAGAAGTGATCTTCCTTCTGGCGCCGTGGTGCCCCGGGAGGAAGTGGGAGCTGGAACCCTCTAAAAAAAGAGGGTTTCCACTCCCCCCCCAAAAAAATTACATGCCAAATATGGCATATCAGGGGGTCACCTTCCCTTAAAGCGGAAGTTCCTTTTTTGGGTGGAACGCCTCTTTAATAACAATCTTCTATTGCATTTGGTATCAGTCCGCCTGTGACAGGAGCTGGCGCTATACAGGAAGCATCGGCTTATGCGGCTCTGCCCCGCAGCTGCTTGCTTCCTCTACCACTGGCTTCATTCACAACATAATGCTCTGGGTTTGACGGGTAAGGAACCCGTGTTCTGGGCTTGCTGACCCGCCATCCCAGAGCAGGAGGTCGTGGGCCACCTCAGAAGGCTCTGCAGGCCACTGGTTGGGCTCCCCTGAGTTACATAGATAAGGCCCCTTTCACGCTGGGGCGGGAGGTGTGTCAGCGGTAAAGCGCTGCTTTTTTTAGTGGTGCTTTACCTGTCGTTTTAGCGGCGGTATTCGGCCGCTAGCGGGGCGGTTTTACCCCCTGCTAGCAGCCGAGAAAGGGTTTAAAACCACTGCAAAGCGCCTCTGCTGAGGCACTTTGCCGGCGGTATTGCCGCGCTGCCCCATTGATTTCAATGGGCAGGAGTGGGGGAGGAGCTGTGCTGCTAGCAGGACTTTTTTTCCCGCCCTGCCAGCGCACCGCTCCAGTGTGAAAGCCCTCAGGCTTTCACACTGGAGACACAGCAGCGGCTGTTTTGGGTTGGTTTGCAGGCGCTATTTTTAGTTGAGTTATAGCTCAACTTGATTGTTCTTGTCATTCTATATTTTTTTTTACTGTTTTAGAAAAAAAAATATATAAAAAAATATATTAAAAATAATATATAGGATAAGCAAAGCCCGTAGCAAAAAAATAAGCGCAGGGCTACATGATAAGAGTACCCATGTAGGCTGGGCTAGTGAGGGTTTATTATCCTGGCAGGGTAAGTTTTTGCAAGCACGGGATTGGCCGGAACACTTAGGGGGAGCACACGAGGAGAGAAAACGTTCCCGCCCGCCCTACTGGTTTGAGCTTGGGTAATTTTTTTATGGCTGTTGTTTTTAGTTGTATGGGTTTTTTCCTGTTTTGTTTTTCTCCTAGGAGGTGCAGTTGGGTCTTTGGAGGCATTTGTAAATAAACTGCGGGAATTCGATGATTGGGACACGTCTGAGGTATGGGTCCCCGGTGAATGCCAGTTATGGTGGTTTAATTGGAAGTGAGAATGGTGCATCTGCTGAAGGTGGTTCGTCCCCGAGGGACCATGGAAAGTCTTTAACCTCCCTTAACCTCCCTCCCTCTGATTAATTCAGATTTTTGCGTCTCAAAGTGGTACAATTATTTTGCATAGAAATTTGGCGTTTTATATTGTAGGTCTGTAATTCTTAGCAATAACACACTTAGATCTGTACACCAAGAGTCTAGTAGACATCCCGGGTATGATGAAGTTTGAAACACAAAATCATAAATTATAATATAATAAATAAATATAAACAATTACAAAAAATAATAATATAATAATAATAAAATAAATTTCCCCACGATTCACTATCGCTCAATTCTGCAAGTGTTCTAATTTACTATCGCTGTATTATAGCTGGTCTAAAGCCACTTTTGACGTAAAGGGACACTTTTTGGTTGCTATGGACAATCTCAAGTTTCCGGGCAGAAAGAACAGTATATATCATATAAAACTGCATGCAGGGCATGGGCCAAAGCATACAGTACTGTATGTGTTATGATTTTTACATTTTTTTTAATTTGCCGCCAGGTTCCGCCCCCGTGCCTCGCGACGCTCGCAGGGAACGGAGCCTGGCACAGAGAGGCTTCGGGCAGAGGACGGAGCCCGCAGACAGCGCGGGGGGGACATCGCAGGATCCTGGGGACATGGTAAGTATACCGCATCAGGATCCTGAGATTTAATCCTGAGTGTGGCTCGGGGTTACCGCTAATGGTGCTGAAATTTAACCCCGAGCCACACTCGGGAATACCGTCAGGGAGGTTAAGCGGATAAAAGGAAAAGATTTGGATACGTAGTGCCTCCAAGGATCGGCAACCAAAAAGATTATGCCTTGTTTATATTGTAAAATATTTGTTCACTTTAATAAAGGGGCCAGTTTAATCCCAACCTTGGTGTCAGACTATTTTTGGTAGTAATAGCGGGGGGTTATAAGATGAGAGATGGGGGCATAGAAATGGGGAGGGTGGGGTGGGGGTAAAAAAAGGGCAGTATACATATGGGTTACCTTTTCATGCATATTGAATTAGAAAAAAAAAATATTCATAGTAACAATTATATAAAACAAATACACACAAACAGCCCTTTGTATACTGTAAATGCAAGCAGTAGCATACATGGCTTATGAATAAGAGTAAAAGAGACTTATGTGTTCCTAAATATTTCCATGTCACAACTTATGCAGGAGAAGAGCTGAGAGAGCATATAATCCATCATGGGGTGTTTTTTGGGAACATATTGTTTCCTGGTACTGATCTACTCAGCTCCCACGGGACAAAGGGAATGGTGACAGGAAACAAGTGATATTGCCAGTAACTCGCAGCAAAATCCCCTAATCTTCATATTCCCATGTATTCCCTAGCCATGAAGGACAGCGCGGCATATTGTGCGTCACATGCTGTACATGGAGTGTTAATTATATCCAGTGGCTTGCTTGTCTCTACATGCCACTAAATGGGTTTTCAAGGATGGATTAAACTCACAATTTCCTTTGCTTTGTGACCCCGAGCATTTGCCGCACATTACAAACTGCGAGAGCGGCCGGGTTAATTATGTAAATATAATATAGTGCTCCATCATTGCTCAGAACTGAAGGCTGCCAGGTGACAGGTCCTCTACACTTCGCAACGAATGTTCAGGATTAGGTAATAAGTGGCCGCTTAAATATTGATCAACGCTTCCTTACCAGAAGCCTGCACGCTCACCTTGACCCGTCTGTTCTGTAGAGATATTACACATTCTTGGATCTAATGTACATGATCATACATTAACTCAGCACGGCCGTGACTAACACAGCTGAATTTTTGCATATGCCTTTAGTGTTGAGATTGCATTTCAGAGCAGACAGTGTTTAAACAGGCGTATCCGGAATGTGCGGAGACTCAACTCCTCCAAGCTTTCAAGGGAAAATTATATGTTTTCAGCACATTAATGTTTCACATTTTTAGCTTAATATATTGCTGAAAGTAATTACTTCTTATGATGTTCACATTTTTATTTGTATGGTATTTTAAAATAGGGTTATTTCATACTTAAAGCGTAACTCCACTTTTGTTGAGAAAAAAACATTCCCCTCTGGGTGATCTATGTACATTGCAAGGATTTTAACAAACTTTGTTGCAGATTCCTACCTTTTGTTATTGTGAAGAAATCTCCTGTGTGTTTGTCTGAATCCATGTGGGAAAGTGAATCTAGTGGGAGTGGTTTCATAATTATCAGTCAGCTGTGCACCTGCAGGGCTCTAATGAGGAAAGCTGCTGGGCCTGTATCCCTTTAGCCGTGATTTCCTATTAAAAGCTGACCTCCACCCTCCCATGGTACTCTTTCCCTCTCCACCCGGCCCCCCTTCCTCAGCACCGATATCCAGTTCCTATCCAGTCCACTATGTACATTACGCACTGCTTGGCCCTACACTTTGTACCTTATACACTCCTGACGCTTACACTCTGTATGTCTCGCATTAGTGACCCATATTCTCTGTACAGTATACACTGCTGAAGCCTACCATCTGTACATTAAATATTCTTGATTCCACCCTCTGTATGTTACACTTTCTTGACCCCTACACTCGGTACGGTACATACTCCTGTCCCCTATACTTTGTACCTTACACACTTCTTACCCCTTTACCCTGTATGTTACACTTTCCTTACCACTACATTCTGTCCGTTACACACTCCTAACCCCTACACTCTGTACTTAACACTTTCCTGACTCCTATTCTCTATATAATCAGGACTACTTTTCTAACCTTGTGGGACTGTTTTTTAAAATTTTACATACTTTTAAAGGGTGCCATGACTAAAAAAGGTTGAGAAAAGCTGTTCTACACCTTAATTCTCTGAGGCTTACAGAGGGGGCGGGGGGGGGGGGTTATTGGAACCAGGGAACTCACAGCTCTGCATTTTTGCAGCCTCAGATGCAGGATCAACTTGAAAATAAAAATCCAATATGAATTGTGTGACAGTTCTATGTGAGCATAGGCAAAAGGCACACAGTATTCTCAAAAGTATTGTTTCTGTGTGGAGAAGACTAGGGTTTCAGTTTTCTCGGGTTTGATAATCAAGGATTGGGGTCTGGAGCTTGGAGGCTTTGAAGAGATTTGGGTTGGGAAGAAGTCTTCAATCCTGTATCCAGGTCTTACTGGAGACCTGCAAGTTGTGAGTGTGCACAGTCAATATAAGGAAGGCCTGGCCAAAGCTCAGGGAAACTGTTGTGTACTCTATCTTGGAGATAGGCATACTTAGGAGTAAGAACCACTCAAGAGAATGCACTCCATGTTGGAGGAGTGATTCCTTACCCACAGGACAGCTAAACAAGTCTGGAGGACTGGGAGAGCTTAGGCGACTAGGTAGGTCCAGTCTGTTTCTCAGTGGAGTGAGAGAGGCCGGGGTAGCAGGAAATCCTGTATTGTGAGGCCAGAGAGTGGACCCATGCAGCTGGATGCTGTAACTAAAGGCCAGGATAGCCCAGAGAGCTGGGAAAGCTGGGTCTGAAAGATCCTGACAAGAACACCAGAGCTGCTGAAGAGAAAACCAGGTGGCTTGGCATTTTCATTACATGTTTTGATCCCCATGCACGGGCAACTATTTTTGTGGACTACACTTGTGTTTATGTTTAATAAAGGGGGATGGTAAGCAATTTGGACTGGCTTGGACTCCTTGAGACGCATCTACGGCTGAGCTAAACAACCCCCATATCATAATGGTTAGTGAGCATGCTGGAATACTGCTGGTGATAAATACTGGAATAACAATGTTGGGTCACAGATAGTCCATGTCCGTTGCTCAGTTTTCAGGCAAATTAAGTCCGGTATTTTCTGGAAGTCTATCATTTTCTTGAAGCCTATATTTTTTTTTATGCTAGTGAATTGTGACAAATCATCTTCCAAAATCCCCAGGATGGTTCCAGCAAAAACAAGAGCAAGAAAGATAACCCACTATTGTCCTAAAAATACCTCTGTTCTTGCAGAATTAGAAAACTGTAGACTTATAATCGAGTATCTGTCGTGCTGAGGATTCGGAGTGAGAGAAACGACTGCAAGAAGAGAGGATTTATTGGGTAATTTATGTGTTATAGCACTAAACGATATGGGAGTAATGGTAAAAGAGATTTACAATGAGGCTCACACGTCAGAAAACAAATGTCTACACAACATTTTGGCCATGACGAATGAGAAAGGCTTAGCATTGCAGATAGAAGCCCCAGCAACCTGAAGTTGGCCTGTGGATATACACATTAAATATATACATTATGATGGGATTGTACAATCCGCTTTAGAGTTTCAAACAACTATGTAGTATGACGGCCTGCCTAAACAATCATGTGAGGTATATTGGCCAGGTTTACCCTAGGTTCACACCTATGCATTTTTAGTGCGTTTTGAAGTTTGCAGAAACGCACTACTGTTCACTTCACATAGTTTCCTATGATACACGTTCACATCAATGCATTTTTCAGCTGGTGTGTTTTTGAAAACGGTCAGGGGCTCTTTTTCCTGCAACAGATTGCATTTTATGTGTAATAGACTTCATTGAACCTGCACCAAAAGCATAAGTGTTGCTTTTTTAATGCGTTTTGCATTTTTTTCTTATCCATAACAAACTGTGTATAGCTGGTTGTTAAAGAGCAGGTCAGGAAGCTGGCCTCCTCGTCCTTAACAACCGATGAGTCATCAGCTGTCAGCGGGCTTCCCTGCTGACAGCTGAATGTAAAAACAAGAATTGCCAGCAATAAAAAAATAAGTTAAAAAAAAACGGCGTGGAGTCCCCCCCCCCCCCAATCCTTACCAGACCCATTAAGCCTCATTTGCCATGTAGTTGCCCACCACATTTATTTGTTCAGATCTTCTTGCAAGGTTTCCACATCCTTCGGAAAAGTTATTGCCCTGCTTAGCTTAGTATTGTCCGCAAATACAGAGATTGTTTGTCCCATCCTCCAGGTGGTTTATGAACAAATTAATTAGGACTGGTCCCAGCACAGAACCCTGGGGGACCCCACTTTCCACCCCTGACCATTCTGAGTACTCCCTATTTATCACCACCCTCTGAAATCGCCCTTGTAGCTAGTTTTGAATCCATGTACTCACCCTATGATCCATGCCAACGGACCTTATTTTGTACAGTAAACGTTTATGGGGAACTGTGTCAAATGCTTTTGCAAAATCCAGATAAAACCACATCTACGGGCCTTCTTTTATCTAGATGGCAGTTGACCTCTTCATAGGAGGTTAATAGATTTTACATACTATTGATGTTAGGCTAACCTGTTTGTAATTCCCAGGGATGTATTTTGGGCCCTTTTTAAATATTGGTCCAATTTAAAAGTCAGCAGCTACAAAAGTGTAGCTGCTGACTTTTAATAAACAGACACTCACATGTACCACGGTCCAGCAATGCGGCCACCCGAAGCCTCGCTTCTCTCTTTCCCTCTCTTCCCTTCTCGCTTCCTTCGCTTCTGTCCCCCTGCTGCTCTTCCAGCGACGCTGGCATTGGTCAATGAGTCAATGAGTAAGGAGCCAGGAGCACCGGTGGGGGACCCTAAAAGAAGAGGCTCGGGGCTGCTCTGTGCAAAACCATTACACAGAGCAGATAAGTATGATGTGTTTATTATTTATTCTTTTTATTTTTGTAAGCTGAAGCTTTAATATATCTTGTTTAGCCTAGGTTCACACTGACAGCGGGTTAGAAACCATGCGAGTTCAGCGATTTCTTACCCGCATGTCAGTCCCACTTCGGGAGCGATTACAGAGACATCTGTGCGGGTTCCTGCGGGTTCCGGTGGGTTCACCACCAAAAGTAGTACAAGAGCTACTTTGGAGAATCGGTGAATTAAAGTTGGCAAAGTCTGCACCGCACCAATTCGGACGGTACCATTGCTGGCATTAGCCGCCGATTTGGCATGCGATTTAACATGTCAAATTGTGTGCCACATCGCATCAATGAGAACCTAGGCTCAATTTCAATTCAGTTTCAATAATTTGTAAAAAAAAAACTGTGCAATGCTTTGTGCCAGAATCACAATTTTAGTGTTATTTCATGACAATTGAATAGTATAATGTATGTATACTTTTTATCCATACTAACAATATTTTTAATTAGCTTACACTGATCAAAGTAGAAAGAAATGTGTTTTTATTTTGTTTCCTTTTTTTTTTTTGTCTGTGGATGAAAATAAAAAATCATTTTTGCAAGACAACGAAAAGAAAACCATGTCTGTCCTAAATATATATATATATATATATATATATATATATATATATATATATATATATATATATATATATATATATATATATATTTACCTTGTTACTATACCATGAGGTGTTGACATTCTGCCTCATTTTTTATTTTCTTATTCAGCACCTTATGAGCTATCCATGCATATATAATACATTTATTGATATTGAAAAAGTCCCAATGAGTGTTTTTTTTTTTCTTTTGCTAAAGAAGGCATTATAATACACGTTTAATGGATGTAATACCACTTCATCATGACCTTGGTTGAGGCTATTCTAAAATAGATATACAACAATAATTGTAAGTAAGGATGAGCTCAGGCGTGTTCTCAACTACATGGGCAGAGCCCGCTGGCGGGCTCTGCACGTGCGGTTGCGAAAACGCCTGAGCTCATCTTTAATTGTATGTATAATACTGTCATGAGTGTCTAGTGCTCCTGCTCTTCATTCCAGCATCCTGGTTTTGGCTATGGCATTCTCAAATATCTTTAAGTTTACTCTATGATGATCCTAAACCAAGCCCACTCAGCTGAAACTAACCTTAGGTCATTATGTCAGGATAAACGCACCGCTGAACAATACTGTTCTGATTTCCACCGCTGTACACCTGA
Organism: Lithobates clamitans; assembly: GCA_037952925.1. Lineage (NCBI taxonomy): Eukaryota > Metazoa > Chordata > Amphibia > Anura > Ranidae > Lithobates > Lithobates clamitans. The sequence goes on from JBBGZY010001310.1 coordinate 1,876,505, forward strand.
CTGAGGGTGGAATGGCCCAACTCTAAGAAGCCAGTTCAGGTTAGGCTTATCAGACACCATAAAAGTAAACTACCCTGAACCAACGTCATTGAATAAAGCAATGCAAGTAGCCATCCCTATAGACAGGCATTTACGAGAAAGGCGTACAGAGAGGTTTGTTTCTTTGCCCCCCCAGTACACTGCCTACTTCTACTTCTCCATCAGCCCTTCCTGGGTCCTCTCAAACTCCCTTTCAGGATGAGCCCATGCAAATTGGCGCTACCCATTTATCGTCTGGGGTAAAGGCTAGAAGCAGATCTCAAGGACTCTGCTTATACTGTGTCAACCACGGTCACTTTGTCGTCAGCTGCCCTAATAGGCCGAGAAACGTTGAGTCTAGTGTGGGTGGGGTCTGCTTCTTTAGACTATACTGTGTCATTTTCCCTCAGAGATAAGCTATTTGTTTCTGCACAACTTAGCTTTGCCAGATTTTCTCATCACCTCTCAGCTTTCCTAGAGCCTGGTTCTTCTAGCAATTTCATTGATAGGGACCTAGCACCTCGTCTACAGATTCCCATGACTAAGGTGCACAGATCCTTTTCAGTCTTAGCTGTTGATAATTCCCCCTTGTCCATGGGCCTGGCCACCTTGTACGCTGTACCTATTACTCTGACCATTGGGGAATTTCATAAGGAGACAATCGGCTTCCACTTGATAACATCTCCTGCTTATCCCCGTATCTTATGGTATCCCTGGCTTAATCTTAATAACCCGCACATAGATTGGGCTTCAGAGGAGATTAGGTCCTGGTCTCAGACCTGCATCCAGAACTGCATTAAAACTGCTGACCAGTTGCCCATTTGTAACTCTTGTGTGGCCAGTACCAGTCACGTGCCTTTATTACAGTCCTATTTGGGTCCTGATCATGACAATTTATCCAAGTTTGACTCCAGTATGCATAACCATTTGCCTTTATATGACTCCGTTAAAGCAAAAGACGCTGACAAGTTTATTGAATTCTCTACAGGCCACCTCCCCAGCCAATTTCCCCAGCCTGAATCTTTTCCTCCTAGAAGCAAAACTTACCCGCTGTCTCGCAGCCTTGATCACTTTGTTGATCCTCTCTCTATAAGGACTCCTGTTCCTACGTGAAAGCTTGAAAAACCTGTGCTCACTCTAAGTCCTCAGAAGTCAAGCCCTCTGGATTACCCCTACCTTTGCCTGTCCCTAAACTCCCTTGGACGCACATTCAGGCTAATTTGTCCTCAAGTTCCGCAGTCTCGACACCTGCTGATGCGGTCTAGTCAGTCTTGACACCTGCTGATGCCGGCCAGTCAGTCTCAACACCTGCCAATGCAGTCCAGTCGGCCTCTGCATCAGTTATTCCGGTCAGCCCATGCCAATTGAACCTCCTGCTTTTTCATATTCAGGTCTTTCTGTAACCTAGCCTCGCCCTACTGCTACTACATCCATTCAAACCTGTCTAAGAAGTTCAATCCATCCTTTGGATAGACTGCCTCATTCTGCCAGGTGGGGCTTTCAACCTTTTTTTCATCCTGCTTGTGTATCAGCTATCCGGCTTGACTCCTGTGACACCTTACCTGCTAACCAACCTGAGCTTGCGGATCCACTGACCTCTGCCCAGTTTGATGGTCCTGTGCTGGATGTCCAATTTGTCTTTAAGGGTCCGAGGGCCCCTCCTCAGAGGGGGGTGGTAATATCAGGAGTGTCTAGAGCTCCTGCTCCTCATTCCAGCATCCTGGTTTTGGCTATGGCATTCTCCCGGTCTTTGTCCACCTGCAATGTGATTGATGTGGTCAGTCTCTTGGTGGAAACCAAACCTGGTATAAGAGGGCCAAGCCTTCAGTCTCATGCTTGTTATAGAGAGTAATACATGTGTAATTGCTGATCAAGCCCTCTGTCTGCCTTGCTCTGCTAGTTTGGCTATTGGACTGGATATTGGGCTATTCCCTGAACTCGGCCTGCCTTTTACTTGCGTTGGGGTAGACGTGACAAATACATACATTACTGTGCAAACTGTGCAAACATTTTAGGCAGGTGTGAAGAAATGCTCTAAAGTGCCCATCAGTTCTGCCTATCAGTGCAGCCTTATCAGTGCCGCCTATAAGTGCCCATCAATGCAGCCTATCAGCGTATATCAGTGAAGGAGAGAAATTACCTGTTTGCAAAATTTTATAACAAACTATGAAAAAGTTTGGGTTTTTTTTCAAAATTTTCAGTCTTTATTATTTTATTTAACTCTTCTATTTCAGAAGACATTCTTCATTTACAGTATTTTTTTTTACCTGCCTAAAATTTTTGCACAGTAGTGTATATAAATACCTCTAAGAGACAAAATATTCCTATACATTTGGATACATACAAATGTGGCTGTGAACTTCGTCCGAGCAGATACCACTAAGACTATCCCGTGAGGTGAATCAGGGGCCCTAGCCCTGATACAGTTTCCCACAATTATAAAATAATATATTCTAATCATTTAGTGCTCATTACCCTAAGCACTGTTGTTCTGGGAGGACATCATATGATGTCCTCCCAGGATCGCTCCTCGGCTGACAGATCAATGCTGCCAGTACCATGTGATCGCTGTGGCCAATCACAGCAGATCACATGATAGTTGTACACAATGAAAGACTTTGTTACATGCCTTTCATTGTGTACTATTGTGATGAGCTCTGTGATTGATCAAAGTCATCACATGGTACAGACAGAGCCAATTACAGCCCATCTGTACCATGTTATTAGACAGGGCCAATCACAGCTAATCACAATAGTAAACACTGAATGAGTAGTTTTAATTCAGAAAGAAATGGTTGCTTTAAACTGTAACATGCACAGTTATAGGCAATCACAGTGTGTGAAAAAAAACTTCCCAGAGTAGTATGTTATTATCGGATGAAAAATACAGCTTTTGAATCGATCGTACTGTAATCGGATCGTTAGTAGAGAACTTTCGATAGCCGATCACGACAGTTCATCCTATATTATCCAATCGCTAAAACACAAAATGTTCTTATATGATACCAGATTGTCCGATTTTCGCTTAATCAGTTCAGTTGTTGTCCAAAAATACAATAGAAATACACTACAACACATGACATCACTTCTGATTTTTTTATTCTGTTGTACGAGAAATTTCAAAACTTGAGTAACCTCTCCATTATTGATATGCTACTAGCATGCAAAAAAAAAAAAGGACGATCTGTCGTCCAATTTTCGGATCGTGTGTACAGGCTATTACTTTGGCAACTCTGTATTGCTCTGGTCACTGTATGTAAAAACAAAGATGTAAAAAAAAAGTTATACATTTTTTTTTACATACTCTCAACAGTTAGTGTCAATGATCACTGCCACACTAGTTCTATGATGACACTATACTGCACTGATGACATTATTTTAATTTCTTTATTTTCCAAACAATTGTGACAAAAAATTACAACTTCTACTTTCCCAAAAGGGGTATTTGTACTGTCCTGGCATTTTCAGGCCTCAAGAAATAGGATAGGCCATCATTGCTTTGGGATTGATCAATTTTCGGATATATACCATAGTTTGTGGACTCTATAACTTTCCCACAGACTAAATAATATACAATGATTTGGGATATACTATACAACGATTTTCACCCAAGAAATGTAGTAGTATACAATTTATGAAGAAAGATTTGCAAAATGTTATAACAGAAATGAAGAAAAAAGTTTTTGTTTTTTTTTCTCAATTTTTTTTTTTCATTTATTTTGCAAAAAATAAATAAACCAGCGGTGATTAAACACCACAGAAGTATTAAACGCCCCAGACCTGAAAGTGTCAGATCACGTACTAGGTACGTGATCTGGCGCACAGTGGCCACTCTGCAACAGTAAATGTATGGTGGGCGGTCCGCAAGTGGTTAATATAATAGGTGTGAACTGTAAATGGTAAACAGCTAACATTTTCATGTACCCAAAAAATCACCCAAAACTCCATGGCCCAAAAAGTCTTGGTCATAATTAGTGTTCTGTATAAAAACAAGAGTTAAATCCTTACCTTGAAATAGATGGGGCTTTAAATGTTTGATGTGTGTTTGGAAACAAAAGCAAATAGAAGTTTTAAGAGTAGAGATATGAAATCCTACTGTCCATTAATTTGGAGGAGAACGAGCTGTGTGTGCAGACAGACATGGGGGCAGGCCATTAGTAATCGCCCAGGAAAGATGATCTGACCCGCTTGTACTTAGCCCGATATGAGATCAACATGAGTTTGGCAAGGCAAGACCTCCAGCTCACAGAAATCAAATGATGGAGAAACTGAGGACAGAAACAAAACTCAAAATGCTCTTAGAATCTCAATAGATGCCGAGTGAATGGATATGCGAAGAGGATTTCTATTTTAAATATTTTAAATGTATTGCAGATGTGTATACAAAGTGTCCATGTCTTGTATAATTGGAGGTGGAGGGAATGGAGGAAGACATTCATTGGTACCTCAAACAGTGAAGATGTTTGTGTAATTTTTCATGTTTAACCGCTTCAGCCCCAAAAGAATTTACCCCCTTCCTGACCAGAACACTTTTTGCGATTCGGTACTGCGTCGCTTTAACTGACAATTGCGTGGTCGTGCGACGTGGCTCCCAAACAAAATTGCCGTCCTTTTTTTCCCACAAATAGAGCTTTCTTTTGGTGGTATTTAATCACCTCTGCGATTTTTATTTTTTGCGCTATAAACAAAATAAGAGCGACAATTTTGAAAAAAACGCATTATTTTTTACATTTTGCTATAATAAATATCCCCCAAAAATATATAAAAAAAAATGTTTCCCTCAGTTTAGGCCGATACATATTCTTCTACATATTTTTGGTTAAAAAAAATCGCAATAAGCGTTTATTGATTGGTTTGCGCAAAAGTTATAGCGTTTACAACATAGGGGATAGTTTTATGGCATTTTTATTAAATTTTTTTTTTTTACTAGTAATGGCAGTGATCAGCAATTTTTATTGTGACTGTGACGTTATGGCGGACCTGTCGGACATTTTTGACACATTTTTGGGACCATTGTCATTTATAAAGTGATCAGTGCGATTAAAAATGCACTGATTACTGTGTAAATGACACTGGCATCAAGAAACTACGTAATGGGACTTTGGGGGCACAACTATATTAGACTACAAAACATAAAAATGGGATTTTTGAAATTTTATTAATGTCATACAAAAAACACAAAAAATAAACATTAAAAACAGGTCTGATTCAGGCATAGATCTCAGTTAAATACACCGTAGTGGATCCTGTCCTGCAGTCTCTTAAATAATCCTCCGTAACTATAATAAGACAATTCAGACATTCATTCCAAGTAGCAACAATGATAAACTTCCCCTGATGTAGAATGAAGGAGGAGTGTAGCGTTGGGATTGAAAGAACACTGCAGGTCTGGTATTCCAAGGTGGTATAGTCTCTAATTGCTCTACATGTTTCACGTTGACAAGGAACGCTTCTTCAGGAGCTAGAGGTTCTATTAAAAATACATGCAGACATAAAGAAAACATGTATCATAATCACAATAATTGTAAACTAATGTCAGAGTATAAACTGTAGAAAAGTACACGTAAAAACTGTGTTAGAGATTCCGCCCCCTCATGGTGAAGCAGGGTAAGGACCCTATAAAAGATTATGATCTCAGATGGAAGGACAGCACAACCTGGTGGTCTAGGGTGACCCATACACTAGGCCTATAAAAGTGAAGGGGTTAACCACTAGGGGGCGGGGAGGGGTTAATCAGTACTAGGGGAGTGTTTTCTAACTGTAGGGGGGTTGGGCTGTGTGTGTCACTACACTGATCACTGCTCCCGATGACAGGGAGCAGTGATCAGTGACACTTGTCACTAGGCAGAATGGGGAGATACTGTTTACATCAGCATCTACCGGTTCGTCCTCTCTGTGAGGCGATCGCAGGTATCCCCGCGGCGATCGAGTCAGCAGGACCCGTGACCCGACTCACGAAGCTCCCGGCCGGCACGCGCACGCAATGGTACAGGTACGCCCATTTGCCCAGCTGTGCCATTCTGCCGACGTACATCGTCGTGCACCGGTCAGGAACCGGTTAACCACTTGCCTACTGGCCATTTATACCCCCTTTCTGCCCAGGCCAATTTTCAGCTTTCAGCGCTGTCGCACTTTGAATGACAATTGAGTGGTCATGCAACACTACCAAAATTAAATTGATAGGATTTTTCCCCCTGTGCCCATCAAATGCTCCCCCTGTGCCCATAAAATGCTCCCCCTGTGCCCATCAAATGCTGCCACTGTGCCCATCAAATGCTGCCACTGTGCCCATCAAATGCTGCCTCTGTGCCCATCAAACGCTGCCACTGTGCCCATCAAATGCTGCCACTGTGCCCATCAAATGCTGCCACTGTGCCATCAAATGCTTCCATTGTGCCCATCAAATGCTCCCACTGTGCCCATCGAATGCTGCCACTGTGCCCCTCCTCCGCCCGCTGTCTGCCCAGCACTTACCCTGTCTCGGTGGGGCAGCGGGTGACGGTGGTGGAGGGTGTCCTGTCCTCTATGCTCCTCCATGCTCCTCCATGTCCTCGATGTCTTCTCCCTGAATAGGGGGTGGCAGCGGCGGCAATGGATAGATTCATGCAATGCATGAATCTATCTATTGGTGATAGAGGGGGTGGCCGGAGAGAGGGGGCGTGCGCCCTTATGGACGACCAGCCACTGGTACCTACCACAATACCAGCATATATTAGTTATACCTTTAGGATTTTTCTTTTTTATATACTTTATCTACTGTATTTAATACCCTCAGTGACCCAATATTTGGATCACTGATATATATACTGTTTGGCATGTATATAATCTTTTTCCCTTTCATTTATACAAATATCTATCCATTTATCGTCTAAGGCCCCTTTCACACCGTCGGACCATTCAGGTCTGCCTGTCAGTTTTTTGGCAGACCTGAAGGGGCGCTCCATGTTAGCCTATGGAGCGCCAGATGTCAGCGGTGACATGTCCGCTGATATCAGACCCGCTAAAATCAGATGGATTGCCCTATGTTCGCATTAGTCCCTGGCGGATCGGATGAGATCTGATGAAAACAGACTGACTGAAATCTGATGAAAATGCTTTCCGTTATCCTCCGATCTCTCCATAGGAACCAGCGGCACTCGACAAGCCCCTTCCTGCTCATTGAGCAGAGAGGGACCTGTCATCCGCCAGCTCAGCGGAGAGATCTCCTGCTGAGCTGGCGGACAGAGGCGGATGCCTGGTTTTCTTGATATTTTGGATTTATCCCCTCTGTCATAAATTGATAGTGCGTTTCACATCGTTCGGAGAATATTGCTATACACCAGATATTTATTTTCCCCCCTTTTGGATATGTATGTTTACTTCTGCCCTAATGAATGAATGAGTGACTTGTATAGCGCTACCTATGCGAACTGAATCGCCTCAGGGCGCTTTTTGCTGCTGGTGTCCATCTGCAGTATAGTGCGGTCCTTACCCTGTGGGGTCCTGACACGCTTACAAACACATACACATATTTGGCCAAATTTTTTTTTTTTCAACAGGATCTAATTATCCTACCAGCATGTCTTTGAAATGTGGGTGGAAACTGGAGTACCCGAAGGAAACCCACGTAGCCACAGGGAGAACATGGAAACTCCAGGCAGATGGTGTCAGTGTCAGGATTTGAACCAGAGACCCTATTGCTGCTAGGTTAGAGTGCTAACCACTACACCACTGTGCTGCCCTCTAATAGGTAAGAGACAAATATATTGCCTATTTACTAATATCCTCTACCTCTATATGGGATCACACCCTACCTTTAATAAATCTTACATGACATTAAACTTGCAGTAACGCACAGAACTATATGGCATTAAACTTGCAGTAATGCACAGAAATAAAACTGTGCTAAAACTGTCACTACACTCACACTGACTGAACTATCCCTACATTCACACTAATGTAAAGATGAATGGTCGCACTGCACTCACACTGAACTATCACTAGATGCACACTAAACTGATATTCTACACTGACAATAGAATCAGAAAAGCACACACTTGGGCTGATTTACTAAAACGGAAGAGTGCAAAATCTGGTGTAGCTGTGCAGGGTAGCCAATCAGCTTCTAACTTCAGCTTGTTTAATTAGGCTTTGACAATATAACGTGGAAGCTGATTGGTTTCTATGCAGAGCTGCACCAGATTTTGCACTCTCCACTTTTAGTAAATCAACCCCTATAGCACACTAACTGTCTAATAGCACTGAACAGAGTACTGTTCTATCTCTCTCCCCGTCGCTATCAGGCTACAAATGGCCGCTATGGAAAGAATACTTTTATAGTGTGGGGCGGGATTAAGAGCAATGAGCCATGATTGGATACAGTCATCATGACAACATCCAATCATGAATCTGATAGTGCTCTGTGCTCTGTTTGGGTGAAGCTTTCATTGCTTTAGCCAATCAGGGCTTTCAATGCACTATGCGGCAGCGCAGTGCATTGTGGTTGTTCAGCGGGCCGAACAAACGGTCGAATGACCCTATAATTCGGTTGTTCGGAGAATTTCCAAACAGCCTTACTTATTACTATTTGAACAAAGTTATCTGTTTCTTTGGTATTAACTCTATTTAGCATTTGGCTATTTCTACACTAGACTAGACCTACTAGAATTTCCCATAAGTAACTATTACTCACTATATTACCAGCTCTGACGATTGTGCTGCCATGAAGGATTGAATCACATGCTTCATGCTGGGTCGCTTGTTTAGCATGTGGCCATACGTGAACCTAAGAAAAAGGGTTTATGGTGAGGATAACTGTGCGGGATTCACACTCTAGAAATGAGAAAAACATCATGGAGTTTGTAGAACAGTAGGATGTGATAGATGGTAGAGGAAATAGTTTCTTAATCTACATGGTTGGGTTTCCAGAGCCACTGCTTGACAAGTCAGTTGTAGTTAACTTAGATTTTTTTAGGACAATATACAAGTGCATCTAAAAAAATTAGAATATCATCAAAAAGTTTACTTATTTCTGTTATTCAATTCAAAAAGTGAAACTCATATATTATATAGATTCATTACACACAGAATAATATATTTTAAGCATTTCTTTTAATTTTGATGATTTTGGCTTACAGCTAGTGAAAACCTAAAATTCTGTATCTCAGAAAATTAGAATATTACATAGGACCAAAAAAAAAGGACTTTTGAATACAGAAATGTTGGCTTACTAAAAAGTATGTCCATCTACAGTATAGTGTGCACTCAATACTTGGTTGAGGCTCCTTTTGCATGAATTACTGCATCAATGTGGTGTGGAATGGGGGCGATGAGCCTGTGGCATTGCTGAGGTGTTATGGAAGCCAAGGTTGCTTTGATAGCGGCCTTCAGCTCGCCGACATTGTTGGATCTAGTGTCTCCCATCTTGCTCTGGACAATGTCCCACAGATTCTCTATGGGGTTTAGGTCAGGCGAGTTTGCTGGCCAATCAAGCACACTGATACCATGATAATTAAACCAGGTGTTGGTAAATTTGACAGTGTGGGCAAGTGCCAAGTCCTGCTAGAATATGAAATCAGCATCTCCATAAAGCTGGTCAGCAGAGGGAAGCATTAAGTGCTTTAGAATTTCCTGGTAGAAGGTTGGTCCACTTGATAAAACACAGTGGACCAACACTAGCAGATATGACATGGCTCCCTAAATCATCACTGACTATGGAAACTTCACACTGGACCTCATGAAACTTGGATTCTGTGCCTCTCCACTCTTCCTTCAGACTCTGGGACCCTAATTACCAAATAAAATGCTAAATTGACTTTCATCCAAAAAGAGGACTTTGGACCACTGAGCAACAGTCCAATCCTTTTTCTTCTTTGCCCAGGTAAGACGCTTCTGACATTGTCTCTGGCTCAGGAGTGGCTTGACACAAGGAATGCAACAATAGTAGCCCTGTGCTGGATACATCTGTGTGTGGTAGCTCTTGAAGCACTGACACCAGCTGTAGTCCACTCCTTGTGAATCTCCCCCCAAATTCTTGAATGGCCTTTGCTTCTGTCAGTACTAGGATCCCTTTAGGACCCAGCACAACTCACCTGACACAGCCTTTACCTGGGAAACAACCATGATTGGCCAGCTGACCTTTAAATAACTTGCAACAGCATTCAATCATTGCTCGTGTTAGAGTTTACCTTGTGTTTGATCCAGTTGATATCTGCTCTGTGTATTTCGTGTATGACCCGGCTCGTTTGACCCTGTTTGCTTGCTTCTGATTCGGTACCATTTGGACTCTGATCTTCCTGTGTATGACCCAGCTTGCCTAGACTACGTTTGCCTGATTCCACTAGTAACTTCATCTGCAGCGGTGAACTACAAGGACCAGACATCTATCCTCACCTGCAGCGGTGAACTACAACACCAGACACCATCTATCCTCATCTGCAGTGGTGAACTACAAGGTCCAGCAAACATCGACCTACATCTACAGCGATTAACTACAAGTCCCAGCTGACCTGCTCTGCTCATGGTATGTGCTCTTGTTCCTTGAACTCTTTGCATAATCAGAACACCTGAACTGTTACCTGTTATATGCTCTAGCCTGACATTAACACGAGCCATACATAATAAAGGAAACCTATCATGGATCCTGAGCAGGCTCAGTTGTTTGCACAGGAACTTTGCCGCTTATCCCATCAAGTTTAGGAAATGGCCACAGAGCTCACCAAGGTGCAATCTCCTTCTATTACCACTGCTACAAAAACTCCATCTGAACCAAAAATTCCTTTGCCTGACCGGTTTTTCTGGTGACCGTAAAGGGTTTTGCAACTTTAAAAACAGTTGCAAATTATATTTCAAGTTAAGACCATCCTCGTCTGGCCCTGAAACTCAGAGGGTGCAAATCATTATTTCTCTACTACAGGGTGACCCCCAGGCTTGGGCCTTTAACCTGGAACCAAAGCACCCAGCCTTGTTAACAGTAGATGCCTTCTTTGAAGCCCTAGGGTTGCTTTATGATGATCCAGATCGTGCTGCTACTGCAGAATCAACCCTGCGTAACTTAAAGCAAGGAACTACCACAGCTGAAATGTATTGCTCAGAGTTTCGCAGGTGGGCCCTGGAATCTGGCTGGAATGATGCAGCACTCCGCAGCCAGTTTAGAATGGGCCTTTCAGATGCAATTAAGGATGCTCTGGTCAACTTCTCCTACCCAGCCTCACTGGAGGAGGCTATGAGTCTATCCATTAGAATTGACCGCCGCCAGCGAGAGAGGAGACGAGAACAAACTACAGCTGTGGCAAACTATATACCTCCCTTGCCGACTGACTATTCCACCTCCAGTGCCAAATCTGAGGAAGAACCTATGCAGTTAGGCTCCACCCGGTTATCTGCCCAGGAACACACGCGCCGGCGTAACATGGGACTCTGCTTGTATTGTGGCCTCAAGGGTCATATGCTCCGTTCGTGCCCTACACGTCCGGGAAACTCCAAGACCTAGGTAATTGCGGGGAGGTTACCTTAGGTCTGCTCTCATCTCCCCAGGGGGACAAGCGTATTCTTTTACCCGCTGTCATTCACTTTGGGACAGGGGCTCATGAACTGCTGGCCTTGGTAGATTCTGGAGCCGCTAAGAATTTTATTGATAAGACTCTGATTACCTCTTTGTCCTTGGAAACTCATGCTCTAGATTGCCCAGTCCGCCTGATTTCCGTGGATAATCGGCCTCTCTCACAAGATCTAGTGCTCCAAGCCACCAATCCTTTCCAGTTACAATTGGGGTCTTTGCATTGGGAGAAGATTTCATGTCTTGTCATTGACTCTCCATCCACTCCTTTGATCCTAGGCCTTCCTTGGCTTCAGAAGCACAATCCTGTAATTGACTGGCGAACAGGAAATATTCTGACTTGGTCCAATCAGTGTAAGCAGAACTGCATCCAGCACCCTGTTCGACTGGCTACCTGTCAAGTGGGAATGGAACAGATTCCACTTTGTTATAAGGACTTTTGGGATGTGTTTTCTAAAGGGATTGCTGACACTTTACCACCTCATCGCAGTTATGATTGTCCCATTGACCTCTTGCCTGACACTACACCTCCTCGAGGGAGAGTCTTTCCACTGTCTGAGCCAGAGAATCTTGCCTTGCAAGAATACATCCAGGAAAACCTAGCTAAGGGTTTCATCCGTCCCTCCACTTCTCCCGCAGGAGCAGGATGCTTCTTTGTCCCAAAGAAGGATGGGGGACTGAGACTTTGTGTTGATTACAGAGGTCTAAATAAAATAACTGTTCCCAATTGGTATCCTCTTCCTCTCATCACAGAATTGTTCTCTCAAATCCAGGGAGCCAAAATCTTCTCCAAACTGGACTTAAGGGGAGCCTATAATCTGGTGCGCATACGTGCAGGCGACGAGTGGAAGACAGCCTTTAACACCAAGGATGGTCATTACGAATGTCTTGTCATGCCTTTCGGTCTCAGAAATGCACCAGCTGTCTTTCAGAACTTTATGAATGACATTTTCCGTGACATGTTGGGTCGCTTCATGCTTGTATATTTAGACGACATTTTGATATATTCTCCCAATCTTGAAACACATCAGAAACATGTCTGCTCAGTATTGGCCCGATTAAAGACTCACTCCCTTTTTGTAAAGCCTGAGAAATGTTCATTCCATGTTAAACAAGTACCTTTCCTAGGCTACCTAATTTCTGACACAGGCCTCACCATGGATCCAGCCAAGATTCAAGCCATTTTAGACTGGGCACCACCTTCAGACCTAAAGGCAGTTCAGCGCTTCCTGGGCTTTGCAAATTTCTATCGAAAATTCATTAAGAACTTTGCCACCATTGCACATCCCATCACCTCTCTCACCAGGAAGACTCCGACTACCTTTAAATGGACTACTGAAGCCCAGGCAGCCTTCACTCAGTTAAAGAAAGCCTTTACCTCTGCACCAATCCTACGCCATCCTGTTCCTGAGCTACCTTTTATTGTGGAGGTAGATGCATCTGAAGTAGGGGTGGGGGCGCTTTTGTCACAAAAGGATCCTGGAAATGCTGCCATCCACCCCTGTGCCTTCTTGTCTCGGAAATATTCCCCAGCAGAGCGCAATTATGATATAGACAACAGAGAACTTCTAGCCATAAAGCTCGCTTTGGAGGAATGGAGACATTGGCTGGAGGGAGCTTGCTATCCATTCATAGTTCTGACTGACCACAAAAACCTTGAATACATCCATTCTGCTAAAAGACTGAACTCACGTCAAGCCAGGTGGTCATTGTTCTTCTCCAGATTTGACTTCACAATTTCATATTTACCAGGACCAAGAAACATTAAGGCTGACGCCTTGTCTCGCAGCTTTCTTTCAGAGTCTCCTCCTCCGCTTCCTCCACAACCCATTATCTCTGAGGATAGGATTTTGGCTTTCACCCAGACGGACATCTCTGAGGCCTTGTTACCTGCACAGGCTGAAGCCCCTCCCTCCACTCCCTCCGGTATGCTTTTTGTGCCCCTGGCTCTTCGTTTGCAGGTATTGCAACAGGTACATGCATCAAAACCTGCAGCACATCCGGGGTTTAGACAAACTTTTGAAATTATCTCTCGCAACCTCTGGTGGCCATCGATCAGGCAGGATGTGTTAGCCTTTGTCCAGGCCTGTGAAGTTTGTGCCAGAAGCAAGAGCAGTACCTCTAAGCCGCCCGGTCTCCTACGTCCTCTACCAATACCTACCTGTCCCTGGACCCATTTATCTATGGACTTTATCACTGACTTGCCTCCGTCCCAGGGATGTTCCACGATCTGGGTGGTGGTAGACAGGTTCAGTAAAATGGCCCACTTTGTTCCGCTTCCGAAACTTCCATCTGCTAAAGAACTGGCATCTTTATTCATTAAACATGTTTTCAGGCTCCATGGGGCACCAATCAACATTGTCTCAGACCGTGGCTCTCAGTTTATAGCCCAGTTTTGGAAGGCCCTTTGCTCTCAGCTGGGGATTAAGTTATCATATTCTTCAGCATATCATCCTGAGACAAACGGCCAAACAGAAAGGACTAATCAGACTCTAGAGAAGATGGTACGTTGTCTGATGGCCAATGATGAGGTGGAGTGGGTCAACGTCCTGCCATGGGCAGAGTTTGCCTTTAATAATTGTGCCAGCACATCTACAGGGACCTCTCCCTTCTTCTGTGTTTACGGGTTGCATCCTCGTGTGTGCTCCTTTGATCTTCCACCCTCTGATGTGCCAGATGCCAACACCACAATTGAAAATTTCTCCAAAATCTGGTCCAATGTCAATCATGCTATTTCTCGCTCTGTGCAGGCTTTTAAGAAAATGGCGGACAAGAGGCGCTCAAAGGCACCAGGATATAAAGTTGGTGACAAAGTGTGGCTATCATCTAGGAATCTGTCCCTGCATGTTCCATCTAAAAAACTTGGCCCAAAATTCATCGGGCCCTATGAAATTTCGGAGATTGTTAATCCTGTATCCTATAGATTAAAACTCCCCCCATCCATGCGCATTCCAAATGTCTTTCATGTTTCATTATTGAAACCTGTTCATTCCAGCCTCCAAGTAAATGAACCAGAACCTGTGGATGTGTTGGACAGTCAGGAATATGAAGTGGCATTTATTCTTGATTCCAGACGAGTGCGCAATTCCTTACAATATCTCGTTCATTGGAAAGGTTTCGGCCCAGAGGATCGATCTTGGGTCCCAGCTCGTGATCTTCATGCTGACCGACTTAAGAAGAAGTTCCATCTTCGTTATCCAAGTAAGCCTGGGGGTGCAGGAGCAACCCCTCGAGAAAGGGGGGGTACTGTCAGTACTAGGATCCCTTTAGGACCCAGCACAACTCACCTGACACAGCCTTTACCTGGGAAACAACAATGATTGGCCAGCTGACCTTTAAATAACTTGCAACAGCATTCAATCATTGCTCTTGTTAGAGTTTACCTTGTGTTTGATCCAGTTGATATCTGCTCTGTGTATTTCGTGTATGACCCGGCTCGTTTGACCCTGTTTGCTTGCTTCTGATTCGGTACCGTTTGGACTCTGATTTTCCTGTGTATGACCCAGCTTGCCTAGACTACGTTTGCCTGATTCCACTAGTAACTTCATCTGCAGCGGTGAACTACAAGGACCAGACATCTATCCTCACCTGCAGCGGTGAACTACAACACCAGACACCATCTATCCTCATCTGCAGTGGTGAACTACAAGGTCCAGCAAACATCGACCTACATCTACAGCGATTAACTACAAGTCCCAGCTGACCTGCTCTGCTCATAGTATGTGCTCTTGTTCCTTGAACTCTTTGTATAATCAGAACACCTGAACTGTTACCTGTTATATGCTCTAGCCTGACAGCTTCACAATCCTCTCAAGGATGCAGTTATCCCTGTTGCTTGTACACTTTTTTCTACCACACTTTTTCCTTCCACTCAACATTCCAATTATATGCTTGGATACAGCACTCTGAACAGCCAGCTTCTTTAGCAATGACCTTTTGTGACCCTCCTTGTCGAGGATGTCAATGACTGTCTTCTGGACAACTGTCAGCAGTCTTCACCATGATTGTGTAACCTACTGAACCAGACTGAGAGACCATTAAAAGGCTCAGGAAACCTTTACAGGTATTTATACCTTAGTCCAATTTTAGTCCAATCCTTTTTCTCCTTGGCCCAGGTAAGACGCTTCTGACATTGTCTCTGGTTCAGGAGTGGCTTGACACAAGGAATGCAACAATTGTAGCCCTGTCCTGGATACGTCTGTGTGTGGTAGCTCTTGAAGCACTGACACCAGGATTTTTGGGGGGTAGTGTACCTACCACAATACCAGCATATATAAGTTATACCTTTAGGATTTTTCTTTTTTATATACTTTATCTACTGTATTTAATACCCTCAGTGACCCAATATTTGGATCACTGATATATACTGTTTGGTATATAATCCTTTTTCCCTTTCATTTATACAAATATCTATCCATTTATCGTCTAAGGTGATCGCCCACAGGGATGCCTGGTTTTCTTGATATTTTGGATTTATCTCTTCTGTTTTAAATAGATACTGGCATTCACATTGTTCGGAGTATATTGCTATACACCGGATATTTATTTTCCCCCATTTTGGATGTGTATATTTACTTCTGTCCTAATAGGTAAGAGACAAATATGTTGCCTATTTACTAATATCCACTATATGGGATCACGCCCTACCTTTAATAAATCTTACGGGTCTTTCAGGTCCAGACTATATCCTATGGGTCGGTAGGCTAAACATCCGAGACAGATCCTGTATTCCTTTCCTCTGTTTTAATGACTTATGATATTGAGGTAATTGAACAACTATTAATATTTAGGTGGTGTTTCCCCCCCATCCTCTCCACCCCTCTTTCTTTTACTTCCACTCACTAAGGGTAATTTATAGCTGTAATTATGTCTGATAATATGTTTATTGTGTATAATCTTATTTACTTTTTTTTGTTTTTTTCTATAGAAAGAAACTCTGTATATAACACGCTTGCAATATATGTATGGTCCTGAAGAAGCGGGGAAACCAGCGTAACACGTAGACCAGTTACAAGTACATGTATACATCAGATTTACATATTTTTGTATTTATCGCAAAGTTTCTTTATGCATATCTATGTTTTTAATATTGTGTTTATGACTATGTTTTATGTGTAATGAATTTTATATAGATTTTTATTCTGATTTTGTTCTCATTTGGCATATTTAAAGTCCCACTACTTTTGTTTTCAAAAATACCATATACGGCGTTAATCTTGCAGTAACGCACAGAACTATATGGCGTTAAACTTGCAGTAACGCAATGAAATATACAGCATTAAACTTGCAGTAATGCACATAACTATATGGCGTTAAACTTGCAGTAACGCAATTAAATATATGACGTTAAACTTGCAGTAACCCACAGAACTATATGGCATTAAACTTGCAGTAACGCACAGAAAAGAAAACGTGGTAAAACATTCACTACACTCACACTGACTGAACTATCCCTACATTCACACTAATGTAAAGATGAATGGTGGTCACACTACACTCACAATGACTGAACTATCCCTACATTGACACTAATGTAAAGATGAATGGTCGAACTGCACTCACACTGAACTATCACTAGATGCACACTAAACTGATATTCTACACTGACAATAGAATCAGAAAAGTACACTATAGCACACTAACTGTCTAATAGCACTGAACAGAGCACTGTTCTATCTCTCTCCACGCCGCTATCACAATACAAATGGCCGCTATGGAAAGATTACTTTTATAGTGTGGGGCGGGATTAAGGGCAATGAGCCATGATTGGATTCAGTCATCATGACAACATCCAATCATGACTCTGATAGTGCTCTGTGCTCTGATTGGGTGAAGCTTTCATTGCTTTAGCCAATTAGGGCTTTCAATGCACTATGCGACGGCGCAGTGCATTGTGGTTGTTCGGCGGGCTGAACAAACGGTCGAACGACCCTATAATTCAGTTGTTCGTAAAATTTCCAAACAGCCTTACTTATTACTATTTTATCAAAGTTATCTGTTTCTTTGTTATTAACTCTGTTTAGCATTTGGCTATTTCTACACTAGACTGGACCTACTAGAATTTCCCATAAGTAACTATTGCTCACTATATTACCAGCTCTGACGATTGTGCTGCCGTGAAGGATTGAATCACTTGCTTCATGCTGGGTCGCTTGTTTAACATGTGGCCATACGTGAACCTAAGAAAAAGGGTTTATGGTGAGGATAACTGTGCGGGATTCACACTCTAGAAATGAGAAAAGCATCATGGAGTTTGTAGAACAGTAGGATGTGATAGATGGGCGAGGAAACAGTTTCTTAATCTGCATGGTTGGGTTTCCAGAGCCACTACTTGACAGGTCAGTTGTAGTCAACTTAGATTTTTTAAGACAAAATACAAGTGCATCTCAAATAATTAAAATATCATCAAAAAGTTTATTTATTTCTGTAATTCAATTCAAAAAGTGAAACTCATATATTATATAAATTCATTACACACAGAATAATATATTTCAAGCATTTCTTTCTTTTAATTTTGATGATTATGACTTACAGCTAGTGAAAACCTAAAATTCTTTATCTCAGAAAATTAGAATATTACATAGGACCAATAAAAAAAGGACTTCTTAATACAGAAATGTTGGCTTACTGAAAAGTATGTCCATGTACAGTATAGTGTGCACTTAATACTTGGTTGGGGCTCCTTTTGCATGAATTACTGCATCAATGTGGTGTGGCATGGAGGCGATCAGCCTGTGGCACTGCTGAGGTGTTATAGAAGCCCAGGTTGCTTTGATAGCGGCCTTCAGCTCGTCAGCATTGTTGGATCCAGTGTCTCTCATCTTTCTCTGGACAATGTCCCACAGATTCTCTCTCTTTCTGGCTTGACACAAGTAATGCGACAATTGTAATCATGTCCTGGATACGTCTGTGTGTGGTAGCTCTTGAAGCACTGACACCAGCCGTAGTCCACTCCTTGTGAATCTCCCCCATTTCCCCAATCTCACCTTTTGTGACTTACCCTCCTTGTTGAGGGTGACAGTGACTGTCTTCTGGACAACTGTCAGCAGTCTTCCCCATGATTGTGTAACCTACTGAACCAGACTGAGAGACCATTTAAAGGCTCAGGAAACCTTTACAGGTGTTTTGAGTTAATTAGCTGATTAGATTGTGACACCTTGAGTCTGCAATATTATACTTTTTCTAAATATTCAAATATTCTGAGATACACTAGCTGTAAGACATAATCATCTAAATTAAAAGAAAGAAATGCTTAAAATACAGTATATCACGCTGTGTGTAATTAATCTATATAATATATAATTAGAGGCAAAAAAGCGTGACTTTTAAGGTGCCACAAAATCAGATTATCACAAAATATAAAATAAATCAAATGTTATTTTATAACAAGTTTAAAAAGAAGGGTAGTAAAATTTATCACATAAACATGTGTTTCATTCAACAATGCAGCCACTTCGCCTCTACATGTTTCGCCCTGAAGAGCATCCTCAGGAGTTTAAAAGAAGGGTAGTAAAATTTATCACATAAACATGTGTTTCATACAACAATGCAGCCACTTCACCTCTACGTGTTTCGCCCTGAAGAGCTTCCTCAGGAGTCTTAAGAGTGCTGCATATAGTTTATATTATAGATAAAGAGAACAAACATTTATGAACATTTGCAAAATGTTACATATCAATATATAAATTGCATAACATTGATTAGTATATCAATTCATAATTTTAAACAACTTTTCACATAGATCAGTAAATAATGAAACAAAGGGACAGGCCTACCAGATGCTTAAAAGCCAGGACTTGACAAGTCAATTGTGTACAGAAGTTCCAGTGTATAATGAGGCTTGTGAGACATAATTGTAACCAGAGGGGGAAGAAAATTTGAAAAAACACCTAAAATATATAAAGTGTGATTGAGTAACCCAACCCTTCTGGACAGGGAAAGAGCTGACTGTGTAAAAAACAATTACCTTAGTTGTAATATACTGTAACCAATTGGTTCACCTTTTCACTGAAAGGAATATTCAGCTGAAGGAGAAGGAAAAAAAAGGGGGAAGCAAAGGCGTCTGCTCCCCCCGGGGGCTCATGGGGGGAGAGCGCTCTCTATATTTGTATGATTAGCACATGATGGCTGATATGACTCTTTTGATGGCCTGATGGCTGTGGCATGTCACTCATTATGACATGCCACACCTGAACCTTAAACAAGTGTCTGTTTGCTGTTCCACTGAAGGAAGAGAAGACAGCTTTCTGAAGTGTTACCCAGGTGGAGATCACAGAAGCCAGCAGGCAAATGAAACAAGCCTTTTAGATCTCTATAATCTGAGATCCAACAGATTCATGGCTTCCTGGTTTCTGGCCTAGGCCAAAATTGTGTCATATATAACACAAGTTTTTCTTTCATCTGGAGGAGGAGAGAGGGGCTTTTTCAGCTAAACACCCCCCCCCCCCCCTGCCTGCATGCCTGACCTAAGGGTTACTTTGTGGTTTCCATGCCTTGGCAAATGATGTCATACATCCCAGTGGTCCTCAAGAGAGAAAGAGGAGTTTTCCCATTGCAGAACTTCTGAACTGGCAAGAAGCATGAACGCAGGAAAATGTCCAAAGAAGAGCTGGAGGGCACTGCAATGATTTACCTTGGTACAGGAAAAAAGGCATCCAATTTGTTCCTGTATTTGTAGGTTACGGCTTTATCTCAGGAATACTGAATGACCAACCATCGCAGACGAGATCTAATGCAGCTGTCCATCAGATATTGATATAGGTTTTTCTGACCCCCTGTAATTAAGGGGTCCATCTTTTCTGGTTACGGCTTTATCTCAGGAATACTGAATGACCGACCATCGCAGACGAGATCTAATGCAGCTGTCCATCAGATATTGATCCAGGTTTTTCTGACCCCCTGTAATTAAGGGGTCCATCTTTTCTGGTTACGGCTTTATCTCAGGAATACTGAATGACCGACCATCGCAGACGAGATCTAATGCAGCTGTCCATCAGATATTGATCCAGGTTTTTCTGACCCCCTGTAATTAAGGGGTCCATCTTTTCTGGTTACGGCTTTATCTCAGGAATACTGAATGACCGACCATCGCAGACGAGATCTAATGCAGCTGTCCATAAGATATTGGTCCAGGTTTTTCTGACCCCCTGTAATTAAAGGGTCCATCCTTTCTGGTAAGAGTACCCATACGATTTTGTACATGACATCCGAAATGCACGAGAAGGGACCAGTCTGCTTGTGATAAGAAGAATTCTATATATGTGTTGTCACATGGACTTTTATTTCTATCTTTTATTAATTAATTTTTTTTTATCAGTTTGCGCTGCACTTTCATTTGTTTAGTTACATTAAAACACCTAGTGAAGAGTACCTTTGTGTACAGTTTTTTGAATTTGCAGATCACTAGCTGGCCCATGGGCTGCAGAAGAGGTGTCGTGTTGGGGTGGAGGAACTTGCCCTTATGAAGTCATACCCAGCGTCCATATCATCCACCAAGGCTGGAGGGTGTGCCAGGGCATTTTCCATCAGAAGAAGGCACCTTTCAGGCAGTTGGTTATCAGAAGATTATTTTCTTACGTGGGTGTGAACACCTTGTGCAGCCATTGCATGAACAATTGCCTTGTGACCCAAGCTTTCGAATTGGCCCTCCACATGACAGGCAGTCTGGCCTTGTTCACTTGCTGTTCCCTTAAGGCAGGAGGGGTCTGGGAATGGTACATGAGTAGTGGCTTAATTTTCAGGTCGACGCTTGTGTTCGCACACAGCAAAAGGGTCAATCTGTCCTTCGTGGGCTTGTGCCCCGGCAGTGCCTTTACCTCCTATAGGTTCTAGTTGGCATCTTTTTCCAGAAGAGCCCTGTTTAAACACAGTTGAACACTTGTTGAGCGATGTATCCTTCTGTCTTCATGTATTCTGCAAATTCTTTCTTGTAGGCTTCTGCACTGGCCTTGTCAAAACTGGAAGCCTCGCCATGTCTTGTCACACTGTGGATGCCACTTCTCTTGCGGAATTTTTCAAACCACCGTCTACTGGCTTTAAATTCTTCCCTTACTGCACTTGAAGAGGATTGTTTTTGCAGTAAATCACTGCAATTTCTTGGCTTTTTCACAGATCATAGCTCACTAACGTTATCACCTGCTAGCTGTTTCTCATTCAATAACACTAACAAAAGTTTTTCCACCTCTTCCAGTTCTTGCGTCCTCTGCTTGGTTAACATTGTTACTCTTTTTTGTCACATCAGCTCCTTTGATGGCAGCTTTCCTCTTCAAAATAGTCGAGATTGTCGACTTCGCCATCTTGTACTCCGAGGCCAGATCAGTCACACGAATACCACAGTCATGCTTTTCTACAATTTCCTTCTTCAGCTCAATGGTTATTTTCTTCACAACCTTATTCTTACAATTCCTACTCTGAAGAGCCCTCTCACCTTCATTATCGCTCTGCACTTTCTTTTTACCACCATGCTTGCTCTGCACATTTTTGTCACCTGCATTAATGCTCTGCGCATTCTTGTCACCTGCATTTCCCCTCTGCACATTCTTGTCACCTGCATTACCGCTCTGCATATTCTTGTCACCCGCATTACTGCTCTGCACTTTCTTGTCACCTTCATTACCGCTCTGCACATTCTTGTCACTTTCATTACTAAAATGCAAATGGTGCAGCGCTAATTAAAAATAATAATAAAAAAATGAAAATCATAAGTGAAAAAAGGCTCTGAAAGAAAACGAATTAAGAGTCCTGAATCAGCAGTTCATATGTAAATGGAAAAATAAACACCAGTACCGTGCTTCATATAGGTATAAAGGCTGAAGATGAGGAGAAAAAGATAGTCCTTTGCACTAGATGAGATTCGTTTTCCACACCCATGCGACAGTGATTATATCCTGCTTACCAATATTCCGTGACCACTAAATAATGGTCTCACCAAGCGCAGGGAATTAGGTCTCCCCAGGAACCTTATCTCTTGCTAGAATCCCCACTGCTCATATGGAACTTGGATAATGGAAAACAAAAGCAAAAAAAAGGTTCCCATAATGCAGTACTTCAAAAAGTCCAAATTTAATGGTATAAAAGTTTGCCCTTATAGAATGAAGGCCTAAAAACAGCATGTAATAAAATGGAATGGAGGCGTCCCTGCGAGCTTCGCTTCCTGGTTTGCTTCTGTGACAACCTTTTGGGAGGTATAGCGTGATGATGTCACCATCGTAGGCCCCACCCTACGCGTTTTGTCACTTAAGAACGTCCTCTGGGGACTGGCCAATCCCCAAATGACGTTACTTTGTGATGAAACGTGTAGGGTGGGGCCTACGACGGTGATGTCATCACGCTATACCTCCCGAGAGGTTGGCACAGGAGCAAACCAGGAAGCGAGTTCTGGTAAGCAGGATATAATCACTCTCACCCGGGTGTGGAATAAGAATCTAGTGCAAAGGACTGTCTCTTTCTCCTCATCTTCAGCTTTTATACTTATATGAAGCACGGATACTGGTGTTTATTTTTCTGCTTACATATGAACTGCTGATTCGGGACTTTTCATTAGTTTTCTTTCTGAGCCTTTTTTCACTTATGATTTTTATTTTTTTATTAATATTTTTAATTTAGCGCTGCACCATTTACATTTTATTATCTGTTTAAGTCCGTATTTGAATTTAGGGTGCTGGCAGCTGTTCTTTATATTTTAATATAGCCTTTATATAGCCTTTAGCAGCGTTAGCTTTTGGGTTTGTTTTCACCTTCATTACTGCTCTGCACTTTCTTCTTACCACCATGCTTGCTCTGAAGAGTCTTGTCACCTTCATTACTGCTTCGCACTTTCTTGTCACCTTTATTACCACTCTGCATTTTCTTGTCACCTTCATTACCGCTCTGCACTTTCTTGTCACCTTCATTGTGCCCTCCGTGTTATGTGCTGTGCCCACTATGTCATCTGCTGTGCTGTACAGTGCCCACCATGTAATGCAGACTAGAGTGCCCTCTGTGTAATGTGCTGTGCCCACCATGTAATGCGGAGTGGTGTGCCCTCTGTCTAATGTGCTGTGTCCACTATGTCATCTGCTGTGCTGTACAGTGCCCACCATGTAATGAGGAGTAGAGTGCCCTCTGTGTAATGTGCTGTGCTCACCATGTAATGCGGAGTAGAGTACCCTCTGTGTAATGTGCTGTGCCCACCATGTCATGTGCTATGCTCTAAAGTGCCCACCATGTAATGCGGAGTAGTGTGCCCTCTGTGTAATGTGATCTGCCCACTATGTCATGTGGTGTGGTGTACCCATATGTAATGTGGTGTGCTGTGCCCACATGTTGTGTGCCCACTGTGTAATGTACAGTGCCCACCATGTGGTGAAAAAGGTAAGAGTATGAAGATGTAGCGGTGTAGTTGCCACTAGTAACAAACATCCACCATATCACCCCGCTGCCAGACTCCCATATATCACTTGCAGAGACAATGAACACTCCATTGCTGGTTTTGTTTTTGTTTATTGGGTGTACAACTTGGTTGGGGAAAGGGGGTATATGGGATGCCCATAGAGTAATTCACTTTGCCATCATATTTACAGATTTGTTTACAGATTAGTACATAGTTTGAGTCTGAAGGGTTGATGTACACGTTTTAACAATTACAGTCTTTTCCCTGCATCACCATGCAGACTATTGCTCCTCCTCTGCTTAACTCCCGCAGACTATTACTTCCAGGACATCCTCACCCATGGTGTAAGGGTGATGTCCCAGAAATCCTTTCTTCCTCCTGCACAAACTTCTACTGTAGTTATTAGTGTAATGTCACATCTTCTTTTTTAAGTAAAAAGGACCCACTCTGAATGGTTCCTCATGCAGACTCTGGTTGCTCGCTGTTACTAGGCCAGAGGCCTGCAGTACCTTTTCCCAGAGGCCTAGTAGTTTGAAAGCACATGCTGAGCGGTCGACTGCTGTTCCCAGCTAGCCCTGATTGCAAATCCTGTGCCCTCAGGCCACATCGATTTGACACAACTCCCCACAGTCTCTCCTCTGATCCAGGACTCATCATTGACCGTGTAATGATGAGGACTTCACTAATGACCGTGTAGAAGTGAATTTCCCTCACAGACTTCCTGGCACCTCCAGCCCTCCACTGTGGTACACTCACGACCTTTCTCTGCCCCGAGTCCTTGATGGAGAATTTACTGGACCATACGTTCCGACAGCTTCACCTGCCCCTCTGCTCCAGGAATTCCTCATCAAGGACCTTGTAAAGATGAGGACATTGCCAATGACCATGTAGAGGCAAAGTTCCTTCACAGTTCTCCCCTGGCCTCCTCCTGCGATCGGCGCACCCCCCCAATGGGGGTGCCCTCCTGCTGCTGTCTAGTATTCCATTCTCCACTTCACCCGGCCGACAACTCCCCCCAGTGGCATGTCACCTCAGCTTATATAGGAGGCCCATCCCCTGCCAATACCAATTGGGGATTGGTCAGGGCTCCCACATGACCTGCCTGCCACTCCAGTTCTAGGCCCTGCCCCTCTTCCAGAACATTCTCCCTGGAAGCAGGGGAGGCACCGCAGAACTAGA
The DNA here is from genome assembly GCA_037952925.1 of Lithobates clamitans. Classification (NCBI taxonomy): domain Eukaryota; kingdom Metazoa; phylum Chordata; class Amphibia; order Anura; family Ranidae; genus Lithobates; species Lithobates clamitans. The sequence goes on from JBBGZY010001310.1 coordinate 1,901,608, forward strand.
GCACAGGTAGTCACACCCACTGCTACACTAACCACTCCCAGCCCCCAGATAAAAACAGACAGGCCTAGCTCAAAGCACAGGCCTGCCTAAATTTACCTGTGCTGACAGTCTCCCTAGCAAAAATCCACACTAGCACCTACCTATTGGTAGAGGGTGCTACAAAGACTAAAGAGGGGACTATTTTATGGGGGACCTGCCCTGGTCTGCTCTAAACGTGGATCTATACGGGGGACCCTGGCCTACGCTTTATGTGATAATGAATGACTAAGCCCCTCCCCTTCACAACATTGTCAAAAAGGGGCAGAGAATGGGACGGCCTTAAAATTATGCCCCCCCCCCCTGAAAATAGTTCTGCAGGCACACATAGTTCTATTACTGGAAAACTGGAGACCTTCCCCAATGGTCATCCGAAATAAAGAGAATGGACTATCTCGGTACCCATGGACTTCTGCTCTGGTTGGTAAGTGTGCAACTGGCTCCCCCTGAAATATCCTGATTGTTGTCTGCATAATGTTCATTGTTTCATTGATGTGTTTTGTTACAGATGTTTTTAATAATACTCCTCCTGAAGAAGCAGTCATTCCCGTGAAACATGTAGAGGATCACGGACACACTACACACTAATAAAATTTTCTATTTATGCTTAACCCTTGTTGTATGTCTATGGGTACCGAGATAGTCCATTCTCTTTATTTTGGATGACCTTTGGGGGAGGTCTCTGGTTTTCCAGTATTTTGACATTAGGTTGATGGTAGCCCCACATTGTTCTCTTGCTCGTTTACAATTTAAGAAGCTCTCCTTTTATATAGAATGTCTTACGATGACGACAGATTCATACAGTTCACATAGATTCATGCAGTAAATTAGATGCATCCACCCCTATTTAAAGTTTTCTTTCCTCTTAATGAACAAAAATTAGAAACCATAAATAATTATGGTGTCCCAAAAAGATTTCTATCACTTGTTGAAGTCTAAGTCCTCATGCACACGGACGTTTTTACAGCTGCTTTTTTGAGCTTTCTTTGCAGCTTAAAAAGGCCTGTCTATGTTAGTCTATGGCTTCATGCCCACCTAGGCGTTTTTGAGCTGCAAGTGGCATAGGCGTTTTTAAGCTGTAAAAAAAACCCAGGACCAGTGGGTTCTGAGAGACGTTTTTCAGCTGTAAAAACGCTCTAACGCTCAAAAACGTCATTCACCAAAGTTTTTTAGCGTTTTTGATCCATTGAAAAAAAAAAAAAAAAAAAAAAATTTGAAAAAAAAAAAAAAACGCTCAAAAACGCTAACGCGGAAAAACGCTCAAAAACGCTCAAAAACGCTAAAAAAACGCTATTGCAAAAACACTGAAAAAAGCTGAAAAAAGTGAAAAAAAGTCACTGCAAAGATACTGGCGTTTTCATAACGTTTTTTTAACAGCCTGTGTGCATGAGGGCTAAATGACAAAATGCATAGGACGGCAGAGATAACTACACATTATTGAGAATGCTGCACATATATCTGATGTTAGGTTCGCTTTACTGTGCCTTGTTGCCAAGTTGCGTGTTGGCAAGAGACGTTGTCACGTACCAAACATGCAAAGTTGCTGTCATTTCATTGCCAGCAGAGCAGTAAAGGGAGTTAGCTGGACATCATTCTCGTTCACACCTGTGCGCCTATTTTTTGTAGTGATTTGGCAATTACGCAGACAAACGGTATGCCATTATTTTCAAAGGGGGCCATCTATTCAATGTGCTTTAATGCCACCTGAAAAAAAGGTGCAGGCACGTCTTTTGGTGCAACTAGTTTGTTTTTGGCCCCAAAGACTTAAATGGGAGAGCATAAAACTAAAGAACTACAGTGACTTGAAAAAGTATTCATACCCCTTCAAATTTTCCCCCCTTCACCCCTTCACATTTTGTCATGTTACAACCAAAAACTTAAATGCATTTTATTGGGATTATATTTGATAGACCAACACAAAGTGGCACATAATTGTGAAGTGGAAGGAAAATGATAAATGGTTTTCAAATTTTTTTTTTACAAATAAATATGTGAAAAGTGTGGGGTGCATTTGTATTCAGCCCCCCTGAGTCAATACTTTGTAGAACCACCTTTCACTGCAATTACAGTGGCAAGTCTTTTTGGGGATGTCTCTACCAGCTTTGCACATCTAGAGAGGGACATTTTTGCCCATTCTTTGTTGCAAAATAGCTCAAGCTCTGTCAGATTGGATAAACAGTGTACAACAAAACAAACGGACCAGCGCTCAATGGGTTGAAGAGTAAACACAGTCTCACAGCAGACAGCTGAACATGATTAGTCCTAGTTTATTCAGTAATGCATGTAAAAGAACAATCCTGTTGTCAGACAGGGAGGGATATGAGGTAGGTAAAAAAGAAATCAACAGCTTACAGTTTTCACAGAAGATCCAAGAGCAACGAGGAGCTGACGGCATTGGGGTTTACAGAAAACTTTGAAAAAACGCAGAAGCGCGAAACGCGTTCTCAAGGCAACCACCACAGCTAACAGTTCACCCAGGTCCATGAGGTGCTCCAATTACCAGCACTCCTAGAACCCCAGCAATGCTGACTGACATCCACATCGGCCCATCCAGCCCTGGTTTTCCATCTCCCTGAGGTCTACAACATTTTGGGACACTCCCACACAGCTGGGATTCACATCCATTGGCCTTTAAATGCTATGAACGTATAGTGTTATCCACACTGCAGTAACGTGGCTCTCTCCCTTCCACCTGTCAGTACGCCAGCGGACTTGGCGTCCCAGCCATGTGCAACTTACAGTTCGGGTCTCCACCTTCCCACTGTCAATCATCTTCTCTTTCTGGTTCAGCACATCCAGCCCTTCCCCACATGCTGGTGAGCGTGTTCCACATTAGTCCGCAGTGCAGCAGGGGTATTGCCCCCCCCCCCCATGCTGCAGGAGGTTTTTTGTAAACCCCAATGCCGTCAGCTCCTTGTTGCTCTTGGATCTTCTGTGAAACTGTAAGCTGTTGATTTCTTTTTTACCTACCTCATATCCCTTCCTGTCTGACAACAGGATTGTTCTTTTACATGCATTACTGAATAAACTAGGAATAATCATGTTCAGCTGTCTGCTGTGAGACTGTGTTTACTCTTCAAACCACTGAGTGCTGGTCCGTTTGTTTTGTTGTACACTATTTATCCATACCCTCCAGCGATGGCTGCCATCCAGCTGCACTGGGTTCAGATCCCATGTCATTAACCATGCCCTTTCCTCCCCATCCACAGATGGCCACGTTTTAGTGCTGGTGTTACTTGTTGTCTGTCAGATTGGATGGTGGACATCTGTGAACAGCAATTTTCAGGTCTTGCCACAGATTCTCAAGTGGATTTAGGTCTGGACTTTGACTGGACCATTCTAACACATGAATATGCTTTGATCTAAACCATTCCATTGTAGCTCTGCCTGTATGTTAAGGGTTGTTGTCCTACTGGAAGGTGAACCTCCGCCCCAGTCTCAAGTCTTTTGCAGACTCTAACAGGTTTTTTTCTAAGATTGCCTTGTATTTGGCTCCATCCATCTTCCCATCAACTCTGACCAGCTTCGCTGTCCCTGCTGAAGAAAAGCATCCCCACAACATGATGCTGCCACCACCATGTTTCACGGTGGGGATGGTGTGTTTAGGGTGATGTGCAGTGTTCATATTCCACCACACATAGCGTTTTGCTTTTAGGCCAAAAAATTCAATTTTGGTCTCATCTGACTAGAGCACCTTCTTTCACATGTTTGCTTTGTCCCCCATATGGCTTCTCGCAAACTGCAAACAGGACTTCTTATGGCTTTCTTTCATCAATGTCTTTCTTCTTGCCACTCTTCCATAAAGGTCAGATTTGTGGAGTGCACGACTAATAGTTGTCCTGTGGACAGATTCTCCCACCTGAGCTGTGGATCTCTGCAGCTCCTCCAGAGTTACCATGGGCCTCTTGGCTGCTTCTCTGATTAATGCTCTCCTTGCACAGCCTGTCAGTTTAGGTGGACGGCCATGTCTTGGCAGGTTTGCAGTTGTGCCATACTCTTTCCATTTTTGGATGATGGATTGAACAGTGCTCTGTGAGATGTTCAAAACTGGAGATATATTGTTATAACTTAACCCTGCTTTAAACTTCTCCACAACTTTATTCCTGACCTGTCTGATGTGTTCCTTGGCCTTCATGATGCTGTTTGTTCACTAAGGTTCTCCAACAAACCTCTTTGTTCTGTGAAGGGCTTCACAGAACAGCTGTATTTATACTGAGATTAAATTACACACAGGTGGACTTTCGCTATTTACTAATTAGGTGACTTCTGAAGGCAAATGGTTACACTAGATTTTAGTTAGGGGTATCAGAGTAAAGGGAGCTGAATACAAAGGCACGCCACACTTTTCAGATCTTTATTTGTAAAAAATGTTGAAAACCATTTATCATTTTCCTTCCACTTCACAATTATGTGCCACTTTGTGTTGGTCTATTACATAAAATCCCAATAAAATACATTTACGTTTTTGGTTGTAACATGACGAAATGTTGAAAATGTCAAGGGATATGAATACTTTTTCAAGGCACTGTAATAGTGGATTATAGAAGATCAAGAAAAATCAATCATTGCCTGGTACATATAGGTGGTGAGGAGGTGGAAAGGGTGGACACATTACATTTTTGGGAGTGCATATTACAAGGGAGTTGTCATGGTCAACAACAGAGACTGTTTTTCCTTCGGAGACTGAAGCAGGCTGGATTGCCTTGAAGGCTTCTGGTCAATTTCTATCATTGTACCATTGAGAGTATTCTTCTCCACTGCGCTGTAGTGTGGTATGCCGGTTGCAGGGAAGAGGATAAGACGTGCTTATCTCGTGTGGTAAAAACAGCACGGCGGATCATAGGAACAGATCTACCGAATTTAGACACAGCATATGCCAGCTATTAGTAGTGATCCAACCCACCCAGGTTACAGTGTGTTTGCCCCATTGCCATCAGAGAAAAGATATAGGACAAATAAAATGCACACTAATCGTTTAAAGTATGGGTACAGCATTTTAGAAATTTTAGAAATTTCATGTGGAATCTTAATTTTTTTAAATATCTATTTTAATATAACAAAATATAAAATGTTATGTGGGCATGTGCTAGGAGTATGCATGTGTGGTTTTGTTGAGAAGTGTGTTATTGCTGTTGTAAAGGGTATCCGGATAAATTTTGTTGTATGTATACAATGGCAATAAAGTATATCTAAATCTAAAAAAAATGCATGAAAAACGGATCAAAAACAAAGTGAAAACACATTAAAACAGAACAAAAACACATAAAAACGAGTCAAAAACAAAGTGAAAACACATTAAAACAGTACAAAAACACATAAAAACGGGTCAAAAACAAAGTGAAAACACATTAAAACAGAACAAAAACACATAAAAACGGGTCAAAAACAAAGTGAAAACACATTAAAACAGAACAAAAACACATAAAAACAGAGACGTACAAAAGTAAACCTAGCCTTAATCATTTCAACCTCTGCTCATTTAAAAAAAAAAACATTCTTCTGAATCTGTACTTTGGTAATGTCACAATTTCTAACAAACTGATAGGATGAAGATTTGTCCAGCCACTAAATGTTATGTCTTGCAGAGTTGTGGCAGAAAGGTCCTAATTGCCCTGAGAAACTATTTTTGATTTCTGTAAAAAGGCAATTACTACAACTTCAGATGGAATTTTCTCCAAGCATCAACAATACATACATCCTCCTGAGCAGCACTTGCTACAATATATTTCAATTCCAAGGTCTGGGCTGCGACCTCCACGCTCTGCCGCAGTAAAAAAACATGCAGCAAAGGCTACTGGGAAGTTGTTTTCATCGTCTGACCTTCGGCGATTGATGTTGTACAGAGGGAGAATCATGCACAAATGGAATAGTAATCTAACATAATGGAGTCACAACTGAATCAGATTTTGTGAAAATGTCTTTCTGGTAAACGAAAATGTCTTTTCTGAATGTGTCACTGATAGTTTTTTTTATATATGATAATAATGGGAATAAAGAAAATATTTTACCAGCAGTGGATAATATGAACGACATGCCCAAAAGTATCTGGCACATGCATGTCGTAAATCGTCTTCCAAAATCAAGGCATTTATTTAGTAGGAACCTGTAGTGGGGCGTACACACGGTCGGACTTCTCGGCTACAAAAGTCCAATGGACGCCGACGGACCAAATCCGGCGGACAATCCGATCGTGTGTGGGCTTCCCCGGACTTTCAGTGGACTTTTCCAGTCGCAAATCTGACGGACTTTAGATTTGGAACTTGCTTCAAATCTTTACGTCGTAACTCCGCCGGACCTAGAAATCCGCTTGTCTGTATGCTAGTCCGACGGACAAAAAACTACGCTAGGGCAGCTATTGGCTACTGTCTATCAACTTCCTTATTTTAGTTTGGTGTACGTCATCACATACGAATCCGTCGGACTTTGGTGTGATCGTGTGTAGGCAAGTCCGTTCAATAGAAAGCCCGTTAAAAGTCCGCCAAAAGTCAGTCGAAAGTCTGTCGGACAGGCTGTCGGACTTTTGTAGCCAAAAAGTCCGACCGTGTGTACGCCCCAAAAGAAGGAGAGTGAATGCTCTTTGTGCAATACTTGTCCATATTAGCAAGCTGGTATCCAGGGAAGGGGTTCTTTTTTCTTAAGCAAACATAGCCTGAGTACAAATGCTGCAGAGAATAGACATGTTCGTTTTGTTCCAAATTAATACCCGGACAAATTATTCGTTATTCGGAGATTCGGATATATCCGAATTCCCGAATTACTATATAAACAAATTTTACCGAATGCTCCGAATAACTTAACGAAATTCGTCCGAATTTCGGAAATTCAGACTGAAATTCAAATCTAATTTCACAATTCTCACTACACTACATTACATATTGCTAAATTCAAAGACTGTGTGTGTTATTAGAGTACCATTGTGAAATAATGCTGTTCTTGTTAAAGGGGCTGTAAAGGTACATGTTTTTTCACCTTAATGTATTCTATGCATTAAGGTGAAAAAACATCCGACGATTGGCGGCTCCCCAGCCCCCCGTTTTCATTCATTGGATGATTGATAGCAGTGCAGCCATTGGCTCCTGTTGCTGTCAATCAAATCAATGACGCGGCTCGTCGGGGGGCAGGGCTATAGCCGCCGACTGTATCACAGGAGCGCGCCCGCAAGCTAACCCCCTTGGGAGAGCGCTTCCCAGAATGTGAGTTAGCTGATGCGGGGAGGAGCCAAGACACTGACAGCCACCGAGGGACCCCAGGAGACGAGGATCGGGGCCACTCTGTGCAAAACGAGCTGCACAGTGGAGGTAAGTATGACACGTTTGTTATTTAAAAAAAAAAAAAAAAAAGGAACCTTTACAACCCCTTTAAGCCAAAGGTAATTTAAAGAGTCATTGTAATCATTTGATGAAGAGTTTTCTGTTGTTTGTTCACTCTTCTGCATTTCAATTGAAAACAACATAACATATTTGTTTCAACCGATTCAAAAATGTATCGATTTGATCGTTTCGAATCGAAAAAAATTGGTAAATTAGAAGAAAATTTGAAGATACGCAGACTCCGGCTGTGTGAGTAGCCGGAGCTGCAATGACGTCACTCCCGCGCATGCGCAGGAGCCTCCGTTCACAGCACAGGACTCATAGGACTCTGAAGGAACAGCACGGGTATGCTGTTCCTTCAGAGCGCATGTGCCGGTGATGTCACCGAATACATATACTGTAAATATCTCCTAAACGGTGTACATTTAGGAGATATTTACAGTACCTTTAGGCAAGCCTTACAATAGGCTTACCTATAGGTAAAATTAAAGTGACTCCTGTCAACAATTCTATATCTTAAAGAGACCAGTGCAAAGAATTTCATATCTATGCCAACAACTTTGCCTCATAAAGAGAACTATTCTGTCCTTTCCACATCTTAAAGGGACAGCACCTTGCATTGCACTCCAACATAAGGGCCCCAACTAAGCCGGCAAAAGAGCCATCCCTTTTTTTTTTTCTTTTTTTTTTTTTAGAAATACTGGTGTAAGAGGTCTAACAGATTTTTCAGGCTTAAACCTAGACTCTCCTGAATTAGGGCCTACAAGCTAGCCTGTTTATTCCTTTGTTACCCATACATGTCTCACCTGGGGGGTGATCTCCCAGTCAGAGGACAGTTGTTTATGCCCTTGGTCCTGTAGAATGTAGGTGGCCACCCCTAAAGAGCATTTGACTGTATTGTATTGTTACTGTGTTGATTGTTGATTCGCTGTGTCTATTGTATAATGAATACAACCTGGTCATTTATTTTATTATAGTTGGTTTGTATCTTTCTTGTGTAGCTGTCGGGAGACTTTCCAACCAAGGTATTTTGGTGGTGTCTGCAGGAGTGGAGCTTCAAAAGTAGGTCAGTAACCATATGACTGTGATCTGGGACATTGATTGGTGACAGTATGTAAAAAAATATCATAATAATTGTTTTTCCAATGTTTTAAGCATATTTTCTCTTTTTTTTAATTACAATTATTTTCTTTTTTTAATTACTTTTTATTACATACTGGGACCAGAGCATTACATTGTTACCATAGTGACACTGTACTACCCTGGGGAAGTGATTAGGATTTTTTTTTTACACACTATGATTGCTTATAACACACTATGATTGCTTATCACTGTTCAAGTATAAGCAATCATTTTTTATGCATGCCATCCATTCATCCAGTGTGTACTATTGTGAAGCTGTGATTGGCCACAGCTATCACATGGTACAGATGTACTGTGATTGTTCCTGTCTGTACCATGTAATCACTGTGACCAGTCACAGAGACCAACACAATAGTGTCACATGACACAACTGTCATGTGATCTGCTGTGGTTGATCACAGCGATCACATGATACTGACAGGGCCTGGTACAATGATCTGTTATGACAGATCGGCCGCAGCATGGCCTCTAGGGCGTGTTCAAGGCGCAATTCTGGGAGGACATCATATGACATCCACCCAGGATTGTAGATCTCCCATTTAGCATTTCAAATAAAAATTCATGCTCAAATTTCTGTACAGATCATACAAAAATTCTCAGAACATTACAATGTCATTTGAAAGATTTTGTTTGCTTTTAACATTCAATTTTGGAGTGAATGGACTTTACTGAACAAAAACATACCATATACATTGTTAAAAATTCATACATTCGAGAAACAATTTACATCCTGCTCCTTTGAATTTTCTCATTACTGTGGTCGAAAATTAACATCAATTTGACCCCACTAATGATTAGGAAAATGAATGAATGTTCTTACAATGTTCTTACAACAAAAGATGTTGAACAAAATTCTACTAGCATTAGGCACATTTTGTGGACAGAAGAACTAAGGCTTGTGTGTGCAATGTATGCAGGAAGCAGGCTCAGGCACTGTTTACCCGTGTCTCTTTAACCACTTCATCCCCGGAAGATTTGGCTGCTCAATGACCAGGCCATTTTTTGCGATACGGCACTGCGTCGTTTAAACTGACAATTGCGTGGTCCTGCAACATTGTACCCAAACAAAATTGACGTCCTTTTTTTTACCCACAAATAGAGCTTTCTTTTGGTGGTATTTGATCACCCCTGCGGTTTTTATTTTTTGCGCTATAAACAAAAGAAGAGCAACAATTTTGTAAAAAAGCACAATGGGGGTTATTTACGAAAGGCAAATCCACTTTGCACTACAAGTGCAAAGTGCACTTGAATTTGCACTTAAAGTGCACCTGGAAGTGCAGTCGCTGTAGATCCGAGGAGGACTTGCAAGGAAAAAAAAAACAGCATTTTAGCTTACACATGATTGGATAATAAAATCAGTAGAGCTTCCCCTCATTTCAGATCTTCACAATGCACTTGTAGTTTGCACTTGTATTGCAAAGTGGATTTGCCTTTCGTACATAACCCCCAATATCTTACTTTTTGCTCTAATAAATATCCCACATTTAAAAAAAAAAAAAAACACATTTTTTCCTTAGTTTAGGCCGATATTTTTCTGCATATTTTTGGTAAAAAAAAAACGCAATAAGCGTATATATTGATTGGTTTGCGCAAAAGTTAAAGCGTCTACATAATAGGGGATATATTTATGGCATTTTTATTATTATGATTTCTTTTACTAGTAATGGCAGCGATCTGCGATTTTTATTGGGACTGCGATATTGCGGCGGACACATTGGACACTTTTGACACATTTTTGGGACCACTGACAACATACCTCCCAACTTTTTAAGATGGGAATGAGGGACAACTATCAGCAAAAGTATGCAGCATAGGACACACCCCCTGCCACGCCTTCTTAAAGGAGAATTGTATAAAAAATAAGATTAGTTAAACCCACAAGTGCTTTTTTACCACTTCTATTCCTTTATATTGGCTTTTGGAATATACAAATGCAGCAATTTAGAAATCAGATGAAAGGTTCAGCGCTGGAAAACACTTTTTGAAAGATAAAAAGTGCATTTTATATACATCTATATAGATCAGACCAAAATGAGGGACAAATGAGAAGGAATGGGGGACAGAGGGACATTGCTCCAAATCAGGGACAGTCCCTCAAAATCAGGGACAGTTGGGAGCTATGTGACAATTATACAGTGATCAGTAGGGGTGCAACGGATCGTTGCCGATCCGTGATCCGTACGGATCACCCTCCACGGATCGGCACACCCGCGATCCGCGGAGCACTTTTCGGGCCTCAGCCATAGGAAAGGCCCCGGCTTCGGCCTAGCTCCGGAGCGGCGGCCATCTTGGTACACCCGGAAGTGGCCGCTGTCTCGACAGGAAGTGACATTTCGTCACCGCCATCTTGCTACACCCCACACTCCTGCACACTACAATGATGATAGAGTGAGAAGGGGGCAAGCGGACATCTTGTTACACCCACCGGAGTTTTAAATTTAAAAGCCATTTTCAACACAAAACTGAGCTTATATGCACAAATACTGTATTTATGCATATAAGCTCGGTTTTGTGTTGAAAATGGCTTCTAAATCTAAAACTCCGGTGGGTGTAACAAGATTTGTGTGTTTTGTTTTTTTTTTTTTTTTTATGCTGATCCGAGGATCGATCCGATCCGTGACTCTGATCCGAGGATCGATCCGATCCGTGAGATTTTTGATCCGTTGCACCCCTAGTGATCAGTGCTATAATAATGCACTGATTACGGTATAAATGTCACTGGCAGGGAAGGGTATTTAACACTAGGGGGCGATTAATGGGTTAATTGTGTTCCCTCACTGTGTTCTAACTGAAGAGGGGATGGGACTTACTAGGGGAAGAGAGAGATCGGTGTTCATACTTTGTATGAACACACGATCAGTCTCTTCTCCCCTGAAAAAAAACCCGGATCTGTGTGTTTACACACACAGATCCTGGTTCTCGCTCTGTCATGAGCAATTGCGGTCGTCGCACCTACCGGGCACTCGCATCGGCTCCATGGGCGAGCCGTGGGCACGTGCTTAATGGCCACAATGCGAAGCGACGTAAGGTAACGTCGATATGCCCAGCCGAGCCAACCTGCTGAAGTAAAACTGCAGCGGCTGGTCGGCAAGTGGTTAACCACTTGCGGCCGCTGTGTGCAGGATCACGTATATTTACTTGATCCCGCACTTCCGGGTAGCAGGTGCGAATGCGCATTACCGGCAACTCACTCGATGGGTGGGTACTACAGACTTAATGTTCTCCTGCATCCGCCGATCATTCGGTACAGAGACAGAATGGCAGTCTGCCTATGTAAACAAGGTAGATTGCCATTCTGTCAGGAGGGAAGGCGCGGATCCTGTATTTCTACCAATCAGGGACAAGGATCAATGCTTACCGCTAGTAAAAGTGCCTCCCACACTGTAAATAAACACTCGCTAGGCACACAGTTAACCCTTTGGTCGCCCCTGATGTTAACCCCTTCCCAGCCAGTGTCATTAGTACAGTGACAGTGTATATTTTTAGCACTGATCACTGTATTAGTGTCACTGGTTCCCAAAAAAGTGTCAAAAATGTCAGTTAGTATCTGATTGTCTGCCTCAGTATCGCACTCCCACCTTAAGTCGCTGATCGCCACCATTACTAGTAAAAAATAAATGAATACAGTAAGTAAAAATTTCATAAATATATCCCATAGTTTGTAGATGCTATAACTTTTGTGCTAACCAATCAATATACGCTTACTGTGATATTTTTTCTTTTTACCAAAAATATTTAACAGAATACATATTGGCCTAAATTGATAAAGAAATTGGATTACTTTTACATTTATTTGTTGGATATGTTTTATAGCAGAAGGTAAAAAATATTGATTTTTTTCAAATTTGTCAGTCTTTATAAGCCTTGCGGCTTCACTGCCCGTTTATTACTGTGCATGCGCATGTCGCGCGGCGCTTTGTGAATGGCCCTGTGGTTTTCTGGGACACACACAGTTCCCAGAAGGCAACGGGGACACTCGCGGAAGAGGAGGAAGCGTTGCGGAATAGGAAGAGGCAGATTAGGAAGACTGCCTAGCAACAAGGGTTTCAGGTAAGTTAAAAAAAAAAATTTCAAATTTTTTTTTTTAATTTTTAAAGATTTTTGATGCAATTTTTTATTTTAGGGTGGCCCTCCACTTTAAAGTAACGCAGTGCCGTATCGCAAAAATGGCCTGGTCGTAAAGGGGGTTAAATCTGCAGGAGCTGAAGTGGTTAAGTCACGCTCACTGCTCAGCACGATGTGGCCTTGCACACCGTTTGTCATGCCATGCTGTGTACATTGCAGCTTTCCATTCTTCATTATGGTTATGGTGCTCCTGAACTTTTACAAACCCATTATTATATCAAGGTGCTGCTAGTTGCCCACGTCAAGCAATTTTTCCCTGACAAAATTACAAAACATGCAGAGACGTGAGAACAAATAAAGGACAGAAGGAAATAGATAAGAAAATATTTAAAAAAAAAAATTGAAAATAAAAATGGTGAATATCTTGAATGCATTTAAGGAATGAAATCATCAACATTATCCTCTGGAGGTGTCAACTAGAAAGAGACAAGAGAAAAAAAAAATAATAATGATAATGATGATGATGTTGAGGATAATAATAATATTAATAATGATGATAATTTTAATCATAAGGATTTTAATGATATTTTAATCAAAGTTATGTCTTATTCTGAAGGGATGAACATAGAGTGAGTGTACTGTATGCCAATAATCATTTACAAAAACTGAATTTATCTTTCACAACCTCAGCACCACCATGATTATAAAATGTAGAGGTTTGGAGCTGCTGAGACAATTTTTTTTGTTTTTGTTTTATTTTTTTATTTTTTTTTTATGAACAGAACACACCATGACATTTTTACTGACAAGATATCAAGCTAAACTTGATGACTATGTGAAAAAAAATTAGATGACAGGTTTTTTTAAATGGCCTTTACTACTCTACCAAATAATTTTCTATGAATTCTTTCCATACTTATTACCTACAGATATAATGACAATGTTCTGGGTGGTGAAGCAAAGGCTTCCTTTTCTATGACTCTCCACTATATAATTAATGTGACATCCTCAAGGTAGCGCAGAGGTAAAACTTGTCTCAGTCCAGAGAGCCTTATACAAGTCTATATAACTCCCCACAAGCTGCTTTTTTTTTTCCTTTGCATCTAAATATTTCAAAAAGAAACATCTTAGAAGCCTTCCCTGTCCTCAATTATTTAGTGCCATGGAGTCAAAACATGAATTCCTCAGATTGGGACTTTAAACCGGGCCACAGTTTGATGGTAAAAAAACATTCCATTGATAATATATAGCAACATGAACATGGACATACATGCAACAAACACAAATATTGGGAGCAGAACAGGAAACCAGCTGCAAGGAAAAGCTCAGAGCTTTGTCAGACAGAATGTCCAACGCATTACGAAAAAACAAAATGCAGATCTTCTTTAGGGACAGAGGGCTTGCGGGTTCCAGATCTGTAGCTTATATCCCAAATGTTGATGCTCCACCCATAAAGACAAAAGAACATAACTCAAAAATGAAAAGAAAGCTATGTCTGTCAGAGCAGCGCACAAGCAACAGAGAACATGAATGACATCAGCCAAGGGCATGTATATTGTGGGATGGTCTTATTATATAACTTAGTTGTATAACTCTATATAGACCGTAGCTATAGATGAAAGGTAGAATAGTACTTTCCCCTTGATGCAGGTCCAGTTTATAGAGAGTGTATATCAAAAGTTATAAAACCATCCAGAACATCAAGGTTTAACCTCCCTGGCGGTTTTCCCGAGTGTGGCTCGGGGTTAAATTTCAGCACCATTAGCGGTAACCCCGAGCCACACTCGGGATTACATTGCAGGGTCCTGCTGCAGTGTACTTACCTTGTTCCTAGGATCCTGAGATGTCCCCCCCGCTGTGCCCGCAGGCTCTGTCCTCCACCCCGATGTCCTGTGTGCCGGGCTCCGTTCCCTGGGAGCCCCACGACGTGCGGGGACGGAGCCCGGCGGCAAATTCAAAAAATTTAAAATTCATAACACATACAGTACACTGTAATCTTACAGATTACATTACTGTATGAAATTATTTCACATCCCTTTTGTCCCCAGTGCTTTGTCCAATGCCCTGCATGCAGTTTTATATGATATATACTGTTCTTTCTGCCTGGAAACTTGAAATTGTCCATAGCAACTAAAAAGTGTCCCTTTACGTCAAAAGTGGTTTTAGACCAGCTAGAAAACAGCGATAGTAAATTATTACACTTGCAGAATTGGGCGATAGTGAATCATGGGGAAATTAATTTTATTATTATTATACTATTATTTTTTATAATTATTTATAGTTATTTATTATATTATAATTTATGATTTTGTGTTTCAAACTTTTTCTTACCCAGGATATCTACTAGACTCTTGTTTGGACAGATTTAAGTGTGTTATTGCAAAGAATTACAGGCCTACAATATAAAACGCCAAATTTCTATGCAAAACAAGAGACGCAAAAATCTGGCATAATCATACCGCCAGGGAGGTTAAAGATGGTTGTATCCATCAGCCAGATATCTGGATGTGCCTAATGGATCTTAATGTTGGAGTAAAAATGATGTGGCTGGAGATGTGGCTGGTGGTGTCTGGCAAGGTAGAGCAGAGACACAATTATTTAGTGCCAAGCGAAGTCTCAAAATGGGCTGAAGAGTAAGATAACATAGAATAACATAAAGTAAAAGATATAAAGAGACGTAGGCCCCTTTCACACTTGTGCGACTTGTCCTGCGGCTCGGGACTACAAAGTCGCATGAAAAATCGTACCCCATGATTTCCAATGAGTACCATTCATATCTGTGCGACTCCAAAGTAGTCCCTGCACTACTTTGGGACGACTTTGATGCGATTACACAGGCGTTGCCTCAAGTCGCGTCAAAGTCACGTGACTTTCAGGTCGCACAAGTGTGAAAGGGGCCATAGGGATTGGTTTACCAAAACTGGAAAGTACATAATCTGCTGCAGCTTTGCATGGTAGCCAATCAACTTCTAACTTCAGCTTTTCAATATTGCTTGGACAAAAAAAACTGGAAGCTGATTGGTCTCTATACAGAGCTGCACCAGATTTTGCACTCTCCAGTTTTAGTAAATCAACCCCATAGTCTTAAAATTCTCTTAAAAAGGAAGTTTAGATACAATATAAAACATACTATATATAAATATATTCATGTATTATATGTGTGATTGGCCCAACATGAATAATAAAATGAAATATTACATTATAGATAAGTTGTATATTACTATTATTATTATTCTAGACTTATATAGTGCCAGCAGTTGCAGTGTATAGTGCACAGTAAAGTTACAATAAAAGACAAAAGGGTTAGGATGGCCCTGCTCATAAGAGCTTACAATCTATAATCTGTAACATGCAAAAATCAACTGAGATTAATTTTGGCATAATTAATAATAATGAATTAATAAAATAATTCAAACAAAATGCAAAAATAAACAGCATGACTGCACACAACAAAATTAACTAAATATGTAATGATAAAAACATAATATATTTAAATCTGTTCATATATGTATGTTATCAACTCAATATAAAATATTACTCAGTTTGCATATTAAGGTCATATTAAAATAATAATGGAATCTTAAATGATGTAACAGATGTAATAATAAAATGAAATACTCCGGTGTACATAGTCGTATATAAAGATAAGAGGTATAACTAATATTAATCTTAGCATAACTCATAATATTAGTTATAAATATATGTCAAAATCTTAAAAAGTGTAAAAAAAATCCAAGTCTAAAATCAATATGAAAAATAAAAAAAAAACAGATGTACCAGTCACAAAAATAAACAACATGACTGGATGGAACAAAATGAACTACATATGTAATGCATAAAAAGCATTGTATTTAAACATAATATATAACATATGACTGAATATACCAGAATGAAAAACCTATGTACAATATTGTACATAATAACCAAAATCATTGTCTGTTCAGAAAGAGATGTCTTTAATAGAAACTATATGCTCTGTACCTGATATTCTAGCTGTAAATAAGAGAATTACTGGACAATAAACTACAAAATAAAAGGATAAAGAATAGACTATAGATATTCTACATTTCCTTTAAAACAATGGCCTTTAGTTTTCTACCATAGAAGTTTTCTACAAGTCATTTCCACAGTCATTACCTGCAGATATAACGACAGCATTCTGGAGGCGAAACAAAGACTTCCTTTGTTATGAACTCCTTTTCTATATAATTAATGTGATGTCCCCAAGGTCACACGGAGTTAACACTTGTCTAAGTCCAGAGCACCTAATGAAGGTCTAAACTCCTCACTAGGTACAATTATTTCCTTTTTTTCATTTAAATATTTCATAAAATACTATCTCGCCAGTGCTCAGCTTCCTCAATTATATATTGCCATGTAAAGTCTCAGGTAAGCTTCAAATGGGGAAATGTAAAATTACATTTTCTGGGATTTTAAAGCTTGTTGACCTTATTCTGAAGGGCCGCTCTACCTTTATAAGACCGTGTTATTAGGCTACGATGATAAGGTTGCAATGATCTTCAATTACACCTTCGAGAGAGATGCGCAGAGTGCCAAGGTTACCACCTCCGTGCTCAGACCTCCTGGGGAGATGGGCTGTCAGTCATTCTGAGATCTGCTAATACAGTGTGCAAGTTACTAATATATGTGTGCTGCGTTACAGTACACAGTATTGGTGAAGACCTTGAAAAAAATGTAACCAAGCTTTGTTGTATGTGCTAAAGAACAGTCGTTTTTAAACACAAGGCCACATTTTATCCTCTAAAGTTGAACCCACGTTTTATCGTTAAAGCTGAACCCACGCTTTATCCTTTAAAACTGATCCCACATTTTATCCTTTCAAGCTGAACCCACATATTATCCTTTAAAGTGACATTAAAGGCAGATTTTTTTTAAAAATAACAAACATGTCATACTGTGGTATTGCACAGAGCAGCCCCTATCCTCCTCTTTTTGGGTCCCACACCGGTGCTCCTGGCTTCTCCTCTTTAGCCAGTGCCCTAATTGCAAGCCACTTGCTCTGGGGGTACTGATGCATGGTCGCTCCCACACCCCGCTCTATGCGTCCATCAGCCCCGCCCCCCACTCTCAACTCATTGGCTCAATGTCTGTGATTGACAGTAGCAGGAGCCAATAGCTCCTGCTGCTGTCTCAGCCAATGAGGAATGAGAGACCCGGGAGAATCTCAGCTCTCGTGCACATCACTGGTTTAAGTGAGAGCTCAGGTGTGTAGTGGTTGGGTTGGGGGGGTTGGTGGATCTTGAAATTTTCTTAAGGTAAAAAAACCTTGAGCCTTTAAAACCACCATAAAGCTGAACCCATGGGCTGGGTGGCCTTCCTGGTGAGTGGTACAAGTTATATGCCCCTGATAAAGTGCCTAAACTACATGAGGTCTACTCTACCTGTTTTGAAGAAGAGGTTCTGCCCTTCTCTATGTACCAAGCCCACATTGTTTTAATCTCAAAGCCCGGGAAAGGATGCACTACATGCCCATCTTATTACTTTATTTTGATTTGAAAATACTCACCAATATCCTGGCCACCAGATTGATATAAGTTCTGACCTCTTTAATCAGTATAGATCAACCTGACTTTATGTCAGGGTGTTCCACAAATGTTAATCTCCGTAAGGTCCTTTCTCACCAATAACTACAAACAATAGACTGGGGCACAAGAGTTTTGGTAACATTAGATATTGAAAAAGCTTTTGATTTCATGTTTTTGGTCCAGACCAGGACATTAATACAGTGCCCTTCAGCCAAATTTATCAGCACTCTTCTCCAGGCCCTCAGCCCAGCAGCTGCAATCAGCCCCAGCAGCAGGCCCAGGCTGCAATTTCTTTTAAAAGAAAAACGTGACAAGCACAAAGAAACTCTTCTATGAGGACAATTCAGTGATATAGGTACAAATCTTTATTAAAGACTATCCAAAAGTAAAATTCCATATATAAATGACTGTTAAACTACAACCCTATTCCCAGTACACATTAAAAGACCTAAAGTCTGGAGGAGGAAAAGGTGGCCACCAGGCTGCAATTTCTTTTCTCAGTAAAACTGCCCCCAGGAGCAGTAACCCCAGGAGAACTGGAACCCTCCCTGAAGGCAAAAGACCAGGCTTCCAAAACAACCCCAGCCACCTTCTGGATACCTACTTACAGGGATTAGCTAGAAATATTTAAACTGATCATTTGAATCTCCCTGTCCTATACTATGGAAGCTCTTTTCAGAGACAGACAAGAGGAATCAACCCCTCAGCTCAGGAGACCCTGAACAGACCAAAACAATCAATCACTGCTCCACTCATTACAGTAGTGCCAAGAACTAAATGTAACCTATCAGCCTAATTAGAGGAGGGCGCTACAGATAAAAAGTGGCGTTCCTCTGAAAAAAGATGCTGTTGCTTTATATTAAAACATATCAGAAATGTATTCATGCAGAGGTCCACTTAGATGTAAAAATATTGTACTTTATCCAAGTAATGTGACATTTCCATGAGCACTCGTTGTCTGTAATACTTCAATGGGAATTTACACAGACACATCATCTGATGGCATAATGGGAAACAAAGTAGCCTTGGGTAAAATATCTGCTTGTCCATGGGGAGCGTGTCTATGAGTCTTCAGAAGGCACAGTGGGGAGCAGATGTTGGCCATGGGAAACACTTATTTGTAATTGTAGCTAAATATTTTTCTTGCGTCACTTCTTGAGTCATTGCACAGTCACTCCTGATCCCTAAATTTCAAATATCCTGCTGCATTACATTGTATTTATGTTTCCTTGAATTTCAGCTCTAATCTAAAAAAAAAAGAAAAAAAAGGCATTTCAATTAAAACTTGTTTTCCAGGCTCTAATAGATATCATACAATCTGTACTCATATTATGCTGCAATCAGCATGGGCTATTTTAAAGTAAACCTCTTAATTCTATTTTGAGAGGACTCGAGCGTTCTAAAAACAAAGTTAAAACATTTTTTATAAGGGATCAGAATGTACTTTCAGTTGACGACCTCCTATAGGCACATATCTCTGAGCCACTTTTGATGACTTGTTCATAGCATTCAGCACAAAGATATTATATTACCACTTTGTACAATGTATGATAAAGCTCAGAGTTCATCTGTTCTTTCTCTGTTCTCTTTTTTATTGATCGTCTGTTGTTTAACAGACCACACCCACAGCAATAATGTACTCCACTTCTATAACATTACGCATATATCTTCCCACCAGGCCACAACTCCAAGCTTTTAAACTGTATGTACTGTGAGCCTTTAGAACTCAAGAAGAATTACGGGTTATATGCAAACGAGAAGATCTGGACAGCCGCACTCCAGGAAGTAATAATCCAAGTTTCTTTATTTTAAAATCAGGAACACATCAGATACAGGACATCATAGACAGAGTGTACAGATCATAGGCTAACGCGTTTCAAACTTGTCCAAGTGCTTACTCATAGCTATGTTGTGGGTAAATCCCGAACATAATGTCTTGAGCCTGCACCGGCTCTGTGACATCAGCTAACAGAGGGCTTCAGCCCGCTGTCTGCTAAAAACAGGTCACAAGAGTGCAGAACGAACTGCACTCCTGTGATACACAGGAGAGGTACAGCTAAACAAGCTTTGGCTGTACTTCTCCTTTAGGCCGGGTTCACATATGTTCGGCTGCAGGTTCGTGTCTGCGGCCCACTGCATGTCTGTTCACCGATTCAGGTCTGAATCTTTGCCCAAATTCGCACCTGAACTGGACCCAAACACACACAGAACCCTTTTGCAATGTGCTCCGTGGATGTCCTGGACCTGTGTGAACCGGCCCCATTGAGAGCCGGTCATACTCAACTGTCATGCAAATTGTATACGGAGAAAGCGCATCCCATTCGCATATATGTGAACCCAGTCTTAAAGAAGTCAGTTAAAGCAGTTTTTCCACCCAAAACTGGAATAACTTGGAGTTCTGATTAGAGCATTCCAATTCCACGCTCATCCACGCATTACCCCTGAAAATAAAGCCAACACATCTAGTGCTCTTTTTTTTAAAGCCACATCTTTTATTAAAAAATATCAGATTGACTCTGGATAAAAGCCACATGCCGCTTTAAATAGCATCCACAAAACATGGATCTCGGGAACAGCCTAATAGTGAGTAACAGAGCTGCCACTTGCTCACTGGACCTGAGTCAATGGACATGATGATGTCACTCCCTTTGCTCTGCCCTTTCGCTTTACATCATTTGGGTGGGGACTTTTTCAAAGGGTTCAATGAGGAATTGAAACTCTCCAATCAAGACTCTAGCTTATTCCAGTTTTGGATGGAGAGGTGTAATATCCATAGTCATCAGCAAAGCTGCTTTACATGATGACCATCAACATATATACAGAGGCATGTTTTCCAAGATGCCCACACTTACAGGGGCAAGGCTGGGCACTACCGCACTCTGTATGTTTACACCCCTCCTTATTACTCTGGAGGACATCTAGCAGCTGCCTAGTCAACCACACGGCCTGGTCTAGCTACCATGGTTCCTGATCCTAACTGTGGTGACACTTGTTGTCCAGTTTGATGAACAACACTGGGCACTGCTATGCCACTACAAGGGTAATGTTAGATGAGAAGATATTGGAGGAAAAGACCAAGCTCACAATTCATGTTTCAATTCATCCCAAAAGTGGTCAGTAGGATTGAGGTGAGGGCTCTGTGCAGGCCCCCGCATCAAACTTGTCAGACCATGTCTTTATGGAGCTGACTTTGTGCACAGCAGCACAGTCATGCTGGAATAGAAAAGGGTCTTCAACAAACCCTAGTCAGAGACTGTGCAGACATGGTACAGGAGACGGTCAGAGACTGTGTGGACATGGTACAGGAAACAGCAGACCTACTACAAGAGATGGGGTCGGAGATTGTGGACATGATACAGAGGGTTAGAGATTAAGGACACAGGTGACAGAACAGAGCAATGAAGTGTACAGAGAGGATGGGGGAGATAATTACCTTCAGTCCTGTCGTGTCCTGTCCCAGTCGGTCTCTGCACTCCTCTGCTCACAGTCCAGCCGCTCCATTCATGTGTGTCTCTGGGGTCGTGACACCCATTGACAATTTTGTAACTTATTGCAACTCCAACAACTTAGGCCTCTCCTTCACATCCGCATGCAGCCCAGAGAGTTTGGCCTTTCTGGACCTTGAGCTCTGTCACACCGAAAATACGATCTATGCAAAAAACTACATAAAGCCCACAGCAGGCAATTCATATCTACACTACCAAAGCTGCCATCACCCCAGATGGATCTCTAATATCCCAAAAAGCCAATTCAACCGCCTAAAACGCAACTGCTCCCACAACTCCGAGTACATCAGACAAGGCAACCTTTACAAAACCAAATTCCTAGAAAAAGGATACCCCCCAGATCTAATAGAAGAAGCTTTCGCCAATTTTCTAGAAAATGACTCTCCCTCCCATACAGAACCACCAACCCAACCCACCACCCCCCCCCCAGCCCCACACCACCAGGTTCATCACCCATTTTCACTCAAAATACAAAAAAATGGAAAGAATCTTCAAAAAGCACTGGGACATTCTACTGGAGGATCCCATGCTAAAATCATCCATCCACACTGTACCCAAGATCACATACCGCAAAGCCAGAAACATAAAAAGCCTTATTGCCCCAAGCAAGCTTAAAACTACACGTAACAGACCCACCCCATCTCGGACCTTTCTCTCATTAAACGGCATGTATCAATGCAAAAAGATCAAATGTCTCACCTGCAAATTTGTCCCCCATCGCCAAAAATCTTTCACCACAAAAGGAAACACCTACCAACTCAGAGAATTTTTTAATTGTTCCTCAGACTTTGTAATTTATGGCATCCGTTGCCCCTGCAACCTACTCTATATTGGTCGAACCATCCGAACACTTAGGAAAAGATTTGGCGAACACCGCAGATCTATAGAGGAAAACCTTAATCTAACCATCCCCAGACATTTCAAAGAGTACCACCAAGGCTCCACCAATGGTATACTACTATGGGTCATCGAACAAATACCCAGGACCCTCCCCCCCACAGAACGTTTCAAACGTCTCTGTGAAAGAGAAACTTTTTGGATATATACCCTTGACGCCCTTGCGCCTGGAGGCCTGAATGAAGAAATAGAAGTCAACCCAGTCCTCTAAAAATCCATCCTCAATCATGCCCAGATCCCCTCTTTCACAGCCCCAACAACACACACCCCACACCTCCCCCACCACCCTTCCCCCCCAACAATAACACCCCTCTACAACCTGATGTGTCTCCTCCCCTTTGCCCCCCCCTTTTTCTCTTTCTATTCCCCCCTTTATAATTCTTCCACTCTAAGGTTCTACCCCTATATCCCACTGGAAACCCCCACCCACCACGGCATGTGCCCATACATGTCCTGGTTCCACCCAATGCATGCGCATGTGCATGTATATATATGTATATATGTATGTGTATAGATATGTGTATATGTTTTTCATGCATTTTTTTTTTTTTTTTTTTTTATGCGTTTTTTTAATGCGTTTTTTATGCATTTTCTATATACATATTTTTTTTTTTTTTTTTTTCTATATATATTCTTTTATATGTATTTCATAGGTATATTTTTATATATACATTCCTCCTTTTCCACATTTTTCATATTTTATTATATACAATTCCCTACCCATTTATAAGTCCACAACTCCCTTCATTATAAAAAAACCCCTCCTATTTCTCTCATTTTCATCCCATCATCACTCCCCATTTATTTTTATTTTTTACTACATATATAGATTTTTCTTAGATTATTTTCTAATTTTTACAATTTTCTAATTTTCCCTTTTTTCCACATATTATCCACATATTATCCTCGTCATCCCATTGCCATGAGATCACTCCACCTCTCAGCAACTGCCTTCTAATAAGCACATATCCATGCTATCATGTCCCTCTGCTGTTCTCTCCCTCCCCCCTCTCTCCACACACTTGTTCACCTCCCTTGCTATTTTCCCCTTGTCTCCTCCACTCTCCACCCCCTATTCTGTCATCATGTTCCTCAACACTGCCCACCCCTCCCACGGTTCCCTTAAGCCTAATACGAGGTAGGCGGAGCCAATGATGCAATTGGCCCGCCCGCCCTTCTTATACCTCTTCCGAAATTAATGGACGCTATGCCTGATGAAGGAGCACGCATGCTCCGAACGCGTGCACGCCCCCAGCGTCACTGATACCCGGGAAATACAACTTAACAGACGATCCACACTGTGCCTGTCTCAACCCAGCCTGTGACACTGGTTACCACCTGCGCCGTCAGACGGGACAAGGAGACAAGTGTAACACACTCCAGCTTTCAGGATCGCCCCCTGTGGAGCCCTGCTGCCCACCACACAGCTTCCCGGATGGATTTTTTACTTGATGTGCCTGTATCTACCTTACTCTGAGTGAGTGCATTTTAACCTGTAATAAATGTTTATGCTACAGTACTGCACTTAGGTCGGCGCTGCTTTTCTTCCTTTTTATCTCTCTCCAAAGGTGAATTCTGCCCTTCAAGCAAGCTGCCTCCTGTGTTTGTATCTGCATCTCTCCCCCTGAGGTCATAGACCTATACTCTGCATTCCCCCCTCCCCCCCCTCTCCACTCATTTTATCCCAGTTTTTATGCCTGGACTTTTGTTCATCAACCCAGCACCATCCCTGGACTTTTTTTACCATTTTTTTTATATTTTATTTTTCATTTTTTATTTTCTATTATCATTATTTTTATCATATAAATGTATTGTAACTCACACATGACTGTTATTTAAATTGATATCTTTTAATTCTTTATTTTTTTATATAACTTACTATCCCTTTGTATATTGCTCACCCCCATCCATAGCTGTCGTCCCCTAGCGCAACAAAATATTGTAATTTATCTGGGGTCGTGCCGACTGCATTCAGGGTGGCACCATGACCATGATATCATGTGCATGCTCTCCAAGCCCCAAGCCCGAGCTAGGCCAAGCTTGCCCGAGCGGCGATTGTGCAGGAAGCTGCGTCCAACCGGAACAAAGCCAATTGCCGGTGATTCTTTCCGGGACAAGGTCAGATCGGGACATGGATCTGAATGCCATGAATGTCCCAGGAAAACCAGGACTGTTGGCGACTATGGTATAGGATTGTGCATATGGGATTGTATTTTTTTTTTTAACTAGATGGAATTTTGTCTTTTTAACCTGACTAACTATGTAACCCCTGAAAAACAACCCCACACCATAATCCCCCCTCCACCAAATGATTTGAAGGGGTGGCCCAATACTTTTAGCAATATAGTATCCTGACTGCAACCCGATAGTATACCTGAATTAGAGCGGAGACTGCGAGCCAGGCCTTCTTGTGCCTGACCTCACAAATGCGCTTTTGGGTGAATGATCAAACATTCCCATAGACACACTCCTAAACCTTGTGGACAGCCTTCCCAGAAGAGTTGAAGCTGTTATAGCTGCAAAGGGTGGGCCAACTAAATATTGAACCCTACAGACTAATGCCCTGTACACACGGTCGGATTTTCCGATGGAAAATGTCCGATCGGAGCGTGTTGTCGGAAATTCTGACCGTGTGTGGGCTCCATCGGACATTTTCCATCGGATTTTCCGACACACAAAGTTTGAGAGCAGGATATAAAATTTTCCGATAACAAAATCCGTTGTCGGAAATTCCGATCGTGTGTACACAAATCCGACGGACAAAGTGCCACGCATGCTCAGAATAAATAAAGAGATGAATGCTATTGGCCACTGCCCCATTTATAGTCCCGACGTACGTGTTTTACGCCACCGAGTTCAGAACGATCGGATCTTCCGACAACTTTGTGTGACCGTGTGTATGCAAGACAAGTTTGAGCCAACAACCGTCGGAAAAAAATCCATGGATTTTGTTGTCGGAATGTCCGAACAAAGTCCGAGCGTGTGTACGGGGTATAAGACTGGGATGCCTTTAAAGTTCATGTGCGTATAAAGGCAGGTGTCCCAATACTTTTGGCAATATAGTGTAATATTTCATATAAGATTTGTTACTACTATAAGGGAATACAGTGTCAGTAATAATATTCATGGATTGTAAAAATCAATATCTCTACTTTGTCTGTGATTTCTGTGCTTTTGAATCACTATGCTGGGACACCAGGTTATGTTTTTGTACTATTTTGCTGCTTATTGAGACTTTAAATGTGTCTGTTAAAAAGTGATTTTTAATATACACTGTGTTCCCAGATCTCACTCTCCAAAATATTTGTTCTTTACATGCTTTTTAGCATTTTTTGTGCATCCATAGACACTCACAGCACTGGTAAGCCACACCTCCACTCCATCATCACACATTCACTCCCTTCCTGCCCAGGCCATTTTACAGCTTTCAGACGCATTTTGAATGACAATTGCGCTGATATGCAACACTGTACTCAAATTCATTTTTGATCATTTTCTTCACGCCATTAGAGCTTTCTTTTGGTGGTATTTAATCACTGCTGTTTTTTTCATTTTTTACTAAAAAAAAAAGAAAAAAGACTGAAAAAAAAGTTTTTCTGTCAGTAAATTTGTCAGTAAAAGTTTCTTTCAGTAAATTTTGTAAATAAGTCATTTTTCTCCTTCACTGATGTGCGCTGATGAGGCTGCATTAATGGGCACTGATAGGCTCCACTGATGAGGTGGCATTTATGGGCACTGATGAGTTGACACTTATGGGCACTGATTAGGTGGCACTGATGAGGAGGCACTATTATGCCACACTGATGGGCACTGATAGGTGGCACTTATGGACACTGATAGGTGGCACTGATAGGCGGCACTAGTGGGCACTGATAGGCAGCACGGATAGGCAGCACTGATGGGCACTGAAGGGCGGCAATGATGGGCAATGATGGGTGACACTGTTGGGCAGCACTGATGGGAATTGATGGGCAGCACTGATGGGCACTAAAAGGCAGCACTGACTGGCACCAGTAATGGGCATTGATTTGTGTCACTGATGGGCACTGATTTGTGTCACAGATGTACACTCATGGGCACTGATTGTGGCACTCATGAACACTGATGGATGGCACTCATTGGCAGCACTGCTGCAGCTTTACTGTAATCAGGGCACTGATGATCAGTGCCCTGATTCTCCCCTGCAAGGAGATGCTGCTAATCGGCTTTCCTCGCCACACACTTTGTCAGTGTGAGGAGAAACGATTTACGGCACTTTCCGCATTTACCGTACATGTGACCGGCTGTGATTGGACACAGCAGATCCAATGGTTAAAGAGCCGCGTTAGCGGCTCTTTACAGAGATCGGGGTCACGCCATGTCCTAGCAACACGGCTCGGCCATGATTGCCGCGCTGCATGCCCCCACAGGCGCGCAAGAGTGGCTATTCTGGCGCACCATCATATGACGTCCACCTATAACGAGAGCTGCACCGTCCCTCCGTCATTTGACGGTGGGCGGGCGACAACTGGTTAAATAATCTTCTACATCCAAGGTATATAGACAAAAAGAAATATATTATGTGTGGAAATAAATCCAAATAATATGCGTAGATTCTCCCTCCCCTTTGGAGGCAGTAAGGGGCACCCAAGAAGCTTGGTGGGCTGACATTTCACCTCAGCTGGATATTTGACTTGACTTGGGCACTAGCACCAATGATGGGGCACTGTCCCTCCCACTGACACCAACGATGAGGCACTAATTCTCCCACTGACACCAATGATAGGGCAATACTTCATTTGATAAAGTTTACTCCCATTGATGTTGAGGTGTTTTTTTTATTCCCATAGAAATTTGAATACGCTAATTTGTTGACTAGACTCCAACTGTCATTTAACGGGGCACATAAGAGGGCCAGGAGAGTGGTAGGGAACATCAGGGGAAGTGCATGAAACTCATCTCCGCACATATACTTGCCAGCCACTTTGTTAGGTACACCTGTTCAATTGCTTGGTAACACAAATTGCTAATCTTATGCCTTTTCCCTTACAGGTGTAGGGAAAAAAAAAATGAGCTAGTATGCACCACATACTAGCTCATTATGAGATACTTACCTTAGAACGAGGCGCCGGCATCTCACCCGGTCCACGCCGAGGGAGCTGACATTTCCCCTCAAGGGGTCTTCCGGGTATCGTGTCTCCGGCGCTGTGAGTGGCTGGACCTGCGATGTTGTCACTCCAGCGCATGTGCGTGGGAGACTTCTTTCTGGCAAGGTCCGGCGTTTGCCGGGCTTTCAGCCGAGAATCCCCTGTGCGCATGCGCCGCTGCAGTCAGCGGCTCATTGAGAGGGGAATATCTCCTAAACCGTACAGGTTTAGGAGATTTTATTTTTACCTACAGGTAAGCCTTATTATAGGCTTACCTGTAGGTAAAAATAAAAAAAATAAGTATACAACCGCTTTAAAACAGTTCTAGAGTCAAAAAGGGTGTCCAGCCAGGTACTAGCAAGGTGTACCTAATAAAGTGGCTGGTGAGTGTATATAAAACAAGCCCAAGACAAATTGTTGATAACGTTAGACTGGTCACTAATATTATCCAAGATGCAAATCTTTTGTCACGGAAGCTTTGCCTCTTAAGTCTGGATATTCATAAGGCGTTTGACAGAGTTAGCTGGTCGTACCTTAATTTTTTACTACCCAAATTTGGGATATCAGATAAATTCTTGCTGGGGTTTAATGCCCTTTATCATAATCCCCAGACTAGAATTAAAATCCCAGGTCATAACTTAGAATTTTTCCCCCTCAGTAGAGGGACTAGACAGGGTTGCCCTCTTTCCCCACTCTTATTCGCCCTTGCTATTGAACCATTAGCCCATAAAATAAGAAACAACTATGATATAAAAGGATATACTAAAGGGGAAAACGAATTTAAAATCAGCTTATACGCTGATGATGCTCTTGTATTCCTTACTGAACTTATCACCTCTATCCCATCCCTCCTTAAAGAACTGAAACTTTTTCACAATATCGCTGGCCTCAAAATAAATATGAATAAATGTTCTGCCATGTCAATTAACCTCTCTCAAAACACACAAAATTTATTATCGAGCAATTTCCCTTTCATATGGTGCTCTAATTCATTTAAGTACCTTGGAGTTTCTATAACCCCAACACACAACCAATTATATAAGTCTAACTACATTCCCCTCTTTTCAAATATTAACACTACCCTTAACTCTTGGTCATCTTTTCATATTTCGTTCCTAGGCAGAATTTGTGCCATCAAAATGACAATACTACCTAAACTTTTATATTTTTTTGTACCCTACCAATTAACATCCCAAAATCCAAATTATTCTCTATTCAAAGAAATATTAACAAATTTATATGGGCAGGAAAAAAGCCCAGATGCAGCTATGCACTAATGCATAGACCTCAGTCTGCAGGAGGTCTAGGTCTTCCCAACATATGGCTATATTACCTTGCTGCTAGACTAACCCAGCTTTCTCAATGGTTCACCCCTACACATGAGACCCCATGGAAAAAATTTGAAATCGCCTCTGTTAAACCATTGTACTTACAAGGTATATTATGGTCTAACAACACGTCATACGGTAAACTCTCCAAATTAAATATTATAGTTGCCCACTTTCTCCAACTTTGGAATAAATATAAAGACACATTTAAACTTTCTTCTAACACCCCACCTTTAGCATCCTTCTTAGGTGACCCCAGATTTCCACACGCATACAATAACGAAAGACCCTTCTTAAACTGGATTAACAAAAATCTTACTACACTTAGATCCCTACAACTAAAATGGAACTTTACCCCATTCTCCTCTCTACAATCTACACATTATTATTATTATTATTATTATACAGTATTTATATAGCGCCAACAGTTTACGTAGCGCTTTACAACTTAAGGGTAGACAGTACAAATACAATACAATTTGATACAGTAGGAATCAGAGGGCCCTGCTCCTTAGAGCTTACAATCTAAGAGGGAAGGTCAAGAGATACAAGAGGTAATAACTGTGGGTGATGTGCTGATGGAGAAGATAAGTGTACAGTTGTTAGGTGGGGGCCAGATAGGCTTCTCTGAAGAGATGAGTTTTCAGGGATCGTCTGAAAGTGGATAAAGTAGGAGAAAATCGGACGGATTGGGGTAGAGCA
This sequence comes from Lithobates clamitans, assembly GCA_037952925.1. Classification (NCBI taxonomy): domain Eukaryota; kingdom Metazoa; phylum Chordata; class Amphibia; order Anura; family Ranidae; genus Lithobates; species Lithobates clamitans. Next base: position 1,931,267 of record JBBGZY010001310.1, read on the forward strand.
TTCCAGAGGATGGGGGAGGCTCTGGAGAAGTCCTGGAGGCGAGCATGGGATGAGGTGACAAGGGAGTTAGAGAGCAGGAGGTCTTGGGAGGAGCGAAGAGAACGATTAGGTTGGTATTTTGTGACTAGGTTAGAGATGTAGCTGGGGGCCAGGTTGTGGATGGCTTTGTAAGTTATAGTTAGTATCTTGAATTTGATTCGGTGACTGAGTGGCAGCCAATGGAGGGATTGGCAGAGGGGTGTAGCAGACGCTGAGCGGTTTGTGTGGTGGATGAGCCTGGCCGCAGCGTTCATGATGGACTGAAGTGGGGATAGCCTATTTAGAGGTAAACCAATGAGGAGGGAGTTGCAGTAGTCGAGGCGGGAGATGACCAGGGAGTGGATTAGAAGCTTTGTGGTGTCATTGGTTAGGAAGGGGCGTATCTTGGAGATGTTGCGAAGATTGAGGCGGCAAGCTTTGGATAGTGATAGGATGTGGGGCCGGAAGGTTAGTTCAGAGTCCAGGATTACACCTAGGACCTTGGCGTGGGGAGATGGGTTGATAGTTGAGCCGTTGATCTTGACAGGTAGATCAGGGGAAGTGGCACCTGAGGGAGGAAATATCATGAGCTCGGTTTTGGATAGGTTGAGTTTGAGAAAGTGATGTGACATCCAGGCTGATATGTCTGCTAGTAAGTTGGTAATGCGTGAGGAGACAGATGGAGAGAGCTGGGGGGTGGAGAGATAGATTTGGGTGTCATCAGCGTAGAGATGATATTTAAAGCCGTGGGAGGCAATCAACTGACCCAGGGAGGTGGTGTAGATTGAGAAAAGGAGAGGTCCGAGAACAGAACCTTGGGGGACCCCAACGGAAAAAGGAAGAGGAGAGGAGGAAGTAGAGTTGTAAGTGACACTGAAGGAGCGGTGGGATAGGTAGGATGAGAACCAGCGAAGAGTACAGTCACGGAGACCAAAGGAGTGGAGTTTTTTGAGGAGGAGAGGGTGGTCCACTGTGTCAAAGGCAGCAGAGAGATCCAGGAGAAGTAGTATAGAATAGTGTCCATTTGCTTTAGCCATTAGTAGGTCATTTGAGAGTTTAAGGAGAGCAGTTTCCGTGGAGTGTTGAGGGCGAAAACCGGACTGAAGGGGATCAAGAAGTTTATTTATGGTCAGATGGTCGCTTAGTCGGTTGTAGACCAGTCTTTCAAGAAGTTTGGAGGAGAAGGAGAGTAAGGAGATGGGACGTAAGTTGTTGAGACTGGTGGGATCCAGTGAGGGCTTTTTTAGTATGGGGGTGACTAGCGCATGTTTTAGAGAGTTTGGGAAGATGCCACAAGAGAGGGAGAGGTTGAAAATGTGAGTTAGAGAGCGTAGAATCGAGTCAGAGGGTGAGCGTAGCATTTGCGAGGGAACAGGATCCAGGGGGCAAGTGGTTAGATGAGTGCTAGATAAAAGTTTAGCAACCTCAGTAGTAGTAGCAGGGTTGAATGAGGGAAGTAATGATTGTGTCTGTGGACATGGGGTGTTGCATGGGGGAGGTTTTTGCGCATTGGCGATCTCCTCGTGAATTGTATCAATCTTAGTTTTGAAGTGATTGGCAATCTCCTGGGCAGTGAGTGAGTTGGTGGGTGGAGGCAGCGGAGGACAGAGTAGAGTGTTGAAGGTAGAGAAGAGTTGACGTGGACTGGATGAGAAGGTGTTGATGAGTGTGATAAAGTAGGTCTGTTTGGCAGTGTGAAGGCAGGAGTAGTATTTTAGGAGGGCAGATTTATAATGTGTGAAGTCTTCCTGGGTCTTAGTCTTATGCCACAGGCGCTCAAGAGCGCGGCTACATTTTCTGAGACTTCTGGTGTCATCTGTTTGCCAGGGTTGTAGCAGTCGGGGCCTAATTCTGCGTGTAGTGAGGGGGGCAAGCTTGTCTAGGGCGGAAGACAGTGAGCTGTTGTAGATGAAAGTAGCTTGGTTGGGGCAGGACAGGGGGGAGATTTTGTCATAGAGGTGATCAGTAGCAGAGTAGAGAAGAGAAGGGTTGAGGTGGCGAAGGTTTCTGCGTGTAACTGTTAGGCGGTTGGAGGGAAAAGAGGTGGAAGACAGGGAGAGAGCAAAAGTAATAAGGTGGTGATCAGAGAGTGGGAGTGGATTGTTGGAAAGGTTGCACGGAGTGCATAGATAGGAGAAGGCAAGGTCAAGGGTGTTGCCATTGGAGTGGGTAGGAGCCTGTATCCATTGCTTCAGGTCAAGCGATGAGGTTAGACTGAGAAGTTTAGAAGTAATAGTAGTGTTAGTGTTAACAGGGATGTTGAAGTCCCCAAGAATGATTGTGGGGATTTCAGAAGAGAGAAAGTAGGGTAGCCAGGCAGAGAAGTCATCAAGAAAGGCTGATACCGGTCCAGGGGGCCGGTAGATGACAGCAATTCTTAGAGAAATGGGAGAGAAAAGACGAATGCAGTGTGCCTCAAAAGAGGAGAGTGTCAGAGAGGGCGGTGGGTGAAGAACCTGATAGGTGCTGCATGGGGCTAGAAGGATTCCCACTCCACCTCCCTTCCGTCCACTTGGTCTGGGGGAGTGAGTCCAGAGAAGGCCCCCGTGGGAGAGGGAAGCAGGAGAAATAGTATCCGATTCATGAAGCCAGGTTTCAGTAATGGCAAGTAGGTTAAAGGAATTTGTGATGAAGAGGTCGTGGAGGGCGGTGAGTTTGTTGCAGACAGAACGTGCATTCCACAGGGCACAGGAAAAGGGGGGGCTGGTTTTGGAAAGAGGAATAGAGACCAAGTTCTGTGGGTTGCGGCTCCTGCCAGAGGGTGTAGGGGGATGGGAGCGTTGGGCAAAGACAGATGATGGTGGCCCAGGGTTTGGGGATATGTCACCAGAGATTAGGAGAAGCAGGAGGGCGAGGGAGGTAATGTGGGACTGTGATTTATGTGAAGGATCATGTCTCAGAGTACTGGAGGTTTTATCAGTGTATGGATGTAGAATGAGCGAGAGTTGGTAAGAGCAGTAGTAGGGGGAAGACAGAAGGCAGGGTGATATGTATAAGCAGGCGGGTGGAGAGGGGGGGTGAAGGTAAGAGAGTTTGAGGAGAGAGGAGAGGAGTGTCAGAAGCAGTGGTAGAGAGTGCATGTTACAGAGTGGAAGGAGAGCTTAATAGAGAGACGGGTCACCTGCAGTCTGTTAGCTGCTTTCAGTGCAGATTGCTGTGTTCGTTTGCTTCGTGCAATCGCTGAAGTGCAGAGATTGAAGTGCATATCACTTGTAGAAAGAATCACTTAGAGATAGAAGCCTTAAGGATAGAAGCCCCATACAATGTGCTCCCCCCTTAAGGATGCTCAAATATATACTGTTATAAGGGTGGGGTTGAAGTTCGTTAATTAATCATGAGTGACTATAAGAGTGCCTAGCAATCAAAGTGAATTTTTGCTTCAAAAGTCAGAATAGCAAGAGGACAAGATCAACTCATAAAACTTAGGTAAGACAGACCAGAAAAACAAATAATGTCATGGTTGCTCGCACAGGGCAACAGATAGGGAAGGACACATACCAAAGACACACACACACAGAGACTGCAGGCAGATCCCAGTTTCAGTTAATGGTGGAAGATGTGGATGAGCTGACACATACCAAAGACACACACACACAGAGACTGCAGGCAGATCCCAGTTTCAGTTAATGGTGGAAGATGTGGATGAGCTGACACATACCAAAGACACACACACACAGAGACTGCAGGCAGATCCCAGTTTCAGTTAATGGTGGAAGATGTGGATGAGCTGACACATACCAAAGACACACACACACAGAGACTGCAGGCAGATCCCAGTTTCAGTTAATGGTGGAAGATGTGGATGAGCTGACACATACCAAAGACACACACACACAGAGACTGCAGGCAGATCCCAGTTTCAGTTAATGGTGGAAGATGTGGATGAGCTGACACATACCAAAGACACACACACACAGAGACTGCAGGCAGATCCCAGTTTCAGTTAATGGTGGAAGATGTGGATGAGCTGACACATACCAAAGACACACACACACAGAGACTGCAGGCAGATCCCAGTTTCAGTTAATGGTGGAAGATGTGGATGAGCTGACACATACCAAAGACACACACACACAGAGACTGCAGGCAGATCCCAGTTTCAGTTAATGGTGGAAGATGTGGATGAGCTGACACATACCAAAGACACACACACACAGAGACTGCAGGCAGATCCCAGTTTCAGTTAATGGTGGAAGATGTGGATGAGCTGACACATACCAAAGACACACACACACAGAGACTGCAGGCAGATCCCAGTTTCAGTTAATGGTGGAAGATGTGGATGAGCTGACACATACCAAAGACACACACACACAGAGACTGCAGGCAGATCCCAGTTTCAGTTAATGGTGGAAGATGTGGATGAGCTGACACATACCAAAGACACACACACACAGAGACTGCAGGCAGATCCCAGTTTCAGTTAATGGTGGAAGATGTGGATGAGCTGACACATACCTGCAAAGAGACAGAAGGAATGATCAGGTGAGGCAGAACCCAGTGCAGAGATTGAAGTGCATATCACTTGTAGAAAGAATCACTTAGAGATAGAAGCCTTAAGGATAGAAGCCCCATACAATGTGCTCCCCCGAACAATGTCCTCCGAACAATGTACACATGGCCTCCCTTCCTCAGAACTTCACCATTACCAACTAATTAGAGGATTTTATGCTGAATGTTTTTCACTCTCTACAACCCCCTCCAACACAGTGTTCGAACAGATCTGTATCTCCTTCTCCAGAGATAGAGGTCTGATATCAAAACTTTATAATTTCCTAAACAGTGTTGGAGTCTCAGAAAAATCCTCTCAGATGATTAAATGGGAATCGGATTTGGGCATCACGTTCAGCATTGAGGATTGGACGTCCATGTCTGATAATCTACGCAAGAGTAACAAAGCTATATCATTCAGAGAAACCCCCATTAAAGTATTTTCAAGATGGTACTTAACCCCAGTGAAATTACATTCATTCTACCCCTCGGTGTCTCCAGATTGTTTCAGACGCTGTTCTGCTCCTGGCACACTCATACACATATTCTGGTCATGCCCCCACATAGACCTAATATGGCGTAAGGCCTTTGAAATTATTGAATCTTCCGCTAAGCAAAAAATCAAACCCACACCACAAATATGTTTATTATTTGCTAATATCCCAAATGTCCCCCTTCCATGTACCAGATTAATTCATTCTCTATGTAGCTCAATACTTTGGATGATTGCCTATAACTGGAAATCCAACAATCTCCCTTGGCAACAAGTTTTTTCCAGAATGGAATCAATCAAAATTGTAGAATGGATATACCACACCCTTAATGATACTATACACATACATAAAAATAAATGGTCTTATTGGACAACAGTTTAATATATGTTTCTTGTACATGCAAGTTAATGAATATAATGATGTCATAATTACATGTTTCTGCCTAGAAACTATGATCTAGAAATATATCTAAATCCTCTAATTTAATGATAATATCGCTGTAACATTGTGATTTACTCTGTTGACACCCCTATATTTGTTTTATACTTCTGTAAAACTTCCAAATAAAACTTTTGTAAACAAAAAAATAAAACAAGCCCAAGAGGGCGCCTCCATCTAGGTTTAGGAATGTATTAAAAAGACTAAAAGACAATAAAAATGCACTCACTAGTTAAAAATGGATCAGGGCTTGTCATAAACCTATATAGACCTCCATAGGATCACTGTGAGGCTGCAGAGCTCGGCAGGCAAGCAGATAGCTGAAGCAGAATTCTTGGTGGAAGTACTGCTGTCAGGCTTTAGGCTGAAACAAAGGCAGCAGCGACTTTGGGGTGTAGCAAGATGGCTGCAGATCCAATCAGTACCTCTCTCTGCTGGGCAATGGTGACAGGAAGTGGAATAGGCGTGGCTACATGTTTCAGGACAACAGGGCCCCTTTATCAAACCATATTTATATGTGTTTTCTACTCCCACTAGCCACAGTCCGACCCCCCTAAAGTCTGTAGGATAATAAACTGGCCCCATGAAGAGACAAATAAATATTTCATAGCTAAGCTGGCACATTTATGATAAAAAGACTGAACGCTCAGATTCCTGCATAAGCCCAACCATGACAAGTTTTCTTCAATTGTAATCGTATTTCACGGAAATTGCTCTTGTCAGAATACTCAAACATTCTCCTTCTGAGCGGCTGAACAATTGTACAGAACATTGTGGAAGAGAGCGCTTCCAGATAAGATCTCATGAAAACATTTAGGGCACCTCGCTCCAAGTCATAAAATCTAATTATGTCTTTTCACTTTCTAACAAAATTACTGGAAATTCCACGCAAGGGTGGCTCTAAGATATGAGCGGGCCCCTATCATGTTTCTTTTGGAGAGAGAAGGATTTATGTTATTATCTTGCGACAGGATCTAATTTTAGGAAATGCAAAGTTATGAATTAAAGTGGACCTGCCACATACTGAATTGCAAAGCATGCTTCAAAGGTACTCTGTCATGAATGAATATTTAAGGCTAACTTTGATGAAATGCAAATTTTTGGAATTGCTAGTCCAGTCACTTTGGCTAGGCTGTTGTTTGACTCACTGACCTTTCACTGAGAAAGTGGGGTGCATCCCCTGAAACACATTAGCCTACCAACTTCGGTATACATGGTCAGATGGTTGGAGTTGTGATTTGATATGCTCGATCCAGTTTATGCTTGTATGTATGTGTTTGTCATTTGGATTTAATAAACAGTTGTAGTGGTAATGCACTAGGCGTTTGGGCTCTCCTGTGTGTTTTTAAACCACTATTCAGCATTAAGATTCAATCATGAAGCATATAATGCTCCTCCTCTTCTCAATTCAGTACATGGATCTGCTTTACTTTTAGTAAATTACAGCACATTTCTACTACAGCAATGCAGAAATCTGCTTTCCAAAACACTGTTGCCTTGTAGGAAGATTGTTCTAAAAACCAGAGACCACTGAGCATGGGAAAGTGATCCCCTGGTCTTCCAGTTTGATGGTATCATGTCAGTTTGGCTGCTGAATCACAGTTCTGCATTGCTCCACATTTCATTTCCTGGGTGTTGTTATAGAGCAGGGGCGGCCCATGCATTGTGGGCATTATGGTCCCATCCATGCGCCTTGCCCCTTTCAGGGCGGCGGACACATGGATTCCTATGGCGGGGGTGGGAGGGGGTGGTAGTTTTTGAAGCACCTGATTAGAGCCAGAGGCTCTGATTGGCTTCAAAATAGGGTGGGCTCGGGGGTTAAGAGAGTGCGTCCTGATCCCACCCAATTGTGTGACGATAGCAAATGAATTTTCACTATTTTCACACTAACGCTCCTCCCCGTCAATCAGGGAGGCAGCTCGTCAGACCTGTTTCACGATTGGCCAAAGTGCCAGGGCATCCTATTGGATGTCCTGGCATTTAGGAAGAGGTGGCACAGAGGAGACATGTGGATGGACATCCCCGCCGCCACGGCTGCTCTGGTGGACTCAGAACTGGTGGTAAGTGCCGCCGCAGATGGGGGGCCATTAGAGCTGCGAGCAGGTGGGCTGTCAGAGCTGCGAGGGGGGTCGATGGGCATAGTAGCTGCATATGATGGGCACAAATGGCTGCATATACTGGGCACAAGTGGCTACATTTGATGGGCACAAGTGGCTGCATTTGACAGGCACAAGTGGCTGCATTTGACGGGCACAAGTAGCTGCATTTGGTAGACACAAGTGGCTGAATATGATGGCCACAAGTGGCTGCATATACTGGGCACAAGTGGCTGCATTTGATGGGCACAAGTGGCTGCATTTGATGGGCACAAGTGGCTGTATTTGATGGGCACAGTGGCTGCGTTTGATGGGCACAATGGCTGCATATGATGGGCACAAGTGGCTGCATATGATGGGCACAAGTGGCTGCATTTGACGGGCACAAGTGGCTGCATTTGATGGGCACAAGTGGCTGTATTTGATGGGCACAGTGGCTGCGTTTGATGGGCACAATGGCTGCATATGATGGGCACAAGTGGCTGCATATGATGGGCACAAGTGGCTGCATTTGACGGGCACAAGTGGCTGCATTTGATGGGCACAAGTGGCTGCGTTTGATGGGCACAGTGGCTGCGTTTGATGGGCACAATGGCTGCATATGATGGGCACAAGTGGCTGCATATGATGGGGACAAGTGGTTGCATTTTATGGGCACAAGTGGCTGCATATGATGGGCACAAGTGGCTGTGTATGATGGGCACAGTGGCTGCGTTTGATGGGCACAATGGCTGCATATGATGGACACAAGTGGCTGCATATGATGGGAAAAGTGGCTGTGTTTGATGGGCACAAGTGGCTGCAGATGATGAGCACAAGTGGCTGCATCTGGTGGGCACAAGTGGCTGCATTTGTTGATGTAAATGGGAGGAATAGTGCCCCATTGTTGGTGTCAATCACGGGAATTATACCCCTTTGTTGATGTCAGTGGATGGAATAGTGCTACAAGGGCTGGAAAAAGGCAAGCAAAGGGACACATCCGGCCCCAGCGCCGCAGTTTGGAGACCCCTGATCTAGTTCAACCAATAATATATATATATTGTGACGGTATGTGAGGTAATTGATAATCGGTATATTTCACTTTGCATCCGTTCTATTGTAAGAGACCGAACCGGAATCCGGCCCAGGTTTTTCCAGCCTCTGTGGCAGACTTGGTTCCGGTTCGGATGTTGTGGTCCACTTGAGTCCACGCTCAGGTGAACTTTAAATGAGCAAAAATAGAGCACAGCAGAGCTCTGGCCTGAGACTCAGAAGGGTATCTGAGAGAGGAGCTCTGTTTGGATTTAAAAAGAAGGTTTGCTTTACCACATGTTTTGTTGGTGACCAGCCCCACACCGTATAGAGAGGAGTCCACTGTTAAACTACTGTTTAGTTTAGCGCCGGACGGCAAGGATTTACTTTACTGTTTTTTGTTTGTTTTCATGACTTTGCAAACCTCTTCTAAATAAAGCTAGCAACCCGCCAGATTTAAAAAAAACTGTCTGCCCGCTGACCTTAAAAAAAAGTGATCCCCACGGGCTAATCTCCCACAATATATATACCGTATTTATCGGCGTATAACATGCACCTTTTTCCTCTTAAAATCAGGGTAAGATCGTGGGTGCGTGTTATACGCCGATCCTCGCTGATTGTGAGCGGAGTGGAGCTAGCGCCAGCGATATACACATAGCCGAGTGTACTCGGCTATTCTCGGCTCTACTCATAGTCAGGGGCAGGACTGCGCGAGGAGCCGAATCTAGCCGAGTATACTCGGCTATGTGTTTGTCGGCGCCGCTTGTTCCTCTCGCAATCAGTGGAGATGGGCGGGACTGCGAGAGGAGCCGAAAGTAGCCGAGTACACTCGGCTTTGTGTATCTCGTCGGCGATCGCTCATCTCCACTCACAGTCAGCGGAGATCGGCGCCAATTTGAAATAATCAGTGGCTGGGCAATGCTGCAAAGAGACTGGCAATGCTGCAAAGGCATTGGGCAAGGCTGCAGAGGCACTGGGCAAGGCTGCAGATGGACACTGGGGCAAGGCTGCAATGATGGACAAGGCTGCAGATGGACACTGATAAGGCTGCATTGATGGACATTTAAATGTAAGTTTTTTTCCTTAAACTTCCCTCCTAAAAGTTTTTTTCCTTTAAAATTCCCTCCTAAACTTGGGGTGCGTGTTATACGATGGCACGTGTTATACGCTGATAAATACGGTATATATATATATATATATATATATATATACAGTATCTCACAAAAGTGAGTACATCCCTCACATTTTTGTAAACATTTTATTATATCGTTTCATGTGACAACACTGAAGAAATGACACTTTGCTACAATGTAAAGTAGTGAGTGTACAGCTTGTATAACAGTGTAAATTTTCTGTCCCCTCAAAATAACTCAACACACAGCCATTAATATCTAAACAGCTGGCAACAAAAGTGAGTACACCCCTAAGTGAAAATGTCCAAATTGGGCCCAATTAGCCATTTTCCCTCTCCGGTGTCATGTGACTCGTTAGTGTTACAAGGTCTCAGGTGTGAATGGGGAGCAGGTGTGTTAAATTTAATGTTATCGCTCTCACTCTCTCATACTGGTTACTGGAAGTTCAACATGGCACCTCATGGCAAACTCTCTGAGGATCTGAAAAAAAGAATTGTTACTCTACATAAAGATGGCCTAGGTTATAAAAAGATTGCCAAGACCCTGAAACTGAGCTGCAGTATGGAGGCCAAGACCATACAGCGGTTTAACAGGACAGGTTCCACTCAGAACAGGCCTCGCCATGGTCGACCAAAGAAGTTGAGTGCATGTGTTCAGTGTTGTATTCAGAGGTTGTCTTTGGGAAATAGACGTATGAGTGCTGCCAGCATTGCTGCAGAGGTTGAAAGGGTGGGGGGTCAGCCTGTCAGTGCTCAGACCATACGCCGCACACTGCATCAAATTGATCTTCATGGCTGTCGTCCCAGAAGGAAGCTTCTTCTTAAGATGATGCACAAGAAAGCCCACAAACAGTTTGCTGAAGACAAGCAGACTAAGGACATGAATTACTGGAACCATGTCCTGTGGTCTGATGAGACCAAGATAAACTTCAGATGGTGTCAAGCGTGTGTGGCGGCAACCAGGTGAGGAGTTCAAAGACAAGTGTGTCTTGCCTACAGTTAAGCACAGTGGTGGGAGTGTCATGGTCTGGGGCTCCATGAGTGCTGCCGGCACTGGGGATCTACATCTCATTGAGGTCCTCTTTCACATTCGCTTTGAGATCATTCCTTTTTACCCTGTCTCTCCAAAAGAGTGCATAGCCAGGAATATTAATAGCCCAGTCATGTGAAGAATGAAGCCAGGATTTCAGCAATACCGTTAAATCATATCTCTCCTCGTGCACCAAAACTTCCAACTCATCTATTTTGCTTGGCAGACTTCTGGCATTGGTGAACAAACACTTTAATGCATTATTACATTTTGCTCTGGTGTTTTGCATATCTTTTTTAGCAAGTCAAGTTAATACCAAAGAGCTCAATTTTGGTCTCATCTGACCACAGCACTTTCTCCCAATCCTTCTCTAAATAATTCAAACTTCAGACGGGCCAGCCTGTACACGTGCCTTCTTGAGGGAGGGGGGACTCGCCAAGTTTGGAGGAAAATGATGACCCTAAGAACACCATCCCTACAGTCAAGCATGGAGGTAGAAACATTATGCTCTGGGGCTATTTCTCTGCTTAAAGTACAGGCCAACTTTGCCGCATTGAGTAGCCAATAGACGGGGCCATGTATTGTAAAATCTTGGATGAGAACCTTCTTCCCTCAGCCAGAACACTGAAGATGGGTCATGCATGGGTCTTCCAGCATGACAATGACCCAAAACATACTGCCAAGGCAACAAAGGAGTGGCTCAAGAAGAAGCACATTAAGGTCATTGAGTGGGCTAGCCAGTTTCCAGACCTTAATCCTATAGAAAATTTATGGAAGAAGCTGAAACTTCCAGTTGCCAAGAGACAACCAAGAAACCTTAACGATTTAAATAGGATCTGTAAAGAAGAGTGGACCAAAATTCCTCCTGACATGTGTGCAAACTTGGTAACCAACTTCATAAACCTCTTACCTCTCCACCAAGTACTAAGTCATGTTTTGCTTGGGTATCAAATACTTATTTTACTCACTAAACTGCAACTCAATTCATAACATTTGTATTATATGTTTTTTTGGTTGATATTCTGTCTCTATCATTAAAAATACACCTCTGATGAAACATATTGACCCTTCATTTCTTTGTAAGTAGGCAAACTTACCTAATCTGCAGGGGATCAAATAATTATTTCCCCCACTGTATTCAGTCATTCTTGTGCTTTTGGTATTTGTATCACACATTATGCCTATGAGCAGAATTTCACTAGTGTGCTTCTTATCTCAGGCCTTAAATTCCCTTATTGATATGTCAGTTTTGTTAGAAAGTAAAAGAATATCTACTGGTTTTATTAGTCACATTCAACTGGATTTGTTTTGTAATATTGAAGATGTTTTGGAGCTTATCCAAATCACTTCTAAAGGTATGCAGCAAGTAGGGTAGGGATGGAGCGCTAGCAGAGGCAGCTAGTGAGATCTATAATAACAATAATAAAAGTCCAGTTGTGTTAAAGGTTCTGGTCAATGTTGGTAGTGTCAGTCAGCTCAGGAGAGCAGAAGAGACTCTATACCGTGGTAGGCAACCTTTTGAGTACAGTGTGCCGAAAAATGTTTTCAAAGAAATTGACCATGTCGATTTTATAACAAAAAATGTCAACTTCACACTCTCAATCACAAAAATGATTTTCTATAAAGTAAATGCTGTAAACTACTTGAGTAGTAGCGAGAAATTAACATCCTGTACTCTCACGCCTCAGATTAGCCCCAATTCCTGCAACCCCACACTTCAGATCAGCCCCAATTCATACACCTTCAATCCCTCAGATCACTGTACCCCCTGAAAATCTGTTTCCCCACTCTACCGCCCTGCTCATCTGTCTTATCACTGTACCCCCCTGCACATCTGCCCCACTGCTGCAACCCCCTGCACATCTGCCCCACCACTGTACTACCCTGTACATCTGCCCCACCTCTGTACCCTCCTGCTCATCTGTCCCACCACTGTAACCCTCTGCACATCTGCCCCACCACTGTACTACCCTGTTAATCTGCCCCACCACTGTACCTCCCCACCACTGTACCCCCCTGCACATCTGCCCCACCACTGTAACTCCCTGCACATCTGCCCCACCACTGTACTAACCTGCACATCTTCCCCACTTCTGTACCCCCCTTCTCATCTGTCCCACCAATGTAACCCCCTGTACATCTGCCCCACCACTGTACCACCCTGCTCTTCTGTCCCACCACTGAACCCCTCCTACTCATCTGCTTCACCGCTGTACCCTCTTCTCATCTATGACATATGTGATATGCAGAGTGGTAAAAGTAAGCAGAGATGAGACACATCTACCTGTCCTGACACACTCATCCTGCTGATCCAACTCCTGCATCCAGCCCACATGCTTGTATGTGATGTATGTGATGTCAATGGAATGGGTATGCAATGATGAGCTCAGGTCAGGGGCATTTTCTGAAAGCAGTGGGCCTTGTGCAGGATCATAAGTTGGGCCCCCGCAGCTGAGAAAAAGTTTGTGCGCCGCAGCAAAAGTTGGGTGTGATTTTCATTGCGCTGAACACAGGGTGTAGCCTAAAGGGACACAGAGTGCCGGGGTTCAGGAGTAAGTAATGCAAAGGTTCAGGAAAAATTTCAATAAAGCTCCCAGAAGCTCAACAGTAATTCCACAAACTGTCACCTGATTGTGGTTTTCTCAATCACAGTGAAATCTCTTCTTTCTGAGATTGGTAGTGGCAACCAAGCGAGTCATTTTCCTCCAGATGGTGGACGGGGCTAGCAGGACTGTGATTGTCTTTAGCAGTGGCCAATGACAGTCCTCCTCCTCCTGGAAACAGGGACCGCCCCCCCCTAGCAGAACTGCACCCAATCTCTTCCCCATCACAAAAGCTGACGATCGCAGCTACAGCAAAGTTAGAGAACCAAACAATGTTTCCCATCTTTTACAATGTGTGGGGGCGCAGTGCCTGCCCCTCAGTACAGGTGCGGTGTGGGGAATTCTGAAATTGGAATGCATTAGTGTCTCACCGATGCTTCCCGGAGCTGCTCTGCTGATGGGGAGGGAGTCGAGTGTCGGCAAAAGAGGCTTCGCGTGCCACTTGCGGCACCCATGCCGGGGTTCCCTACCCCTGTTCTATAACAAGAAGAAGGGAGAGAGAGCAGCTCCACTCTAAGTGCAATATGTCAATATAAAAGCTTTAATTTACTTCAAAGATAAACTAACATTTGAGTTGTAACAGACAGGCATTTGTTTTAAAATTCTATAGCGTTCCTGGGTGCTCCAGCTGGGCAGCGGTGATGGATCAGCTCCCGGCCGCTCCGTCCGAACGCGAGCTCAACCACGCCCCCCTGTCCACAAGCGTCTGATGTGCCTGCTGACGTGCCTTGCTGACATGCCTGCTGTGATACTTTCCAGCCTCGGAGCTACTGACGCCTGGAGCACCCAGGAACGCTAATGGATTTTATTTTGATTTCGATGGGTGGGGGGGGGGGGGGGGAGTGGTGTGCACACTGCTCCTGCACCGCCCAAAAGATGCTGCTTGCAGGACTTTTTCTAATGTCCTGCAAGTGCACCGCCCCAGTGTGAAAGCACTTTTTGCTCTCACACTGGGGCTGCAGGGGAGGTATTTTTTAGGTGCTTTACAGGTGCTATTTTTAGCCCAAAAGCGCCTGAAAAACGCATGAGGGAGCACGCATTTGGAGCATGCGTGCTCCTTCATCAGGCATGTCTGATGAAGGAGCACACATGCTCCGAACCTGAGCTCAACCACACCCCTCTGTCCACAAGCATCTGACCTGCCTGCTGACGTGGCTTGCTGATGTGCCTGCTGTGATACTCTCCAGCCTCGGAGCTATGGATGCCACCGGAGTGGCCGGGGACTAATCCATCACTGCTGCGCAGCTGGAACTAAAGGGAGCACCCAGGAACGCTAAAGATCTTTAAAACAAATGCCTGTCACAACTCAAATGTAAGTTTATCTTTGAAGTAAAGTAAAGCTTTTATATTGACATATTGCACTGGCGCTGGAGATTTATCCCTGCTTTCCAAATCACTTCTGCAGTTCTAATGAGTGTCAGAAGGATACTCCAACATTTATATCCACACAGGTTTTACAGACACCTTAACCCAATCATCATGGAACGTGCCAAGGCAGATGTTGACTGCCCAAGAACAGGATGGGAGGTGGGAAAGTTGTGGAACCACCCAGTTCTATTTTCATCATCCCATTATTAGTCTTCATAGGTGTTAACCCTTCTCAATGTGTCAAGGTAGATATTGATTGCCCAAGCATGTCAGGGCCACGAAAGAAAAAATTGAGAAGTGGCCCCATGGAATTGCTGCCCCTATCAGCCCGTTTGTTTTTTAAATAAATTTTACTCTTAGGCTATGTTCACACTGGGGTGGGGGGGGACATTAGTGGTAAAGCACTGCTACCGACTAAAGGGCCGAATAAAAGGTTTAAAGTGCCTGCCAAGAGTGGCTGTCAAAGCACTTTGCAGGTGCTCTGGCAGCGGTGCCCATTGATTTCAATGAATTATTATATAGTTATATAGTCATATAATTTTTTACTGTAATATACGCATTTACACTGCTTAATTCACCATCAAAAATTCCTAAAAACAGCCACAAAATTAATCTCATTCCATTCCCTCCGTTTTCTCTTCTCCCCTCCCCCGCCCTCTCCCACCTCCCTGTCCCCCCTCACTTCCCTTCAGTATTGTGTACACTTTGTCCCCATGGTTACTTAAGCGCCCTGTCATTATACCTAGTTCCGCCCTCCACCCAATCACCTCTCCACCCCACCCCTCGCCTTTGGTATAAGTTCCAACACTTAATATGGCCACCAGCATAGCCTGATGAAGGAGCAGGCATGCTCCGAACGCGAAGCACCGCCTGCCTTACCCCGTTCCCGGAAGTGAAGACACAGGACAGCACGGCGCTCCACGGAGGATCCTTGACTGATGTCCTAGCCGCCCAGGGGCTCTGAGCACCCTCTGCACCACCGGAACAGCTACCAGGACCCAGGTCACAGGATTCATATCCCAGGATCCCCTCCACTGGCCCGGAAAACCCACATCCCTCAGGTACATGCGGATGAAACTATTCTATATGCTGGTTTATAGCAACTCAAATGTGAGTGTTTTTTATCCATTGTAATAAATACTTTTATCATACATGCTGCATTTAGAGGGCACTGTCCTTTTCTCTCTTGTATTGTTTCAGAGCTCCTTCTAGCTTTTATAGACTGGCCGCCTTCTACATACTCAGCACCCTGTTTATCCTTACGTGGACTAATACTTAAACTTGTTGTGAAACATTAATCATTACCACCAAGTTCCCCCTCCCAGGAACCCTAAACCCACTCATCTCCCCCCCCTTGCCTTTAAAGTTATGTGTACCTAGCTACATCAATTATGAGCCATATTAACCAACTGATTGCTTTTCTTCAGCAGGGACAGGGAAGCTGGTCAGAGTTGATGAGAAGATGGATGGAGCCAAATACAAAGCAATCTTGGAAGAAAACCTGTTAGCGTCTGCAAAATACTTGAGACTGGGGTGGGGCTTTACCTTCCAGCACGACAACGACCCTAAACATACAGCCAGAGCTACAATGGAATGGTTTAGATCAAATCATATTCATGTGTTAGAATGGCCCAGTCAAAGTCCAGACCTAAATCCAATTGAGAATCTGTGGCAAGACTTGAAAATTGCTGTTCACTGACGCTCTCCATCCAATCTGACAGAGCTTGAGCTATTTTGTAAAAAAGAATGAGCAAAAATGTCACTCTCTAGATGTGCAAAGCTGGTAGAGACATCCCCAAAAAGACTTGCAGCTGTAATTGCAGTGAAAGGTGGTTCTACAAAGTATTGACTGAGGGGAGCTGAATACAAATGCACGCCAGACTCTTCACATATTTGTAAAAAATGTTGTAAACCATTTATCATCTAATTTCCTTCCACTTCACATTTATGTGCTACTTTGTGTTGATCTATTACAAAAAATCCCAATAAAATACATTTCTGTTTTTGGTTGTAACATGACAAAATGTGGAAAATGTCAAGGGGTATGAATACTTTTTCAAGGCACTGTAAAAGTTGCATAGCATTCAATATAAGTAAACCATAACAGAATTACATTGTACTTAACAGGAAAGGTCATTTTTAATAACATTCAATTACAATATGATTTGTGTCGCAATTGTATACGCTATATTATCTTTTCTTTCTTTGCTATTTGTTACCCTTTAAAGTGGTTGTAAAGGCTGATTTTTATTTTTTATTTTTAACAAATATGTTATACTTACCTCCACTGTGCAGCTCATTTTGCACAGAGTGGCCCCGATCCTCGTCTCCTGGGGTCCCTCGGCAGCTCTCGCGGCTCCTCCTCACTTCTGATAACCCCCTAGGGAAGCGCTCTCCCGGGGGGGGTAACCTTGCAGGCGCACTCCCGAGTCCAGCATTTGCATCCATAGACACGAATGCCAGACTTGACCCCGCCCCCCTGGCGCCCGCGTCATTGGATTTGATTGACAGCAGCGGGAGCCAATCATTGCGCTGCTATCAATCTATCCAATCAAGAGCCGGGACCCCGTGCAGAGAGGGACAGTGTGTTTCCAGAGTGGGAATTACGGGGCTCAGGTAAGTAAAACGGGGGGGGGGGCTGGGGGTCAGTGACTGCCAGAAGTTTTTTCACCTTAATGCATAGGATACATCAAGGTGAAAAAAACATGAGGGTTTACAACCTCTTTAAGTACATGACTCTCTATGGCTGCTTTGCTGGTTCTTTCTGTTTTGTGTTTTAGGTGACAAGCTGCCTGCTGGTCTAGGAAGATTTACCTTAGCTGCTGAGCACTGGATTGGTGACAAATCTTTTGGCGGGAAACATCTAGTCAACGAGTGTAACTTTTTACTTTTATCCTCTCCTGTCACTGGGCGGAGTCAGCATTTACCTCAGGTCTGTCAGCTGGACTCACCTCTGGACTCTCCTCAGCCTTCCTTCTGGATCTTTTGATGTGCTCTCCCACCCGCCCTCCCCTTTGTCATTTTCCCTCATCGCGGTGCACCTTTATGTGGGTAATGTCGCCCACTTTGTGGGTGGACAGTGGTTGGTACGCTGTTATTTGGTTGGTATAAGACATTGTTGCTTGAGTCTTAGTAACTAAGCATGTTTGTCTCTTAATGGTTAACAGCGGTTCTGTTTGGTATTAAGGGTTAAAGCGTAGCTCCACCGAAAAGGGGAAGCTCCGATTGTTTGCTTCCTCTACCCCTCCACTGACACATTTGGCATCTTTTGGTGGGGGAGGATACCTGTCAAAGTCAGGTACCTGCTCCCACTTCCAGCCCCCCCCCCCCCCTGCTGCCTTCTGGGAGACACACAGGTCCCAGAAAGCAGCAGGACCATTCAAAAAGCGCAGCGCGACTCATGCATTGCGCAGTAGGAAACAGGCTGTGTGAAGCCGCAAGGCTTCACTTCCTGTTTCCCTTAGTGAAGATGCTGATGCCTGCACCGGAAGTTGGACGGATTGCCTTGGAGGGGCCACATCGCGGGATCCCTGTACAGGTAAGTATCCTTATGTTAAAAGTCAGCAGCTACAGTATTTGTAGCTGCTGACTTTACATTTTTTTTCCCCAGGCTGGAACTCCTCTTTAAAGTTCATTTCATAATTAAAGTTATCTTAAGCCCAGTAAAGGGGCTGCGGCCTAAACATTTTCACAATCCTTGTTGTGTGTTTATTTTATTACTAAGAGCCCTTTCACACTGCCAGCACCCGAAAAACGCTGGTAAAGCACCACTTAAACCAGCGGCGCTTTACCAGCGTTTTTCGAGCTCTAGCAGGGTGCTTTTAACCCCCGCTAGTGGCCAAATAAAGGGTTAAAAGCCCCCACAAAACACCGGTGCCAAGGCGCTTTTCAGGCGCTTCCCATTGATTTCAATGGGAAGGGTGTATTCACCACTCTTAAAGAGCTGCAAAGAAGCTGCTTCCAGGACTTTTTTTGACACCCTGCCAGCGCAGCGCCTCAGTGTGAAAGCACTCGGGCTTTCACATTGGGATTGCAGATGAGGCTTCTTTCAGGTGCTTTACAGGCGCTTATTTTAACGTTAAAGCACCTGAAAAACGCCCCAGTGTAAAAGGGGTCTTAGCAGGGCTGTCTTTAATATTGATTGGACCCTGGGCAAAACTTTTTTTGGGCCCCCCCCCATGAAGTTTTTGCTCTCCACCTGCTCTGAGACATACAATAAAATAGCAGCTAGACTCAATCAGTTTACTGAATCAGATCAGGCAGCTATTGCGATTGGTTGCCAGAGGTTACAGCACACATTACCGCTCACTGATTAGTTGCTAGAGGTTACAGGACACAATTTCTGCTTGTTTGGCTGCTAGAGATTACTGTGGATATGACCTCAGGGGGGGCATGATATACATATCAATGCCGCCGGACACTGCTATTTACATATGAATGCTGCCGCTATTTACATATGAATGCCGGTAATTTACATGTAAAGACAGGGTCTGCAGGTGAGTCATCTGTACACAACAAAAGGGCAGAGCTGGGCAGCATTAGTAGCAGCACTTCACACTGAGATATCAGGACACAGCACGGGACTAAAGCCTCAGGGGATGAGGGAATTTAAACCAGGATAGTTGGCAAGAATGAGGCAGCTGCTTTGGGCCCCACAACAATGACAGGACCCAGGGCAGCTGCCCCTTTTGCCCTGCCTTAAAAACGGCCCTGGGTCTTAGGTAAGTTCTTATAATATGATGGGTATCAATGGGGTGTACAATCCCATAGTATAAGAGGTGTGAAAGTTACAGAACTCCCCTTTCTAGTTCCATAATTCCATTATTGGTCTAAAAAAGTGTTAACCCTTCAATTTACAAGGCTAAAGCTGTGAATTGTGGGGATAGAGATGTTAAAACAACAATATAGATATTTGGTGTTGAAGGTCCCCACCCCCGTTCAGGGATGGTTCTGTTTTTATACACCATCTACCTGTGTGTCACCAATAACCTGCAGTATCAGACAACTCAGGATGTTACACCTATGAACTTGTACTTGAATTTCCTGTTTATGTTATTGAACGGTTTGTGTCAATAAAGATACACACTAATTATCTTCATTTTTACTGTCAACAAGGTTTGACAACTCAACTGCTACTTCAAGGAACGTGTCACATCCCACCTTCGGGGTACACAAAAATAATGCAATACTTTATCACCCGGAAAAGAAAATAGTGACACAATGTTTATAGACAACACAGCTACCAGGACAAGGTGTGTAATAATTATATTGTCACAAAGATACATTGCTGAGAACAAAGAGCCCATATGAAAGTGATACATGAGATAAGCCCCAGTGACACCAACAGGCCGGTCAGAAGCTGATACATATACATACATTGCCAGGAGCTATAGCAAAATGTGTGCAATTTAAAAAAAAAATTCTAATAGTCATTTAATAATAATAATTTATAATTCAAATAACTAGTGGGAGACTCTTTTACTTTATATACAGTGTTTTAAAATCTTTCATTTCTATTGTACACTGTTCAGTTATGAATTTGCTTTAAAGCCCAATAGAACTTTGGGCTTTAAAGCAAAGGACTTTAAAGTCTTTAAAGTGCTTTAAAGCAAATTCGTTCAGTTACGAATTTGCTTTAAAGCCCAATAGAACTTTCAGTTTACACCAGCTAAATATATTCAAGGTATATCAAAACAAAATATGTTTAAATTATCACAGCTGATTTTTTTTTTTTTTAAAGCAGCCATAGCCTGAGCAGAAAAGCCTGTCCCCTGCCAGCATAGTGGGACTCATGTTCTCTTTGTGGAAGCAGTGTTATCTTTGCAGATGTCCTACATGCCCTCTGTTGATCAAGGCTCGGTTCACATAGGGGCAACGTGACTTACAGCGCGACTTTGCAAGGCGACTTTGAAGGCAACTGTGAGCTACTTACAACGCAACTTCAAGTCGCCTCTAGGACAGGCGACTTTGCCTGTGGCCAATCAGAGCTAATTAGCTCTTGTGACATAATTGTTGTTCCTGTTCTCTTCCTGGGTAAATTCTTTTCTTTTTCCTGTAAAGTCGCTTCACTATATATGAGGATCCGACTTGGAGGTGACTTCCATTGAGTACAAGTTGCCTTGAAGTAGTGCAGGAACCTTTTCTGAAGTCGGAGCGACTTCAGTAGTGTACATTAAGACGGCTCTCATTAACTATAATGGAATTTCTTATGTCCAGCGACTTGGGGCGACTTGAGGTCTGACAAGTCGGATCCCAAGTCGCTGTAGTGTGAACCGGCACTTAGAGCTTGTTATAGCTCTGTCCAGGCTTTGCTTGAATCCAGCCTTCATCCAGCTCTCTCTGCCCTGCTACAGCCCACGATTTATTTGTGAATTTTCTTTACAGTTTAGTCCTGATTTCCAATGTTCATCAGCACGCACTAATGACCCTTGGAATGGCCTGGAGGGTATTCAATAATGCTTCAATAAAGGTCACTTTTACCCCCTTCCTGCTCAGGCCAATTGTCAGCATTCAGCGCTGTCACATTTTAACACCTTCAGCCCTAGAAGATTTTACCCCCTTCATGACCAGGCCATTTTTTGTCCTGGTCCAATCACAGCGGGAGCGGGTCGCTGGCGGTGCGTGCCCCAGAAGAAGAAATCACATACAGGTACGTGATTTCGTGCTTAAGGGCCATCCTTCCGCAGTATATGTACGTGGGGCGGTTCTTAAGCGGTTAAATGACAATTGTGTGGACATGCAACGTTGTACCCAAATAAAATTTTTATAATTTTTCACACTAATAGAGCCTTCTTTTGGTGGTATTTAACCATTTGCTGACCAGCCGCCGCAGTTATACTGCGGCAGGTTGGCTCAGCTGTGCAAATCGCTTTGGGTGAACGTCAGGCTCGTACATTGCGATCTTTCATTGGCCAGCAGGGGAGCCAATCAGCGGGTCCGGCCGAGCTATGAGTAAGCACCCAACCTTGGTGTAAAACATGCAAGCTGCTACCTGTAGTTCACCTTTGTATTCAGCACTTGAATAAAGAAATTGCATAGGAGTGCGGCCGTCCAGCCTTCTTTTCTACTAATGCCCCGTACACACGATCAGACATTCCGACAACAAAATCCATGGATTTTTTCTGACGGATGTTGGCTCAAACTTGTCTTGCATACACACGGTCACACAAATCTTGTCGGAAATTCCGAACGTCAAGAACGCGGTGATGTAAAACACAAACGATGAGCCGAGAAAAATTAAGTTCAATAGCCAGTGCGGCTCTTCTGCTTGATTCCGAGCATGCGTGGCACTTTGTACGTCGGAATTGTGTACACACGATTGGAATTCACAACAACCGATTTTGTTGTCGGAAAATTTGAGCTCCGGATCTCAAATTTTGTGTGACGGAAATTCCGATGGAGCAGCAGGGCAAGAGAAACTGCCTTAGAGCAATGTACATGTACATATCCGGCGGACTCGATGTCCACCGGCCACCCGCGATCGTTCCCCACAGTGACAGATTGGGGCTCTGCCTGTGTAAACAAGGCAAATCTCCATTCTGACAGGGGAGATCACACAGATCCTGTCTGTCTGCTATGCAGGAAGACAGGTCTGTGTGTTGTCCCAGTGAGCCCTTCCCCCATAAAGTTAGAACACACAGTGAGGGAACACAGTTAACCTCCTGATCTCCCCTGTTAACCCCTTCCCTGCCAGTGTCATTAGTACAATAACAGTGCATATTTTTAGCACTGATTACTGTAGTAATGTCACTGGTTCCCAAAAAAAGTTTCAAAAATGT
This sequence comes from Lithobates clamitans, assembly GCA_037952925.1. NCBI lineage: Eukaryota > Metazoa > Chordata > Amphibia > Anura > Ranidae > Lithobates > Lithobates clamitans. Next base: position 1,953,726 of record JBBGZY010001310.1, read on the forward strand.
CCATTTTGTGTCAAATCTGTCCGCCGCAATGTCGCAGTCCCCCCTAAAAATCACTGATCTCCGCCATTACTAGTAAAAAATAAATAAATAATAAAAATGCATAAATCTATCCCCTATTTTGTAGATGCAGTAACTTTTGCGCAAACCAATCAATATACGCTTATTAGGATTTTTTTTACCAAAAATATGTAGCAGAATACAAATTGGCCCAAATTGATGAATACATTTTTTTTTTTTTTTTGGAAATGTTTTATAGCAGAAAGTAAAACATTATGTTTTTTTATTCAAAATTGTTGCTCTTTTTTTGTTTATAGAGTAAAAAATAAAAACCGCAGAAGTGATCAAATAGAAAGCTCTATCTGTGGGAAAAAAAGGACATACATTTTGTTTGAGTACAACGCTGCTCGACTGCGCAATTGTCAGTTAAAACGTCGCAGTGCCGTATCGCACAAAATGGCCCGGTCATTAAGGAGGTAAATCCTTCCGGGGCTTAAGTGGGTAATCACCACTGGGTTTTTCATTTTTTGCTAAAAAAAAAAACGAAATAAGAAAATTTGCACAAAAAAAAGGTTTGCTTCGTTTCTGTCAGAAAATGTTGCAAATAAGTAATTTTTCTCCTTCACTGATGTGCGCTGAGGAGGCTGCACTGATGGGCACTGATGAGGAGGCATTAATATGCACTGATAGGCGGCACTGATATGCAGCACTGATGGACACTGTTAGGTGGCACTGATGGGCAACACTGATGGGCGGCACTGATGAGCAGGCACTGATGGGCCCTGAAAGGCAGCATTGACTTACTGATGGGCACAGATTAGCAGCACTGATGGGCACAGACTGGCATCACTGCTGGGCACTGTTGGGGCTGCATTGATCCTCAGGGCACTGAAGATCAGTGCCGTAATTATCTGTACAGGTCTCCCCTGTGAGGAGATGCCGCTGATTGGCTCTCCTCTCTTTGCACTCTGTCAGTGTGAGGCGAGGAAAGCCGATAACCAGCATTTCCTTGTTTACATGTGATCAGCTGTGATTGGACACAGCTGATCACATGGGTAAAGAGCTGCGTCATTGGCTCTTTACCGAGATCAAGGTCGCACCGTGTCCTAGTGACACAGCACGCCTGCGATCTTCGGACTGCGCACCCCCGTGGGCGTGCAAGGGCAGTAAGACTGGGAAGACTTCATAGTAGGGTTTTTTTTTGGTGGTCACATGGACGCCCGGGGGCGCTTTTGCCTTTTGGCAGGACGCCCGCCTTTCTGCACCGCCCTGCGTGCTTTGCATCACTTCTCCCTGTCCCCACAGGGATGATCTCTCTCTCCTCTTTTGATCACCACAGGAGGGAGCTGCTCCGCTCCACCCGGCATCCGAGCCTTAGGACCCGGTGACGATGGGCGAAGCTGTGCGGTGGTGCACTGCGCAGGCGCGTCACAGCTTCATGTCCGCTTCCGGCCCTTCGGGACCGGATGGGGGGGTAAAACGCCGCTGCTCCGGCGTTCACATGCTGCTGGAGCCCCTTGGGACATGAAGTGCCACTGCTCGCCTAAAGGTAATACCCTTAGCCCCATTGAGGATCTTTATTTGTCTTAATTATGTGTATACATATTCTTGACCTGTTGCCGGGCTGTCTTATCTGTGACTGCCCAGGCTCCCTCTGACCCTCTTTACCTTTTTAATACAACATTATTGTTTGGACTACTGGTCTTCCACCTTTCAGATCATTACTTTTACTGCTAATTTCTTTTTTCAGTATCAGTCCACTGAATACCTTTAATGTTGAAAGGTGGCCCTACTAAGTCCCTCGGTTTCAAGCTTTTCCAGGGTCTACATTGTAAGTTCATTCTTTATTATTCATTTAATTGGATATTAGATTGTCTTGCAAACTTCCCACTTACTATTATCATATATATATATATTTTTGATTTTTGTACATCTTATTTCCTGTATATTGTTTTTAGCTGGCCCTTTTGTCCCCTCTGTGACCCCCAGCCGCCTGTGGCCTTGACTTTTACAGTCGGCTGTGGGTGGGACTGCGACAGGATTGCTGCCCCCGTTGTTTTGGCTGAATTGGGACAAAAGCGCTGTCCTGGGAGTGGAGACACAGGTGCATATCCTTCTACTATATATTTCATAACTTTTGGAAGATAGTTGTGTGTTTATTCATCAAAGCTTTTAACATGTACACATTACCCTTTCATTGGTAGTTTGACACTCATTATTTATTTTTTGTATATGTTGTTTGTGTGTTGTCCCTTCAGAAGACAGCTCCCCTGAAGAAGCCCGATCTATGGGCGAAACATGTTGTATGCTGTGTTGTTTAATATCTCGACAATAGTACTGTACATGCCTGTGTCCTTTGGTTTTATGTATACTTCCTGTTTTGCTTTTTAAGACAAGAAATAAAGTGTTTTTTATTGAATGCATATGATATACATTTGATGTTATTTTGCACCTCTAAAATCCACACCCATCCTTCCTCTGATTTTTATTCATAGTAGGGTTGCCACCTCATCCCTTTAAAGTGGTTGTAAGCTTCTGGGACTACTTTATGCCTGACATGACACCAGGCGTAACAGACAAGATGGCGCCGGACGCCTTCTCCTCCCAATCTTGGGCCTCCCTGCAGCCTCCATCTCTGGCCCAGCAGCCTCATCAGGACTCCCCAGCATCCCATCTAATGGCTCCAGGACCCAAAGAACTTCCACAGACAGTGAGTCTCTCCCAACGGGCGCTCTCCCCCCGGCCATGCTACGCAGGGAGCAGGCCGCAGCACAGGACCAGCTCCCCACACCATACACACAGTGCACAGACACCTTCCCATGGCTGCTGCAGGCAGCGTCAGACCCCTGCATCCACAAGAGCAGCCCCGAGTCTCCCGCCCCATCTGAGGACCCAGAGGACTTTCCAGCTCTTTCAGGCCCTGCACATCCCTGGGCCTGATGGAGGTAGTAGGCCTTACCTACCCAGCTTGCCTGTGCCTTCATCTCCCAAGTCCCAGAAACAGTCCCGTTCCAAAGACTCTGGCTCCCCCAGGAGAAACGCTGGGACCCCCACTTATGCCCAGATTGCGAGCTCCCATGCATTTCTTCTGACGAGGGGGGCCCATCAGGACTAGCTCCATCGCCCTCCCACACTCCAACGTGGTCTGAGCCCTGGGACTCTCCACCACAGCCCACCCCCCCGGGCTCAAGGTACCCTTGCAGAGAACCCCCATCCACGACCCTCTCCCCCTCACCTGTATCCACACCAAGTAGCCCTGGACCACCTCCACCCAGTCCCCCCTCTCAAATTCAGGTGCATGCCACCGCCTCCCGCTAGGAGACATGCAACGCCATGTCGAGGATCTGGACAACAGGGGGTGCAGAAACAACATCCACGTGGGAGGCCTGCCTGAATCAGAGGAGGCTGAAGATCTACAGTTCACCCTGCAGGCCTTGTTTAACAATGGTGAAGCCGCTGACAAACACATTGAGATGGACGTAGCCCACCAAGCCCTCTGACCTAAGGGCCCCGCTTCTAAACCACGCAATGTCATCTGCAGGGTCCACTCCTACCCGCTGAAGGAAGACATCATGCGCAAAGCTCGCTCCATCCGCAAAATGGTCTTCGACAACAATGCGGTGCAGCTGTACCCAGACGTTTCCTGGATTACTCTTTAAAGCGTAGACTCTTACAACCCTTTCTCTGCACCTTACAAGACAAGGACATTATCTACAGATGGGGATTTCCTTTCAGCTGGACAGCAAGACCCCAGGGAAAATCTGCTATATTGCGCTACCTGGAAGACTTGAATGTCTTTTGCGATGCACTTGGTATCCCTGTCTCTCAGCTACCTGATTGGGATCTTGTGGCCACCCCTTCTCCACCTCCTGTGGTTTGGCAGAAGGCCCCCCCCCCACCAAGAGACCGGATCCCCCTTTGCAGAGCCACCAGGCATAGAAATGGCTGATCCCCCTTTGTGACGTTCCCCCTAAGTCAAGTTAGCTTTTTCATTCTTGTTTAGCTTTGACTGCACCACAACCTGGTTATTGCCTATAGCGTTACTCCAACTAATCCCATACTATTAATCCCGAATACCCCTTCATCCTAGTTTAGCATCATGGGATTGCCTCGGCTGAAACACGAGAGAGGTTGACTTTCTGCTCACCAACCTCCCTTGATTTACCATCTAGAGTTCCCCTCATACCCTCCTGTTAGTTTATTTTTATTGCAATAATTTTTCTTTGTGTACCTCTGTGTCCACTTGACCCGGCTCATTTCTGTTATTTGGTCGGGAGTACATATAGGAACTGCATTAGTCTCCTGGCCCCTAGATCTTGCAGGTCCTTTAGATAATTTATGTCGTATATAATGTGTATTTTATTGTTCTAATTTCTTTTTTCTCTCCTAGCTTTCTCTCCCCTTTTTCTCCACCCACTGGCTCTTCACATGGTCCTCAATGGCCGCCCGGTTCTCCACCCATGGAAGTCACGATCGTGGCTCCTGCATATGGCATATCACCCACGGAATCAGATAAGTGCACCCGTAGCTCCTCCTACCTCCCACAATGGCTAACATTCTGTCACTAAACCTCCATGGCCTAAATTCCAATAGAAAAAGGCACCTGGCACTTAGGGAATTTAAGCAGTGGGGGGCAGATGTCATCATGATAAAATGAACCCAATTTGATAGAGGGGGCTCCTTCTCATTCGCTTCCAGACACTACCCTCAGGTCTTCTATGCCTTTGACCTGCATAAACGTGCAGGTGTCGCTATACTCTTCAAAAGAGGCTCCCCGCTCACCTGCTCTGCCTCCTACCTTGGCTCGCAGGGACATTTCGTTATATTACGTGGCGTATGGCATACACAGTTACCTTCAGCACCCTCTATGCCCTAAATGTCCGTCAGCTCCAATTTTTAACTAAGGTGTTCACCCATCTCTATCGGTCGCCCCATGAATTCCTCATAATCGGGGGAGATTTTAATCTGTCCCACTCCACAACTTTCACCTCCTCATAGAAGGTTAATAGATTGGTTTGGCAAGAACGATTCTTCATGAATCCATGCTGATTACTGCTAATGATACCGTTCTCCTTACTAAAATCTTGTATATAGTCCCTTATTATCACCTCCAAGAGCTTGCATACTATTGAGGTTAGGCTAACTGGTCTGTAATTCCCAGGGATGTATTTTGGGCCCTTTTTAAATATTGGTGCTACATTGGCTTTTCTCCAATCACCTGGTACCATTCCAGTCAGTAGACTGTCAGTAAAAATTAGGAACAATGGTCTGGCAATTACTTGACTGAGTTCCCTAAGTACCCTCGGATGCAAGCCATCTGGTCCTGGTGATATTATTTCATGCATTGTTTTATTTTTCTCTTACATTCTTGTACTGTTTCTCTGTTGAGACAACCAATAAAAAATGTTACTTGAAAAAAAAAAAAAAAAAAGATTCAGATTGGAGGTAAAAGACTTGCCCCTTTGCCACAGCACAGTATACCTAACTAACTAAATATCCCATTGTCCTTGGAGCCCCAAAGCCCAATAGGCACTTTCCTTGAAATGCAACAAACATGGTCTGCAAACTTTCCAATAAGCTCCCTTCTTCTCAGGGACAAGCACTGGAACTGTATGCATGGCTATTTTCAAACAACAACTTTTAGCCATACAGATATGCAAGGGACAGTAATCAGGAAGAACTTTTCCATCTTCCGGAGCAAGATAGCAACACAGCCGGGAACTGAGATCACTTTTCCTCACATGTGAAGAACAAGACATGCTGACAATCCAGAGCAGCAGGCCAGCATGTCACTTTTTAAGGCACCCCCTGCAACTGCTGGTATCAGGAGCACAGTTCAGCAGCAATAACGCAGGCAGGAGTGTCCCCACTTCAACATATTTCAAATGCAGAACAGCTTCCTGTGGAACTGACACAGCCAAACTAAGCACACTGCTGTGTTCCACACTGACTTGACACAAACTGTCAATGATTGAATAACGTTACCAATAGTAACGAGGATCAGGTAATTGAACAGGCTTTCCAGCTGATCCAATAGTGGTAGTGCTGCAGATCCGGTTGATTAGGTCTATGAAGAACAACACAGTCTGGGTAGATATGGCGACCATGGTCCCAGGTTTGAAGAACATTTGTGTACATCCCGGCATGTCATGGTGACAACTTTCTTCTATCACAGCGAGCAGGAATTTTCAGGTACTCCCGAATAGCAGCATCAACCCACTGTGCTTGTTTGCATTGGATTTCAGCTTCTAGACTTCCTGGCACATATGGGTATAAGTAGCCATACTCCTCAGCCACTTTTCTCATGAAAATTTTATGCAACTTGGACAATCTTGGCAATAGTTTAGGATCCCCACATCTGGGTAACACTTGTGTATCTAAGGCACACTTGACACGATAGCCTGCAATTTTGTCAGGCTTTTGAGACATACGGGTAAATAGAGAGGACCTTTGCCCCATGACATCAGGGGTTTTGGCACGGTGAGCCCACCGCTCCTCTTCCAAAGAACTTGCAGGTCAAAGAACAGGTGATGCAGATGCTGACAACTCAGGCCCAGCACCGGAGGTTTGAATAGTGGAGAGAGCTCCCTTCTCTGCGGGCTTACACTGCTGCTCATCATCACTTTCTGACCACCTCCCAGGCCAGAACACATTATCAGAAGACAGTTCAAATATCCGATCGGACATAATGTCTGAATCTGACTCAGTTGAAAGCTCTGCTCCCCTACAGGTTTAACAGTCCCCACAGACACACTGTCTTCACTCACATCAGGCTTTCCCGACTCAGTCGCCTTCTTCCTGGGAGGTTCCACCATCAAAGATCATTGGTGGCCCCAACCTCGGTCACGGGAGATCACTGGGGTGCCTAGCTTTGGAGCAGTCACGATAGCTGAAGAAGCAGCCACTTCAGCAAACAGGGTGACAGTAGCAGTGTTCACAGGAACTTCTACGGCAGCAATAGCGACACATTTGTCCCAATTCACTTGTAGCACCCGTGGGGGTGGGGCTAGCGAAACTACTTCTAGTAGTGGTTCTCCACAGTGCCCACAGGTAATCTAGGGATGAACATTGGTAGATAGGCTGGAACACTTTGCAGACAACAGCCCATTTGCTTCATAGCCTCCCGCTGTGTAAAGCGTCAGACTACTTTTTGGAACATACTGCACTCCGGTATCAGGACCTCTTTCAGCTCTCCCGGGCCAGAACCTGATGCCCGGCACATAGACTTTCCAGTCCAACATTGAGACTCCAAACTCCACCATATTGTCCGCTTGATAACATCAGCTCAACGCATGTACTGGTAATGGGGTGCACAGGGCAGCGTCTCCTTCTCCACCTCTGCAGAGCGACAACTCCTCCCTCTGCCAAGGGATTGGTTCACATGCTCTTCAGGAACTTCAGCACTCGCCTCTTTTCTCCAGCAGAGCACCAAAACTTTTCTGGAGTCTGCCTTAACCCCTGCAGCACTGGCGTAAAGTGACAAAAGACCAGGCTGATACTCACCCATGAGCAAAAATGCACGTTGGTTCTTCCCCACATTGTTTAGATCAATAATAACACAGTCTCTGAGTAATAAAGATGTTACTTGCCACTTTCCCACAGAGCCAGACGAAACTTCTGTGTAGTTGCAGTCCGTTGCCAGGGGCGACCACAGCAAAAATGAAGTCATGCCCCACTTTAGCGGTCTCCCCGACTTCCAAGGGCCTGATGATGACCCCCAGAGCCAGGGAGAACTGACATTCCTCCTTAGGGTGTAGGTTACTAGGCATAGTGGTTGTGGTGCAAGGTGAAAATATTGGGTGCCAGTCACTTTTTGTAAAAATAAAGAATGAGAGTTTTTTTTCTCTTAACAGGAACGGTGGGAGAGAGGGTTAGGGCGCAGGACACCCTTAGGCAAATGCAAAAGCAATTAGGCAAACTCCATAGACAAAAATAGAACTTGGCAGACAACAATACAGATAAAGGGCCTTTAAGCTGAATGCAGCAATCTGTATCTTGTAGCAACTTCTGTCTCCTATATCAACACATTCTCTCACAGTATCCTACTGTAGATCTTCCATTTATCTCACAGTATCCCCCTGTAGATCTTCCAGCTTAACTCACAGTATCCCACTGTAGATCCTTAAACTCAGCTCGCCGTCTCTCACTAGACTTCTTGGACTCTCAGCTACCTGCTGGATTCCTTGAGCTTCACCCACAGCTAACCGCTGTACTTATCTTCAAGCTTTACTTACAGCTACCTGCTGTACTCCTTCAAGCTTTACTCACAGCTACCCACTGTATTCCTGGATGAGTCTCCACTGAAGCTTTCCCAATTATGTCACCTTTCCCGGCTAGTGAAGCGTCTGCTCTGGTACTCCTTCAGAACTTCATCCCTTCCAAGCTTGCCTCTGGTAACAGGAGTGGTCGTCCCTCCGGCAACTGCTTCTCCTTTACCTCTGGCAACAAACCGGCTCCCCTCGGGCTGACCCTCTAACACATTGGGTTCCGCCCCAGGTTTCGGGCTTAACCTTTGCTGCTCCTCCTTTGCCGAACCCTGAACTGCTGGATAGGTGTCAGAAACCATGAAATTAAACCGAGACAAAAGTACAGTTAAATCACACTTGTTTAATAATAAAAGTAAAAAGAACAAACGTAGTCAAAACGTTACCAAAGTTCAGTAACCAGAACGGATAATCAGCCAAGCCAAAAGTGAGGGATCAACGTAGTGAAACAGCAAGCAGGACTCAGAGCCAGAAGGGATGTCAGCAAAGCAAGTCTTTAACCAGGAACGCAGGCGATGGTCTCTGTGATGTTGACCAAGGAGAAGGCAGAGATCCTCTGGACTGGACGGCTTAAGTAGGCAGGACTAACGAGCAGGATATCATCAACAGCTGAGTAACTGTGGAGAGAGATGGGAGCTGGCAATTAGCCGGCAGCTGAGCGGCCTGTTCAGAGAAGGAAGGGCTGAGCCCAGCCCTGACAATAGGCCTCACGTAGACCTAGCAACCAGTAGGACTCTTGGATAGGCCTCGGGCTTCAGGCCTAGCAGCCAGGAGCTGTTTGACACACATCCACCCAAGCTGCAGCCCCGGGCAGGAAGAACCCAAATCACCTGACTCCCCTCGAATAAATAGCCTATCCCAGCATGCACAGCGGCCAAAAGAAACTCCTGCTGATTGGCTGAGACAACTTATTTACCCATCACCTGAATTCACTGTAATCCATCATCCTAATGCCAAAGGCAACAGTGCCACCTATTGACATTAAGAGAGAGACTACCAATTAAACTCAGACTTAGGACAGAAATCAGTGAATCAAGCTATCAGTTAGCCACCATGCACAACTAGATTTATTAGCAGCCCTGTTTATGACCAGGGTGTTACATATCAATAAACAATCATATACGCTTAAACTTTACTCAGTCTGGCATTCTCTTGTTTTCTTGTTCCATGTATCGTGCCTAAAACACCCCTTAGTGGTCTTTTGGGTTTGAGAGCATTCTCGACAAATCTCTTGAACTGTGATGTGTGGAGCCTAAAGTCTATATGCTAGGAGAACAAGCAGACCCAAAATGTGGGATCCAGCACTCTACAGAACTTACAATTACCATTTTAGCTGCTATGATAAAAATGAAAAAAAAAAGTTTGCATTTGCCTAATTTTTGAGTAAGGACTGATTAGGAACACACCAAAACCAGAATGAATAAAGTCCAGATTCAATGTTATTCAGATGTATATAATTTAAATCCAATGCGTTCAGGGGTTCAAAGGTCCCCTTCATCAGGACTTGGTACTTCACAACCAAACAAGCACTACAGGCATAACAATGGAGGGATCCTGAAGGAATATATTGTATGATTGCTCCAGATGCCAGTCCATCAATTTAGTTTTAATAGCACCAAACTCTCATGAAAAGGGATCCCTTGAACCTCTGATCCTTCGAATCCATGAACCCCTGAAATGCGTTGGATTTTTTTGATATAAGAGTCATAACAAAATGAAATCTGGACTTTGCATGTTCTGCCTTTTGCTGCTTTACTCCTTGCACAACCAGTCCCCACTCAAGCAAAAACTGCCCCATCACTGGTGTCAATGGAAGAAATAGCGCCCCATACCTAGTGTTAGTGGGAGAAATAGCGCCCTATCGTTGATGTCAGTGGAAGAAAAGTACCCCATCATTGGTGTCAAAGGGAGAAATAGTGCCACATCATTAGTGTCAGCAGGAGAAATAGTGCCCCATCATTGGTGTCAGGGGGAGGACTAGTGTGCTATCATTGGTGTCAGTGGGAGGAATAGTGCTCCATCCCTGATGTTAGTCGAAAACATAGTGCCCCCTTGTTGGTATCAGTGGGAGGAATAGTGCTCCATCATTGTTGTCAGTGGGAGGAATAGTGCCCCATCATTGTTGTCAGTGGGAGGAATAGTGCCCCATCATTGGTGTCAGTGGGTGGTATTCTGCCTCTTGTTGGTGTTAGTGGAAGTCATGGTGCCTTATTGTTGGTGTTAGTGAGAGGAATAGTGCCCCTCATTAGGGTCAGTAGGAGGAAGTGTGCTCCATCATTGTTGTCAGTGGGAGGAATAGTGCCTCATTATTGGTGTCAGTGGAAGGAATGGTGTCTCATCATTGATGTCAGTGGTAGAAACAGTGCCTTAGGGCCAGATAAAGGTGAATAAGTGGCTATATCTGGCTTATGGGCCACAGTTTGGAGACCACTGTTTTAGGAGATCCAGAGCCCCACACCTTTCTTCTACTTCTCCAAAATACAGAAATTGGAAACATAAATATAGGTTGCTTTAAAAAGTAAATAAAGCAAATGTTCACTATAACCTTCAAGTTTCCTGGCTAGTATTAGCATCTTACGTAAGACTCTTCCACTTGTTCTTTGACTTATTGTTAGGAAGTTTGGTGTGCTTAGGAATAAAAATGACCCTGATATAATTACATTATTAGCATATAATGTTTTTGGCTTTTTTTTTTCAAGTTAACAGGACAAGAAGCTTTGATTACTTTACATAAAGCAGATAATTGCTACTCCTCCAGAAACTTCCAAATTGCATAATTTAAATCACATCCTAATTTGTCTGCAATTTTGAGTAGTATGAAAGCGACATTTAAATCAGCCTTTTTTTCGAGGTTATTGCTAATGAGTAGAAGGTGATTTTTTGAACATTTATTAAAATAAAGTTTTTTTTCTCTTTTCTGTAGCAAAGGCCATTTTTTAAAGAGGGAGCATTAATTTTATGTTCGAGAAATTATCCAATTTGCTCTTGTAAATGATTCCGAAAAACGTGGCTGGTGAGGTTCATTCTGAGATTTTTTATCCTAGCGCTGTTTAACATGGAAGTTAAGGATATACAATATACAATACCCCAACTTAGGCTGCCCTCCAATTTCTCCCTATTGCCCCCATAAGTTTTAGCCTAAATTATGATATAAATATTTTTCTGGTGTCTTCTATGTGGTCACAGGACTACAAAACTCTGTCTCCTCTGTGTAAAAAAAGGATAATGTGGCTGGTGGGTGTGTCTTTCTAGTTAGTTTTTTTTATGGCCATATGCTATGTATAAGAGCTTTCTAAGCTCACTTGGACTGTTTTTAGGTAAGTATAGAACTAGGTCATGATTTGGTCTTTTTGCCCCCCCCCCCCCTGCAACTTTGGACCCTACTCTCACCTATAGTGGGGAATATGTTGCCCTCTTTTTTTTCCCTTCCCTTTACAGGAAATGTATGTTCCATGATATATTTTTTGATTTATGCATGTTTTTTGTATTTGTATATGTAGCTTTGTGAATAGATAGATTATGTGCTTATATTTTTCTCTGTAATTGGTCTCTCTAGACTTACAGGATTTTCATTATATACAAAGGCCATGGATCCCGAGGAAATTAGTTTCTCAAGAAATGTGTCATTCCGTAACGTCAATACCTACAGTACATTGGATAAATGCTTTATATACACTATATTGTCAAAAGCATTATGACACCTGCCTTTACACGCACATGAACTTTAATGGCATCCGAGTCCTAGTTCGTAGGGTTCAATGTTGAGTTGGCCCACCCTTTGCAGCTGTTAGAACTTTAACTCTTCTGGGAAGGCTGTCCACAAGGTTTAGGAGTGTGTCTATGCGAATGTTTGCACATTCTTCCAGAAATGTAATTGTGAGGTCAGGCGCTGATGTTGGATGAGAAGGCATGGCTCACAGTCTCTACTCTAATTCATCCCAAAGGTGTTCTATCAGGTTGAGGTCAGGACTCTGTGCCGGCCAGTCAAGTTCCCCCATCCTAAACTCACTCATCCATGTCTTTATGGACCTTGCTTTGTGCACTGGTCCGCAGTCATGTTGGGGCCATCCCCAAATTGTTCCCACAAAGTTGGAAGCATGAAATTGTCCAAAATGTCTTGGTATGCTGATGCATTAGGAGTTTTATTTACTGGCCAAGCCCAACCCATGAAAAACAACTCAACACCTTATTCCCCTCTCCACCAAATGATTTGAACCAGTGCACAAAGCAAGATCCATAAAGACATGGATGAACGAGTTTGGGGTGGAGGAACGTTGGAGGGACTTTGGCAAGTAGTAGTATGCTCACGCTTTGTGAAAGTGATACTTTATATTAAAACATCACAGAACTTCAAATTATCGCCAGCTTTATTTCATCTCACAATTCATATCTGAAATTTTCAATTTAAGAGGTTAATGACCCTTTAAACATCGTCAAGCCCCTTTAAATTAATTTCTACTCAGCAAATGTGTGATTCTAATTAAAAGCAATTATTATAAAAATAACGTCATTAGCTGAATACAAGCTGTAGCGCTTTCAAGTCATATGAAAGTCTTGGATTTATCGGTCTGGATCCAAATGAAACAAGCTTCAATTTTTATTCATTAGGACCTTTGAATTAATTAGGGGAAAAAGAGCTAATTAGTGATGAAGGGTTTTTGTTATAGCATCTCACATGAAAGAATGGTTAATCACTTTGGAGGCTGCCGTGTGCCTCGAAAATGTATAACAATATATGGAGCATCATTAGCAGGCTGACAGTTATAGCTCAGGAAGCTGCGGGTCATTAATATAATGTATAGAAAGTTTCCTAATGATTTCTCATTATAAAAGCCATTATACATGAAATATATATATATATATATATATATATATATATATATATATATATATATTTTTTTTTTTTTTTTACTGTTAGATTCAGTTTGTTAAGGATTCAGAGATTCTTCTTATTGGTTGTACTATAGCTCAACATTAGAATGATACACTCTAACATATACAAAGGTGTTAATGCCTTAATGTCGGCCATACACTTATGTGGCAGCTTGGCGATGGGCTTTAGGCTATGCTGGCATGTACACTATATTACCAGTACAAAGTATTGGGACGCCTGCCTTTACACGCACATAAACTTTTTAGTTTCAATAGTTTTTTTATTGTTTATGTTAAAACAGTAGTAAACAATGTAAGCATTGTCCGTCGATATATATTTGTAGATAGTATTGATTACATATACAGACAGGTTTAAATGATTACTTATGAAACAAACAGTGACTTCTTTGTGAAGTATTCATGTAACTTAGAGATCGGCGTTAATTGGGAAACATGGTCCTTCAGATTTTGATGTTATTCCTCCCCCAAGAACCCCTAATGGGACCACTTTTGTTACTTGGGGGGGAGAAAGTAGATGTTATTACTGGGCCATGTACTTTCAACATAGAATTATCTAAAACTCATTGTAGATATCAAGACAAAAGATAACAGAAAAATCATCATAAGAAATTTGCAGCTCTAGATCATGTTGACCACGGCAACCATGCTTTCATTATTGTACTGATATTACCTTCACTGGAGGCCATCGCTAACTCAGCGTTGTAATGTAGATTTATAAGTTCAAGTGTATGTTCTATAGACGGGGCTTTTTCCGTTTTCCACAGTCTAGTGATGCTTAGTCTTGCGGCTAACAGGATGTAATGACATGTCTGGTGCAATGTGATATAGACTCTATATTGAGGTTCAGGATCGCGAGGTCGGGTGTAGGTGGAACCTGTGTATTGACTATGTCTTATTTGATTTGGAAAATAATATCCCAATATTTGCCTAGATTTCTGCATTGCCAAAAAATGTGGAACATGTCGCCTTTGGTTGAGCGACCTCCAAAATTTGTCTGGTGTTGTTGCACTGAAATGCGTGAGTTTTGCAGGCATTAGATACCAGCAAAGGGACACTTTTTGAGTGAGTTCCCACAGTGCGGAGCATTTGGTTGCTTTGTAGATAGATTGTAAAGTTTTTTGCCATTGGTATTCGGTGTAGGAATGGCCTAAGTCTTTTTCCCAATGAAAGTGGGATGATGTTTTTGTGAAGGTAAGTTTGTGGTGTAATAGGTTATAGAGAGTAGAAATCCCTTTAGTTTTAAGGGATGATCCAGAGAGTAGTTCCCAGGCCTTTGGAGGAATTGAGTACAGAGGGAGGCACAGTGAAGCCAGGCAGGGTTTGACCCTGATGTAAGAGAATAGTTCCGTAGGGTGAAGTTTAAATTCCCGTTGTAGTCGGCAGAAGGGTTTCGGCTGAGGGCTCTGAAATAAGTCTTGAATGGATTGAATCCCCATGTGTGCCCAAGTAGATAAGGATAAATCAGGTGAAAGGTGGTTCAGTGTTTCGATCGGAACAGGTATCGAGGGGGTGGTGGGTGAGTTATGGGTGGGATGGGTAAGAGTAGCCCATGCGTGGGCTGTTGCTTTCATGGTAGGGGTAGTGCTGTTGGTAGTGGACTACCTAGTGGGGTGCTCATCAGCCACCACTTCAGATTAGGGCGAAGTAGGGACGATCGTTCAAGTCTGCTCCACAGTTTTCGTGGTTCAGACTGGAACCAATCCACCACTTGGATCAGTACAGATGCCAGGTAATAATCCTCAAAATCAATGGATCCTGCTCCTCCTGCCAGTTTGTGTTTCCTAAGTGTCTCATGTGCGTATCTAGGCTTGGTACCTTTCCAAATGCATTTCTTGAGAAGTGATTGCAGAGATTTGAAGAAGTATTTCGGTATGGGGATAGGCAGAGTTCAGAATAGGTATAGAATTTGTGGGTGATAAAACATTTTAAATGCAGCTAGTCTGCCAGACCAGGAAAGCTTGTGTTAAGGTTTGTGTGTTGGATTGTAGTTTGGTGAGAAGAGGTTTATAGTTGGCAGAGAAAAGTTGTTTAGCTGTTCTGGTGAGGTGGACCCCTAGGTAGGATATGCTTTGATCAGCCCATGCGAATGGGAATTGAAGCTGTAATAAGTTAGTGGCGTCCAGTTTAAGGTCTAGAATTTGTGACTTATTTGTATTTAATCGATAGTACGACACTTTACTAAACCAGTCTAAAGTTTTTGGACTTCTGCTAGAGAGGAGGTCGGGTTTGTAAGAATCAGAAGTACATCGTCTGCAAAGAGATTTTGTGTGTAGATTTGCCCACCTGTAGACCTGAAATTTGAGGGTTTGTACGTATATGCTCCGCAAAGTGTTCCATCAATAAGTTAAAGATGAGTGGCTACAAAGGGCACCCTTGGCGGGTACCGTTCGTGATATCGAAGTAGTGTAAGAGCATGTCTGCTGAGTAAACATGAGCCGATGGTGTGGAGTAAAGTGCCATAATAGCCCTGTATATATGATCCTTGAAGCCAAATTTTTGGAGAACTTTTTGTAGGTAGTTCCAGTGTACTCTATCGAACGCCTTCTCTGCATCTAAAGAGAGTAGCAGAGAATGCGTTCTGCTGGACTCTGCATGGTGGATTAGGTTTATCATCCGTCTAGTTGCATTGGGAGCCTGTCTCCCTTTGGTAAATCCTGACTGATCCAGATGAATGAGATCTGACATTATATCTTGTAGGCGTCTAGCGATGTTTTTGGCATAGATTTTAACATCCAAATTTAGCAAGGATATGGGACGAAGATTTTGGGGGGAGGAAGGTTCTTTGCCTGGTTTCGGAAGAGTTATAATTCTAGCAGTTAAGGATTCTCTAGGGAAACTAGAAGAGGAGGCAGCGGAGTTGAACAGTTGGTTTAAGTGGGGTGTCAGTTAGTTGAGTAGCATAAGTTTTGTAGTATTCCCCGTCATCCCATCGGGGCCCGGTGCTTTCCCTAGGGGCAAGGATTGTATTGTGGCCAGAATTTCTAGGTCTGAGAATGGTTCGTTCAGTTGTTGTAGTTGCGTTTTTGTCAGGGTCGGGAGTGTGATCTGTTGTAAGAAGGCGTGAATGTCTTTGTTTATGGGATGAAATGTGGAAGGGTCATTGCGATATTATATAGGTCGCTATAGTAGTCACTAAACGCGTTTGCAATATCTTGGGGGTTGGCCAGGCATGTTTTGATGAGTGGATGTGTTAGGTGGTTTATTTTGGCTTTGGTGGTGTAAAATGTAGCCTTAAATTTGCGTTGAATATGTTCAAAAGAGTGTAATAGATGTAATCTCAGTTCTTGTCTCAAAGTCAATAATTGTGATGTGAGTGTAGGGCTTGGGTCAATTTATTGTTGGGTTTCACAACTAGCTATATGCGAGGTGAGTTCGTCAATCCGCTGCGTCCTCTTTTTTTTACAGACAGAGCTCAATTTCATTATTGTACCTCTTATAACAGCTTTGTGCGAGTTCCACAACATGGTGGGGTCAGCCACCGTTCCCGTGTTGAGAGAAAAGTATTCAGTTAGATCGTCTTTAATTACTTGGGAATACTTTGGATGTTGTAGTACGTAATTATTGGCTTTCCAGAGGAATGTATTCCTCTGGTGCCCTGTGTCATCAATTGAAATTGTGATGGGGGCGTGGTCGGACCACATCATGGTGTGGATTACAGATGCGCTAATTTTTTGTAATAACCATTTGTCAGAGAGAAACAAATCTATTCTTGAGTACGACTTGTGATGTGGTGAGAAGTAAGTAAAGTCCCTTTCTGAGCCATGATGACATCTCCACACATCATAAAGGTTTTGTGATACAATGAAGCTTTTCAAGGGGGATTCTCTGCATTTGGCTGCCGACGTGGTGTCCATATGTATGTCTACCACTAGATTAAAATCCCCACAAATCAGTAGGTGACCTTTGCGAACATCTTGCGTTTTACGGAGGATTTTCTTGAAGAAGCTCATCTGTTGTGTGTTGGGGGCGTATACATTCAACAATGTATATGTAAGCTTGTTAATTGTGCAGATCAAGATGATGTAGCGACCATTTGGGTAGATTATGACTTGTATCAGGTGGAAGTCTACATCTTATTTTATGGCGATTAGTACACCTCTCTTTTTGGAGTGGAAGGTGGCATGGAAGATATTGGGTTATTTGTTGTTGGAGCAGAGAGCCGAGGAGGAGGGTAGAAGGTGTGTTTCCTGAACACAAAGGATGTCGCTGTGGAGATTCTCCGCCGTCTGCCATAGGGAGTAGCGCTTGGCTGGATGGTTTAAGCCCTTGGCATTGAGAGATAGAACTGTGATGGCCATAATCAGTTGTCAGGTGTGTAGTACGTTGCGTAAGTAGAGGTAAACACTTACGGTTAGATGGTTAGGATCTTCTGGTGGTCCGAATGAGTGGCGTCCGAGGTGAGGTTCCGGTGGATTTGAGGAGCGTGGCAATAGGAAGGTTTGCTAAGCCAGCTGCGTAAACCATAAGTCAGGTTAGGCTGAAACAGACACTACGAATATAGAAATAAGATAATAAAAAAAAAATAGAAAAAAAAATAGAAAAAAAACAGTCCTGTTTAATAATGGGATTGTACAGGAATGGATTGGAACCGAAGTAGTTCAGGTTCCGTGCGGCGTTAGCGAACTAGAAGCTGATATCAGCAAAGTCGCTGTGGGGGGAAACAGTTAGTAACTGAAGAAGGCTATTGATAAAGCTTTAAACTATGAGTGAGAAAGGTGAGTAGTGACAGTAGGCCCGGCCGGGCATAAATTGACTGTACTCATGGATTCTTAGGTCCTTGAGAGCGACGGGACGTGGAGGATCTGCGTTGCTGCAGGGGTGGATCTGTTGCCTTAGGAGGTTCCAAGATAATGCCCCATTCGTATAGTAGTTGAATGCCTTTATGTAGCACGCTGACAGTGTGCGTGGTGCCATTCTTGGCAATGAGAAGTGTAACAGGATATCTCCATTTATATTGGATCCTGTGATTTTGAAGCCCCTTCGTGATGGGGTTAAGGTTTCTCCGGAGCTGCAGTGTATATTTTGAGAGGTCTGGAAAAAACTGGATTCCCTCGTATGGACGGGGGAGATGAGCCTTGGATCTGACTTCTGACAGCATTTTTTCCTTGATATGGAAGCATGAGCACATCTCTTGGGACAGAAGCAGCTAGGTGAGAAGGTTTAGCGATTCTGTGAATCCTGTCGATGATGATGTCTCTGAGTGATGCGTCAGGTAGGATAGTGTGTATGAGGTCCCTGGCATATTTAGGAAGATCTGTTGAGGGGACCAATTCTGGGACTCCTCGCAGCTTGATATTGTTACGTCTCGAGCAGTCTTCTAAGTCAGCCAGCTTGGCCCGCATCCATTCTTGTTCATCTCTGACTTTCTCATATGTGTCGATGACATCGTTCACTGTAGTGGTGCACTCAGTCATGCCTGACTCAATATTAGTGACCCTTCCTTCTATATGCTGCATATCAGTGGAGATTTTATGGAATAGCGATGACAGGTCTGACATTAGTGATGACTGTAATGACATGAGCATGTCTTTAAGCGTAGTGTCAATCACTGGCTGCCCTGAGGTGGGGAATGATGCCATTGAGTTGTGCAGGGCCTGATTTGAGCTGAGTGAGTTGAAGGCCTGGGTCTCAGTTAGCGGTAATGGCGGCCGCGGATGAGGAGCATCCATCCGCATCAGGGCTTTGGCGGGGCTGCTCGTGAGGGGATCTGTCCCTGTATCAAGTGTAGGGGAAGGAGGATGCGGTGAGAAGCCTATTTCAGCTTAGGATTCGTCAGGTAGGTCTGTATAGGCATCCCGCGGCGCGGCTAGGCCGCCACCGCCGCCATCTTGTGAGTCACTGACCTTGTCCTCCGGGGGAAACATAAAGGATGTCAGTTTCCGCGGCTTAAAATCTCCCATCCTCTTGCGAGACATTACCGCTGGCTCTGGGGAATACGATGGAGTGGAGCTGGCCGTTTTTTGTGGCATCTGGCGGGCCTGTGGTGTTCCGGTGTTCTACCTCACAGCGGAGCTACAGGGCTAAGCGTCCATCTTCAGCGCCGGCTAGACACGCCCCCCCCACACGCACATAAACTTTAATGGCATCCTAGTCTTAGTCCGTAGGGTTCAATATTGAGTTGGCCCACTCTTTGCAGCTATAACAGCTTCAACTCTTCTGGGAAGGCAAGGCTCAGAGTCTCCACTCTAATTCATCCCAAAAGTGTTCTATTGGGTTGAGGTCAGGACTCTGTGCAGGCCAGTCAAGTTCCTTCAACCCAAACTCATTCATGTCTTTATGGAGACTGCGAGCCAGGCCTTCTCGTCCAACATTAGCGTCCTCACAAATGCGCTGCTGGAAGAATGGTGAAACATTCCCATAGACACACTCCTAAACCTTGTGGACAGCCTTCCCAGAAGAGTTGAAGCTCTTATAGCTGCAAAGGGTGGGCCAACTCAATATTTAACCCTACGGACTAAAACTGGGATGCCATTAAAGTTAATGTGCGTGTAAAGGCAGGTGTCCCAATACTTTTGGTAATATAGTGGATATGCACATGGCCGGCATTACTGTTTTGTACCTTGAGTGCACTCAGTCATGAACCCCTGTGACTGCGCTGTCATCAAATTCAGTCACTTAGCAATGATCGTTTGCCGGTAGGTTGGGATCCCCATCACATGATCACTGTGACAGCCAGTCAAAATGATGACCTAATAAGCCCATGAAATGCCTGCCGTTTTAAAATTTTCTTATGAGGTTCGGAAGGAAGGGTTTAAAACATAGGTAAATGCTAAATATGTAAATATACCATTGAAAGTTTTTTGTTATATCAGCTCAGTAAGTGGAGCTTAGGACTTCCTATGCTTTCTGCTTGTACTAAGTCTTAATAGTTACATTGTTCTCAGCTATCTCTCTGGACTGTAAAACACCTAACCCCTATGTTATGGAGATCAGGGGAGGGGGGTGTATTCTGGAGTCCTTACACACTTCCTGTTCTAGGATTGCAATGCTGCTTCTCCATATACACAATAAGGTGAGTGAGTTTTGTTACTCTAGGAAGGAAGTGTGATACTGGCAGGATTACATTTCTCCACATTGTCTTCAAAGAAAAAGAGGAGGGAGCAAACGCCTAGCATTTTACCCACATGCCGACCGCCCGCCACCGTTTGATGGCGGCAGAATGGCCCCCCTGCGCAAATCGCCGTAGCTGTACCGCTTTAAGGGGCCGGTGCGCGCGCCCGGCGGCCGCGATGTCTGCTGGGCACCCGCGATGTCTGCCGGGCACCCGCGATGTCCGCTGGGCACCCGCGATCGCTTGCGACAGAGCAGGAACGTGGATCTGTGTGTGTAAACACACAAATCCTCATCCTGTCAGGTGAGAGGAGACAGATCGAAAGTGTCCGATCTGTCCGCCACAATGTTGCAGTTTGCCGCTATTACTAGTATAAAAAAATAATAATAAAAATGCCATAAATCAATAACCTATTTTGTAGCCGCTATAACTTTTGTGCAAACCAATCAATATATTTTTTTTACCAAAAATATGTAGAAGATTACATATCGGCCTAAACTAAGGAAAAAAATTAGTTAAAAAAAAATGGGACATTTATTATAGTAAAAAGTAAAAAATAGTGCGTTTTTTTTAAATTGTTGCATTTTTTGTTTAAAAAAAAATAAAAAAAATAAAAACTGCACAGGTGATCAAATACCACCAAAAGAAAGCTCTTGTCACGTACCTGACGGTAGAGCCTGATATGCAGAGGATGGCCCCTCTTACACCTCGAGGCCTCCTGGTAGAGCAGACAGGTGGCGCAGGAGTGCAGAGTCGCATGAATGCCTGGTGAATTGCTGTAGTGGAGCCGAGGCAGCTGCAGATGGGATGTAAGTTCAGCAGGGCTCCAAGGGCAGAAGAGAAGGCAGGTACAGGCAGGCCGGGTCATACACTGGTGGGCATGTCAGGAACAGATGCGAAGGCTGACGAGTAGTCAGGATACAGGCCTGATCTGTAACAGACTAGCAGCAAGGTAGCAGAGGAAGCAGGCAGATGCGGAGTCAGACAAGCCAGGTCAGGTGCAGGCAGAAAGCAGGAACGTCAGTAGCAACCCGGGTCAGATAACAGGAACAGGTATTAGATTTAAGGCAACACACAGGAACGCTGTAGAGCAGACAGCACGAGTCTGGGTACTGACCCAGTTTAAATAGTCTGTTGGGTGCCAAAGACTGTCACGGGGTGCACGCGCGCCACTGTGCGTGCATGCGCACGGGCGCACCAATAGTATTCTGACAGGAACTGAGGTAACATGCCGTCTTTTTTGGCTGCCATCTTGGGTGCTGGCATGCCCTTCCTGACATTGCCCATCCCTAACGGGCAGCCTCCGGATGCCCAATCTAGCCACTTTGTCAGGATGGGCGTTCTTGAAGGATAGGATAAGTTCTTTGGCATGGATGTTGCCTTCCGGTTCCCACGAGTTGTCCTCAGGGCTATATCCTCTCCACTTAATCAAGTACTGAGCCTGATTCCTCCTTTTCCTGCAGTCTAAGATCACCTCCACTTCGAATTCTTCCTCACCGTCTATAACCACAGGTTCAGATGGACCTACATTTCGATCCGGAAAAGGATTAGGGATAGCAGGCTTCAGTAAAGCTATGTGGAACACAGGATGGATCCTGACGGAGTTAGGTAGTTCTAGTTTGTAAGCAACATTGTTGCTCCACAAACTTGGGACATAGATTCCTCGAAGGGCAGGCTAACTTCAGATTCGTAGTGGCTAGCCAGACTTGGTCACCTGGATTCAAGATCAACTCCCCCCTCTTCTTCTTGTCGAAGGTCTCTTTGTTATAGGCCTGGGTCTTGGCCATTGTTCCTATAACAGTTTATTGTTAGTGTTAAAGAAGTTCTTTGTTTCAAGGACAGCGGGTACGGGACATTCTGGAATAGTGTTGAACAGAAAAGAGGGATGAAAACCATAGTTAGCAAAGAAAGGAGATTGTTTTGTGGCTGAATGAACAGAATTATTGTAAGAGAACTCGGCCAGAGGAAGTAGGGATACCCAATCATCTTGTGAAAAAGAAGAGAAGCAGCAAAGATATTGTTCAAGTGTTTGATTATTTCTTTCTGTTTGTCCATTTGTTTGCGGATGATAGGCTGAAAAAAACAAAAGTTAAATTCCAAGAGATTCACATAAAGATTTCCAGAATATGGAGGTGAATTGGACCCCTCTATCAGAAATGATATTTGCTGGAACTCCGTGGAGTCTTATAACTTCCTTGATAACGATCCGTGCAGTTTCTTGTGCAGAGGGAGTACCCGTCATAGGGAGGAAATGAGCCATCTTGGACAGCCGGTCGACAATCACAAAAATAGTACTGTAACCCTCGGATGTCGGCAGTTCCATCATAAAGTCAATTGAGATCATTCTCCAAGGTCTGTTCGGGACAGGTAATGGTTTCAACAAACTGCAAGCCCTGAACTTGCTGCTCTTGTTGCAGGTACAAACAATGCAGGATTCACCATACATTCTGCAGTCCTTCTCCATCCCAGGCCACCAAAATGTTTGCTATATTAGTTCAGAGGTCTTGGTAATGCCAAAATGCCCTGAAAGCATGTGGTCATGGCACAGCCCCAAGGTAGAAGTTTGCAGACCCTCTGGTACAAAGATTTTGTCCCCGTACCAGAGTAGTCCATCTCTTGCCATTAAGGTGGTCCCAGGTGGCGAGGGACTCCCCACCGAGGCTTGCTTAATCTGAGTCAAGTCCTCTTGCAGAAGGAGGAAGTTCCCAGAAGACATGATAGTATCCGGGGAGAGATTTTTTGCGACTTGCTGAACATGCATGATAATGCATCGGGTTTTGTGTTTTTAGATCCAGGCCTGTATGTTAAATGAAAAGTAAATCTGGAAAAGAAAAGTACCCACCTAGCCTGCCGGGGTTTCAACCTCTTCGCTGTCCTCAAGTACTCTAGATTTTTATGGTCTGTGTAGATTAGGATTGGGTGTGCAGCCCCCTCTAGGAGGTATCTCCATTCCTCTAGTGCAGCTTTGAGCGCTAGAAGTTCACAATCCCCGATGTCATAGTTCTTCTCCGCGCTTCTCAGCTTGCGAGAAAAGAATGCAACCGGGTGCAGCAGGGCCTTGGATCCCTGCCTCTGGGAAAGTATAGCTCCAACTCCTGTTTCCGAAGCGTCTACTTCTAAGACGTAGGGCAGAGCCGAATCGGGGTGTTTCAGAACAGATGCAGCTGTGAACAGTTTTTTTAGCGCCTCAAAGGCGGCCTGAGCCTCCGGGGACCAATGGAATCTGGAACCTTGTTTGGTGAGTTGTGTGATGGGGGCGATGATTACTGAAAACCCCCGGATGAATTTTTGGTAAAGGTTTGCGAACCCTACGAAGCATTGGATACCCTTCTTATCACTGGGGGTTGTCCAGTCCGAGATAGCCATGACCTTTTGGGGATCCATCTTGATACCCTCGGTGGATATGATCAGGCCCAGGAATTGGATGCTTTGGCACTTCTCGGGTTTGACATAAAGTCCATGTTGTTGAAGGCGACTTAGCACACTTTTGACATGTCTGCGATGGTTGTCTAGAGAGGCAGAAAAGATTAGTATGTCATCAAGATATACTATAACAAACAAATCCAGAAAGTCTCGGAAGACATCGTTAATGAAGTGCTGGAAGGTAGCGGGGACCCAAACCGTGTGCGGAAAGCAGTCTTCCATTCATCGCCTTCTCGTATGCGAACTAAGTTACAGGCACCTCGGAGATCCAGTTTTGTGAATACGGTGGCAGTGCCAAGTCTCTGGAAAAGTTCAAGTACTAATGGAAGGGGATGACGGTTTCTAACCGTAACTTTATTGAACTCACGGTAGTCCACACAGGGCCGTAATGAATGATCTTTCTGTGACAGACCTAGCCGGGACAGAGGCTTTTGGAGGGGACTGAATGCTAGCCTCTTGCCGACCCGATTATGGGCCCTGGCATTTGGAGGAACGGTGCTCTTAGTGAGCTATATGCCTGGGGACCCTTGAGGTCCATGTCCCCCAAGACACACAGACTCTGGGGACCCTTGAGATGGTGTTACTTTAGATTCAGGTCCATGTCCCCCAGGACACACAGACTCTGGGGACTCTGGATATGCCATATTACAAATAGTGACTGAGAAAATATATATCGGATTACTTAAAATGAAACAGTAATATTTATACACAATATCCCCCCAGGATATATGAAAGAGTATTCTTGGTTTGTTTGATTCTGAACTCAACATGTTAATTGAAAGAGCTGATCACATTGGCCTCTGTACAATGTAGGAGACAGGCCGACTCCTAGTGGAGCAACTGCTATTGTGAGAATGTCTTGTGTTTAAACTTATGATAATGTATCATCTACTGTGTGAAGCTCGGTGACAACAAGTCTGACCTGTAGTGAAATCCTGATCTATCATAACAATGACCAGGCTGCTTAAAGGGATTAGTTAATGAGCTCATGTTAATTAGGTTTCTGGTCACAAATGTATTTTCAGAGTAATATGAGCAGGAGGTATACACCTCCTCTTTTTACTGTATATAAGACTTGTGTCCCTTTCAATAAAAATTCATTCCTGTTTGAACCTCAATACAGAGCCTCGTCTCGTACTTAGGGGAGAATTATTCATATGGGTTTCTTGTTCGGCTGATTGGAGTGTTCGGTAGCTGCCTTTGTGTTCGGGTATGGAATTTCCTAAATTACTTTAACCCCTTTCATACTCGGGGTGTCGTTACACTTTCTTTTCTACAAAGAAGATTCCTGCCTCGGCTGGGGATGTGGAGGGGTGAATGAACCCCTTCTTAAGGTTATCATCTATGTAGTCCTTAAGAGCGACAAGCTCACATTCGGATAGAGGAAAGATTCGTCCGAAAGGGACTTTGACTCCAGGAAGAAGTTCAATTGGACAGTCGTAAGAACGATGAGGAGGAAGAGTCTCTGCCCCTTTTTTGCTAAATACGTCCAGGAAATCATGATAAACTGTGGGTACGGACCAACAGGTCTCAGAGTCTGTGTCAAGGCATAGCAGAGAAGGCTCACCACAAAGGGTTTGTAAACAGCACTGGATACAATAGGGGGAGAGAAACTTAATTTCCTTCGTGGCCCAGTTGATGTGGGGATTGTGGGCCTTCAGCCAAGGCATACCAAGGATAATCGGAAACAAAGGAGAAGCGATGACATCCAGACGCAGCAGTTCCTGATGGCCCTTGGTAGTAGTGGCAAGCAGGGGAATGGTTTAGTGAGTAACTGCTCCGGACTTAATGGTGGACCCATCGGCCAGGTGGATGGAGAGTCTCTGTGTTTTGAGCTGTAGCGGGATATGATGTCTTGCAGCAAAGGTCAAGTCCACAAAACAGCTGCAGGCCCCGGAGTCAACTATAGCGGAAGTCTGAATAGTCCCTCTTGGCAGCTGCAATGAAATAGGAAGAGTAAGGTGAACAGAGCTTCTGGGCACATTCGGGGTTGTAGGAGGAGCGGTAACTGAAAGGCACTTATGGGGTTTAACTGGGCAGGACCTCACGTAATGTCCTAATCCCCCACAATATAAACATAGGTTCTGCTGGCGATGACGCTGGCGTTCTTCAGCAGTTAGAGAGGGGCGAAGAAGGCCGAGCTGCATAGGCTCTGGAGCGTATGGAACAGTTGTGACAGGAACTGGTGGAGCGGAGTTGAAGGAGCTGGGTACCTGGGGTAGCATCCATACCGGGCGTGACAGGCCTGCAGTTCTCTCTAACCTTCATTCTCTAAAAACGATGGTCAATTTGAATAGATAAGTCAATCAGGGCTTCCAGAGTAGAGGGCACTCCTACTCGAGCTAACTCATCCTTGAGAGGGTCGGAAAGACCCATACGGAATTGGAAGCGCAGAGCGGCGTCATTCCAGTTAGTGTCAACGGCTCATCATCTAAACTCTGAAACATAATTTTCCACCACTCTACGACCTTGTTGAAGTGAATGAAGAGCCGCCTCTGCGGAAGCTTTTTGCTGGGGATCTTCATACAACTGGACCATGGCTCTGAAGAACGAGGCTAAGTCTGATTAACACTCGGCTTCCTGCTCCAAGAGACAGTGGCCCCAGGATTGTGGTTCGCCTTGCAGTAAGGAGATAATAAAGCCAACCTTTGTGGCCTCTAAGGAAAAGGTGCGTGACTGGAGAGTGAAATTTTGCATGCGTTCTGAAAAGCTCTTAACTTGCTACATTCACCCAGGAATCTTTCTGGGGTCGGTACTCTTGGCTCCGGTGGGAGCATGATGACTACAGGAGCAGTAGAGGTTCCTTGTGAGGAGGAAGATGCTTGTGTCAGTCCCTGGGTGGCTGTAGAGGTAGACAGAGTTTGTAGGCATCCCTCTAGCTGGGTATGGCCCTCTTGCAGGTCCTTAACAGCCTGTGTCAGGCCGGCTAGGTGCTGGCAAAGTTCTTCCATGGGAAAGGGTCCTCGCACAGGCTCAGACATGGCTGTCTGCTACTGTCACATACCTGACGGTAGAGCCTGATATGCAGAGGACGGCTTCTCTTACACCTCTGACTCGAGACCCCTGGTACAGCAGACAGGTGACGCAGGAGTGCAGAGTCGCACGAGTGCCTGGTGAATTGCTGTAGTGGAGCCGAGGCAGCTACAGGTGGGATGGAAGTTCAGCAGGACTCCAAGGGCAGAAGAGAAGGCAGGTACAGGCAGGCCAGGTCATACACTGGTGGGCAGGAACAGATGTGAAGGGTGAACCGTAGTCAGGATATAGGCCGGATCGGTAACAGACTGGCAGCAAGGTAGCAGAGGAAGCAGGCAGATGCGGAGTCAGACAAGCCGGGTCAGGTGCAGGCAGAAAGCAGGAAAGTCAGTAGCAAGCCAGGTCAGATAACAGCAACAGGTTTTAGATTTAAGGCAACGGGAACACTATAGAACAGACAGCACCGAGTCTGGGTACTGACCCTGCCTGTTGTGCTCCAAAGACTGTCACGGGGTGCGTGCGCAGGCGCACCAATGGTATTCTGACAGAAACTGAGGTAACAGGCCGTCTTCTTCGGCTGCCATCTTGGGTGCAGGCATGTCCTTCCTGACAGCTCTATTTGTGGGAAAAAAAAGGACATCAATTTTGTTTGGGTACAGCATCACACGACCACACAATTGTCAGTTAAAGCGACACAGTGCCGTATCACAAAAAATGGCCCGGTCAGGAAGGAGGTAAATCCTTCCGAGGCTTAAGTGGTTACCTTCAATACTAATGAAATTTATTAAAAGACGCCAAAGACATACTCACAAACATGAGAAGTAAATACGCTCAGGGTTCTGAGGAAGGGAGCATGTCTTCCCAACCGCAGTCATTGTCAGCCCTGACATTGGAGTTGTGCATGCTATGCGTATTTACTTACCATGTTTGTGAGTATGTCTTTGGTGTCTTTCAATAGATTTAATTGGCATTGAAGTTAATGCACTAAGCGTTTGAGCCCTCCTCTTTTTTTTTTGTAGTAAATTTGGAGTTTCCCCACTCAAGGAGAGCAGCACCTTAGATAGTCGGAGTGAGCGCTGAGGTTTGATTGTCTTTGGAAATTTCTTCACATTTATTAATTTATTATGTAAACCTTAAAGTGGTTGTACAGGCACAATGTTTTTTACCTTCATGCATTGTGTGCAGCAGCCTCCCCAAATATTAACTTGAGCCCCCTCTTAATCCAGCGATGTCCACAAGAATCTTGGCGTTCCAAGGATTCGCACTCCTGATTGGTTTTTGGCAGCAGGAGCCAATGGTAATCACAGCCAGTGAGCCAATCAGGAGATGGAGGGGGCGGAGCCAAGCCGCGGCTTCATGTGTGAATGGACACTCAGAGCCGCGGCACCCTCTTCATGACTGGGTTAATTTTTGCTATTCAGCACATTAACTGGCAATTGCTTACTCATGCAACACTGTACCCAAATTAATTTTATATAATTTTTGTTTTCATGCAAATATAGCTTTCTTTTGATGGTATTTAGACACCACAGTTTTTTTATTCTTTTGCTATAAAAACAAAAAATACCAAACATTTTGGAAAAAAAACACATTTTTTTTAGTTTCTGTTACAACATTTTTTCAAACAAATAATCTTTTTTCATAAATTTAGGCCAAAATGTATTGTGCTACATTTCTTAGGTAAAAATAACCCAAATTATATATTACAATATATAAATTATATATTATTATAATATAATTATATATAATATCATTTATAATATATAAATTATATATTATTTAGTCTGCATGAAAGATATAGAGTCTACAAACTATGATATATACTATATATATTTGAAAATTTATCAATTGATTAATCAATTTCTCGGGGCCCTAAAATGCCAGGACTGTACAAATATCCCCCAAATGATCCATCTTTGTAAAGTGGACAGTCCAAGCTATTTAGTAAGCAACATAGTGAGTTTTTTTAAGTTGTTATTTTTTGTCACAATTGTTTTTTTACGCTATTATTGCTTATAACAGTGATGATCACTGTTATAAGCATGACCAGTGTAGTCCAAATGTCCCCATATTATTATCACTGTTATCCACTTATACTCCGACCCATTTCTTACCCACCTAAAATGATGAGACCACACCTTTACTTTTTGGAGTAAAATGGCCATAACAGCCTTTTATCAATACAATCCAAATAAATAGCTCCACTCAAATATATATATATATATATATATATATATATATATATATATATATATATATATATCACAAATATATATAACATCAATAACACAACTTGTTAACCCCAGTCTGATGGCTTCTGACAGCAACCCTCATTCCACCACATATACCACCAATGCACTGCGGGACCTTTTCCAACCTGATAGGCCTCCAGCTGTAACCGCTCGGAAACAACCCCCTTCCCGCAGTGCAACCATTACCGTATTCCATCAAACTTTTGCTGGAATACACCGGAGGGTCACATACTACCGATGAGCCCTCCACCCCTTTTTGATCACCTCCGTTTACTGCCACCATCAGAGACCAACAGAAAAACACAGCCACAGCCTGAAAGGGTGACGACCTTACACTTGAGGGCAACTCCACACCCGCAGGGCCCGTTGGATCCCCTCCTGTAACCCTATAGAGTAGAGGTCAATCCCCACATTGGAGAAGTGAACTCCATCCCTCCTCAAATGGAGACCCACATTCGTCTCTAACTCTCTGTGCTTGATCACCATACCCCCATTCTAATCAACAAACCTCCCCACTACTTTATTGATCCGGATGCGGCTCTTATTAATTCGCCCCATGGACCTAGCCCTGCGCCATGTCGTCCGAGCAACAATGTCAGACCACAGCAGCAGAGTGCCAGGGAAATCCATGTGCAACTATACAAAATCGGACTTGATGTCTGCGATCAGGCCCCTAACCGGTCGGACCCCCAAATCATTCACTCCCGCATGTATCACTAACACATCAGGTGGTCTATCCAACCTTGCGTACCTCTCCACCTCCACTATTACTCTGCCCCACAGCATCCCGGGCACTCCTAACCAACGGACATAAGCCTCCCTCCTTGAAATACCCAGTTGCCTGCCATCCGGTCTTACATCTTCTCTCCTGGCCCACCAACAAACATAGGAGTGACCTATGATCCAGACGAGGTGTACGGAATCTCCATCTGAAACGAAAAGATAACAACATAAAGGTATCAGCATACCTACTTTTTTAACCACTACCATATCACAGCCTGCAAATCCAACCTACCCGCAGGCACCCCCTTTTTTTTTTTTTCTACTGCCAGTTGAGGCCTTATGTAGGTACGGAATCTCCTCGATTCCCATCTGCCAATCCTTTGCACCGCCGCCTCATCCAACCCACATCTGCCAGCTTCTGTAGCCGCCCTGATGCAGAAGGGGTGTGAAGCGTATTCCGCCCCATCCAACCCTGCCTTTTTAAGACATTTCCTGAATACTGATATGAGCTGAAACTTCGATAAATAGGACCCATTCTCATGCTTCAGGAATGGCCCTACCCCATCTGTTCTAACCTGCCGAAATTCACGCACCACTTCCACCGGGCACACCCTGGACCCTGGCAATACGAACAGCGACACATCCACCCCCTTACCCTGCTGGTCCGTTTTGGACCTACGCAGCCGCAGACACACCCTGTCCACGTCCACCCACACATCTTGCTCCAACAGCCCCCCCGACAAACACCTCGATGGGCTCACTAATTCCCCTATACGAAATGCCCCATAAAATGCCAGCGAGAACGCTGCTGTAAGAAGCAAAACCTCATAATGCGATGTGCACACTGAACCCAACGTCCCACATATGGACCTCAGGTGCGCAAAAGCTTGTGCCATTTGCGATAACCTTTTATTGCCTGCCTCACCCAAAAATCTTTAGTCCAATCTTCCCCCCCCCCCAGTAATTTAAAAAGGAATGATAAGCCTGCCATCTTCCGCTAAATGGAAGAGACCAAAACCCCACTTTCCATGTTCCTAGATACGAAATACAACACCAATAACCTTACCTCAGACCCCTCTGTACCAACCCTTGCTTCCTGCACCAGTCACAACTATTCTTTCCATACCTTCGCGTAGGCTGTCCATGTAGACTCACTGACTGCCTGATTCATCCCGCGGTGACTCCAAGGGCAGCTCCCAAATCCAATCCGGGCAAGGAACTCCTTCCTTTTCTGCGCCCGGAGCCAGCTCCCTGAACTTGTCCCACTGAAATTGAGACAAGGAGTCAGCCAGCGAGTTGTCAACAGCCAGGATGTGAAACGCATAAATAAAAATGTTCAAACACAAGCACCTCAACACCAACTGGCACAAAAGCCTTATAACCAGTTGTGATGATGCTCACATGCGATTGACCACTTGTACCACTCCCATGTTGTCACAATTCAGTCTCAGTTTCAGATTCTGGCATGCATCCCCCAACAGTTCCATAGCCAGCACCACAGGAAAAAGTTCCAATAGCACCAGGTTACGAAGGAACCCAGCCTTCACCCATGACTGGGGCCAGGGTTCCGCACTCCAACTCCCCTAGAAAAATGCACCATAGCCCATGGAGCCCGCAGCATCCGTGACCAATTCCACATCAAAATTACTCACCGAACCAAACATCCACACCGATCTACCGTTGTATGTGGCTAGAAACTAATACCATACCTTCAAATCCTCCCTGTGTTCCCTGGTCAGGCGAATAAAATGAGTCAGGGCTTTAATCCCAGTTGTAGCCGCTGACATCCGTCGGCAAAAAACCCTCCCCATCGGGATGATCCTACAGGCAAAATTCAAGTTACCCAGCAATGACTGCAAAGTCCTCAACTGTACTTTCCGCAGTCCGTGGATGTACCGAATTTCTTTCTGTAGATCCTCTAACTTACCTCTTGGGAGGTGGCACTCCATTGCCACTGAATCTAAGTTCCATCGTTGGACCTTCCGTTTTCTCGGCTGCCAAATGCACTCCAAACCTATCTGCGATGTGCTGCAATGGAGAAAGTAGAATCGCACACACAGCGGAGGCAGGGGGGCCTATGCACAGGAAGTCATCCAAATAATGTATGACTGAATCCAGGCGGGAAACATCCCTAAACACCCACTCCAGAAAAGAACTGAAAGCCTCAAACATCGCACAGGAAATGGAGCAACCCATGAGCAAGCATCTATCCACATAAAACTGCTCCTGCCAGTAGTATCCCAGCAGCCGGAAACTATCCGGATGCACTGGAAGCAAGTGGAACGCAGATTCTATACCTGCCTTTGCCATAAGCGCCCCCCGTCCATAGCGCCTCACCCACCTGACTGCCGCATCAAATGAAGTGTAGGACACTGTGCACGCTTCAGGGTCAATAAAATCATTGACCGAACCCCCTTTCGGAAAGGATAAGTGATGAATTAGGAGGAACTTGGTGACACCACCAAATCCCGCAAAGGCTTTTTTCTCAAACGGACCCCCCATGCGACTCATGGCCACCTCTTTTTCCAATTTCTCCCCCACCACCCCCGGATGCTGTAATGCCGATTTTAGATTCCTTGCCATCGGTGTAACTACCGCCAAGGAACACGGGATCTTAAAACTGCCCGAAGCCCCGAAGCCAGTAACATAGCTGCTTCCCTGTCCGGATACTTACTTAGAAAATGTTGCATCCTTTCCTCCCCCACCGGTATCGTCCCTTTTGTGAGCAGGCTCGCCGGTACAATGAACACGGGATCTTAAAACCGCCCCGAAAGCCCGAAGCCAGTATCATAGCCGCTTCCCTGTCCGGATACTTACTTAGAAAATGTTGCATCTTTTCCCCCCCACTGGCATCGTCCCTTTTGTGAACAGGCTCGCCGGTACGCTTCCCTCTCTTGAAGCACCTTAACAAAGTATGGGCTCCCCCACACCCTGAACACTCGTGCTTAGACTTAGACCGCCGTATACCCTGTGTGCCTCTCCTATAGCGTCCATGTAACAGAACAACGCCGAGCAATACTCGGGGTTCTTCTCGCCAATAACGCTCGCCATAATGGCGAACGCTTGCAGCCAATTAACAAATGTACGTGGGATCAACCTGTACCTCCTCTTCTCCTCATCCTCCTTCTTGGAGTCGTCGGGTTTCACCCTATCCAAGTTACATTTTTCCAATGGCAGTAGCAAAAAAATCTCCACATACTCGCCCTTGCAAATCTTATAACGGACTTCCTGTTTTAGATGTGCACCCAGCGGTCCCTCGAAACACACGGACACCTCACATTTTGCCACGTCCGCAATCCTTACCACATCTGTCCTCTCTGCAGTCTCTGTGGCTCCTTTTTTTCCTTCCTTCTCGATGACAGCTCCTGCCCCTGTCTGCCTGGGTGGCGGAGTCACAGGGGACGCCGTGGGACCGGATACCCCCGCTCCCCCATCCGTTGTCACGCTCGCCGGTACTGCCCATGGGGTCACTTGTGGGGGCTGCCCCTGCCCCCTTCAAATCTGCCTACTAAGACCCGCAGGCCCTCCAGCAAATCTTTCAGCTGTGCCCCGGACCCTGCACTGGCGGGCCTATTTCCCGCCAGTTGCTGATCCGGCGCCTCTCCCATTGACCTCCCCAGAGGGGCTACTGACCCTGCTGTATCTGCTTTTACAACCCCTAACAAATCATTCAATGCATCAGACAATGACAAATTATTAGTGGACTTACCGGGCTGACCGGGAGCTCTCCCAACAGTCGCCGTGCTGTTCTCCCTCGCTGGCTCTTGTGGTTCCTCATCCTCCGACAACTCCCCTTCTGACCTCTCATCTTGTTCCAGGACAGGTGGTGTTGCTAGCCCCCTGGGTGAAGTGGCCCCAAAGACCGTGGCACTTTGGCGTTGTGGGGCAGGTCTCTCCCCCGTAGCTCCGCTCCGATGCCTGGCATTGCTGTACTGAGCTGACTGTCACCTGACCGACCTGCTTGTGTCCTCCTCCACCATCTTGCCGCGCTGTACTCCGCTTCAATAGGCCCCGCCCACTCGCGGCCTTGCCGGCCCTTCTCATCCCCACTACTGTGGATCTGCCCGACGCTCCTTCCCTCCCCCCATCGGATCAATGGACTCCTTGGGGGATGCCGCCATTCTCGTTGTCCCGTGATTCCTGGGCGGGGAAGTGGCGCCATGCTGGCCCATGGCCCCGCCCCCCAAGTTAGGCTGGTGGCATGCGGTGCCCTGCTGTGGCCTGTTGTTGCACTCTTTTTGCTGGAGGAGCCGATCGGTCCTCCAGCGGGCTCCTGGGGAGGTGAACAGGCTGAGATGCAGGCCCTGGGGAGAAGCGCGCCTGAGGCCGCGACCTCCGCGTGCGAGGGGACACCTCACCTGGTGAAGACCTGCCCGCCTTGTCCTCTATGAGGTCGGCGACCTGGCTGTGGAGCCATTCCGGTCCTTTCGCCACTGCAGTCTTTCTCAGTTAGTTAGTTTAGCTCCCCTTTGGCTTGGGCGGGCTCGGCTGTGCTCGGGTTGGGGGGCGATCCCAGTTCCCCTTGACTCGGCTGTGCTCGGGCGTAGGGGGCGTTCTCTGCTCCTCTCGGCTGGAGGCAGATGGAGCTGGAGGTAGAGCGAGCAGCAGCGCTATAGCAGGGTTTGCTCGCTCTGTCAATTTTATTCCGGGACAATGCAGTGCTCGAGACCCGGGACAGACCTGCTAATTGCGGGAATGTCCCGGGCAATCCGGGACACGTGGGCACCCTAACTGACGTCCATCCTCCCCTCACTGGAACCCCTATCTTTATCTGATGGACTTTATACTACTCCACCGGACTGTGATAGGAATAAGCCGGGAACACTGAAGGAGACTGCGCTGTGTTCAACCATTTCCACCCTTTCCTGCCTGGATTTGATGCGGTGCCAGCCATACAGGATCTGCTGTGACTTGCAGTCCCATACCATCTCCTCAGCCTAGCTTATGGACCTGAATGCTACTCCTCTTTCTCCCATGTGAGTGGATATTGTTGTTTAAATAATATGTTTTATGATATGATTCATACTCAGAGGCGCCCTTTTCCTTGTTTATATGTCATAAATGGAAGCCATTCATAACAGCTTTGCTTTCATTGTAAACATGTGATCGCTATGATCGGACATTGTGATCCCGTGAGTGGCCGGGTACTGATTGCCGTGATCCGCGGTGTCCACCAAACACAATGGTCACAGGATAGTGACGCCGCACACTCCAGGGGGCACGTCAGTGCGCATGTGCCTGCAGTAAATGTAACAAAGTCAAAAATTACAAACACAATGTATTAAATAAACATTAAAAATGTTAAAATCAACATATGAAAATTCATACGATCGTGGAACAAAGGATTTTTGGCCGAAAATCCTTTGTACCACGATCGAATGAATCTTCATATGTTGATTTTAACATTTTTAATGTTTATGTAATACATTTTGTTTGTAATTTTTGACTTTGCTTCAATTTGAAAAAGAGGGGGAGTTGGGACTTTAGATGAAGCACGGCAAAGTGCCTCCATCCCGGTATATGGGTAATAATAAAGGGAAATTGGGACTTTAAACGAAGCGTTTGGATAGTGGAGGTAAATCACACCATGTTTGAATTTCACCATGGAATGTTTAATGATATACAAACAAAAAAAGTATGGATTTCATGTACATATAAAAAGCGTACACATGGCATAGGCATAGTAAAAAGGTACAGTTATAACAGCACATGATTCTAGTGGTATAGCATAATACTGTAGGCGACAACATGCCAGATACTGACAATTGTACCCATACGGTAAACATATATCCACTGAGTAGGAACAGATAATGTGGTTGAATACATAAGATGGAGGTTCAGTAAGTATGGTTGCGTGTAAGATGTATCTGGGGCATCACAGTAAAGCTTAACGCGTTTCGTGGATAGATGTATTTCCACTCATCAGGAGCTGATGCGTCCAAAAATGCCTAAGGAATATGTATAGAAGTAAAATAAACCATACTGATAATGTAGAGAGAGTAACAAGGTGAATGAACATTTAGTGCATATAAATATTGAACCAGGCACACTCACCACCTCAGACAGCGAGTGCAGTGCATGGCGGTGGGTGCAGGATGGGCGAGGAACATAACCTCTCCACAGGAGCTGAGGCGGCATATAGATGGATGTGACAATCGGGCAGAGAAGGGAAGTGCAAAAAAGTGGCAAAGATCTCAAACGGAGCTGAAGTATAGTTGTTGAAACAAGCATACCTGGGAACAAAATATTGAGTATATGTATAATTTGTAGTAGTAGTGCTTAGGATATTAATTAATAATGAACCCAGTAAGTTCCATAGGAGGTTATAATAAAATCTAAATAGTGCAAAAAGGTAGTGGTGGATCTATATCATAAGTGTTATTGCATGAATGTAAAGTTGCAGGGATTAAGTGAAAATGAAATAGTATGGCGTGAAAAGGACATGTTTGACTAAAAAATAAATAAAAAACTGAGAAAACAGGGTCACCAATAGAAAAAATCTCACCCGGCAGTCGTACCCAAGCACCACCAGTATTCCAGGAGACTGGTGTGCATTAACCCCAGGAGAAGACTAGCCGTGGACACAGCTTGCTCCAGGAGTGGGGTGTATATGTATGCCGCCAACGTCACGTGGGTGCAAGCCAAAGGGGGAGGGACCGCACCTGAACTGAGTAATTACTCAGCAGCCGGTGCAAAAATACCCCCCCAATAGGAACACGGGGATCAAACACAACACACGTCAGAACTGACGTCATACTTACGTCGTAGGAGACGTGGTGCTGATGCACAGAGAGGCGTCTGCCCGAACCTCCCGATCACAAAGTGAAAGGGGGAGGAGGGGAGGACCCACTGGCGCATCGCAGAGGTATTTGATCACCTCTGCGGTTTTTATTTTTTGCGCTATAAACAAAAGAAGAGCGACAATTTTGAAAAAAACACAATATTTTTTACTTTTTGCTATAATAAATATCCCAATTTTTTTAAAAAAAAACTAATTTTTTTCCTCAGTTTCGGCCAATACGTATTCTTCTACATATTTAAAAAAAAAAAAAAAAAATCGCAATAAGCGTATTGATTGGTTTGCGCAAAAGTTATAGCGTCTACAAAATACGGGATAGATTTATGGCATTTTTTTAAAAAGAATTATTTTTTTATTTTTTTACTAGTAATAGCGGCGATCGCGATTTTTTTCCGTGACTGCGTCATTATGGCGGACACATTGGACACTTTTGACACATTTTTGGGACCATTCACATTTATACAGCGATCAATGCTACAAAATTGCATTGATTACTGTGTAAATGTGACAGGCAGGGAAGGGGTTAACCACTAGGGGGAGACGAGGGGTTAAATGTTTCCTAGGGGAGTGATTATAACTGTAGGGGGAGGGGACGCACAAGGGGAGGAGACCGATCTGTGTTCCCAGTACAGCGGAACAACGATCGGTCTCCTCTCAACTGACAGGACGTGGATCTGTGTGTTTACACACACAGATCCACGGCCCGGCCCGGTTAACGGGCAATCGGGGGTGCCAGGCGGGTTCCGAGCAACGCGGCGGGCGCGCGCGCGCCCCCTAGACGGCCGGGATGTCCAGGCTGTCATATGACGTCGACCCAGGATGGGAGATCCCATCTGTGGACGTCTTTTTACTATGGCCGGGTAGTGAAGTGGTTAAATGAAGTGTTTGAATAGTGGAGGTAAATCACACCATGTTTGAATTTCACCATGGAATGTTTAATGATATACAAACAATAAAAGTATGGATTTCATGTACATAAAAAAAGCGTACACATGGCATAGGCATAGTATTGCTTCAATTTGAGTAATTTTGCACCTTAAAACTCCCATTTCCACTTTTTTCCTGTCATTTCTTTATTATGGGGAGGTGGTGCATGTCAATAAGACCCCCCATCCTTGGATAAAAACGTATTTTTCTCTGCAGTAAATGTACTGTGGGTGGGTGGCAAGTGGTTAAATATACCAGTGAAAGCTTTTTGTTCTATCAGTATGATGCAAGCAAAAAGTACCTGGTAAACCTGCCGGAAAACTTCGGAGCCAATAACCAAGCTTTCCCAGTGGACAACAGAAAATCTCCCCTTATGTGATCCTAACAGCTAAATTACATTTCTGGCCTCTTCTTCTATATCAATCCACCAGGGCAGGCTGAGACTTTAACTACTGAGAGCTTCAGCTGAATGAATTGCTGTGCTTGCACAAGAAGGTATTTAAAAAACACTTCTGCACCGCCACTGTATATATACACGTCATTATTTTGACATTTTATACCATTGTTTATAGCAGCAGCTAGCTGCCATAACCCAGTATTTTTTTAAACAGTTAGAGATCCTCTTTCACATAAAGTGGTCCCCTCGACGGATTCGCCACTTCCCGGTCATTTCCTCTGCTTACCGGAGCCGTTGGTAGCAGCGGAAACGATACGATCTTGTGGAGCGAAAGGCAGGAAGTCAAGTGAGGGCAAGATGGCCCATGCTCAGCCCTATGCCCTTGGAGGACCAGAGCGACGTCTGATGTCACTTCTCCTTATCGGCCTTAAAGGGCCAATTTTTTTTATTAGTGAACATAAAATTTTTTAATTTTTTTGCTTTTAAGTGTAAATGTGAGAACTGATGTCTTTTGGCCTTTGATCTAGCAATAAAGAGGACATGTCATGCTTTTTTTTATTACATGTGAAGTATTGACGCGATCGTTAGAGAGAGAGCAATAATTCTAGCACTAGACATTCTCTGTAACACTAAACAGGTAACCTGTAAACATTTTTAAAGCGTCGCCTATGGAGATTTTTAGTTATCATAGTTTGTCACCATTCTGCGAGCATGCGCAATTTTGTAGCATGACATGTTAGGTATCTATTTACTCGGCGTAACATCATCTTTCACATTTTACAAAAAAATTTGGCTAACTTTACTGTTTTGTGTTTTTTTTTTTTAATTCATGAAAGTGTATTTTTTCCCAAAGAAATTGCATTTGAAACACCGCTGTGCAACTACAGTGTGACATAAAATATTGCAACGACCATCATTTTATTCTCTAGGGTCTCTGCTAATATAAATATATATATATATATATATATAATGTTTGGGGGTTCTAAGTAATTTTTCTAGCAAAAAATACTAATTTAAACTTGTAAGCAACAAATGCCAGAAAAAGGCCTGGTCCTTAACTGGTCCTTTCTCTGTGTGGGGTGGAGGTGGGGGGCCCTGTCAGACTGCCTGTATGGGGCCCCCAGATTTCTGTATGGGGCCCCTGAATGCAGCCATCCCATTGATTGAAATATTGAAAAGCTACAATCTATTGGGTTTAGATACACATTAAATTCCATAGTGAGGACCAGGGCGCTGCGAGGCCCGCGCACGAAAATTTACATCTCACATATCCTGGCCTCCTCTGGACAAAGCTAAATGCATCGGCAGACATGGCGACAGAGTTCCGTTCCTTCTACGAACGTCTCTATAATCTTGACAAGCCCTCCACGGCCGACCCCTCAACCGCAGATAGCTCCACCCCCCAGTCATATATAGCCGTGTCTGGCATGCCGTCGCTCCCTAGTGCTGTGCAGGAAGAGCTGGAGGAGCCCATCACGGCAGCAGAGCTGGGAGTAGCTCTAGCGAATTCGAAGCCGAGGAAGGCTCCCAGCCCCGATGGCCTGACTCCAACGTACTACAAGACCTTTTTTATATGCTATCGCAACCTCTAGTCTCTGCCCTCAATTCTATCACAGAAGGCAATTCTTTCCCGGTGGACACTCTGAGAGCCTATATTTCTCTTATCCCTAAAGAGGGGAAAGATCCGTCACGGTGCGGGAATTATCGCCCAATAGCACTTTTGAACACGGATTTGAAACTGTTTGACAAAATTCTGGCCAACAGGTTGCTCTCTCATATACCGAATCACATCCATAGAGATCAGGCAGGCTTTGTGCCTCTACGGGAGCCACGGGACAACACCATTCGAGTGGTGAACTTGATCCACTCTATGTTTCGTGATTTTGTGTGGTCTCCCACGCAAGCCACGCAATAGACTTCAACTCCTCCACCTTGTGAAAAGTAGGGGCAGGGTTGGCCTTCTGGACATGAAAGCCTATTACCGGGCGGCTCCCCTCACCAGGTTGGTGGACTGGCATTGCCACGCAGAGGCAAAGCACTGGGTGGCCATGGAAATGGAGGATTCCAGAGACACGGCCAAGAGCTGGCCTTGAATCGCTGCACCTCTGCCAAGGGACCTCGCTGACCACCCCACACTAGGCAGCACCTTATCAGTGGCCAGAGATGCCTTTCGGCACTCTTCGGTGTCCCCATTACCCTCCCCTATGGTGCCGGTTTTAGGTAATCCAGAATTCACACCCGGCCTTCAGAACCCTCACTTTAAGCGACTGGCAGCAGGCGGCTGGCTCCGTTTGTGCGACTTTTTGGGGCCTAACGGTCAACTCTCCTCTGAGGCTGGGGTGTCCGCTACAGATCCCCCTCTGGACTTCTGGAGCAGTCTACAGCTACGTAACTTTTTGCGCAGATGCCTGCGGACCCCAGGCATCTCCCGTCAACTTACTGAACTAGAACACATCTGCCATCGCGGGGAGCCGGTGCGGCACAGTCTCTCACTTATTTACTCCTCCCTGATTCGACCAGTGGAAGGGTTCATTCCCTCATTCCTCTCTAAGTGGGAAGCGGAACTTGGCATTTAATTCACTGTCCCCCAGAGAGAGAAGATTTTCCACTTTGCACAGAAATCCTCTATAGCCACCAGAGTCCAGGGGACTTGCTACAAAATTATGACCGATGGTATAGGGTACCCACCACCCTGCACCATTTCTTCCCACAGGTCTCTAGCCTTTGTTGGTGTTGTGGCACTGCAGAGGGAACGATGCTACACATTTTTTGGGCCTGCCCCAAGCTCTCCTCTTTCTGGTTTGAGGTGAACTGCACGATCAGACTCCTGATTGGTGTCTCTCTAGAGGGGAACCCCGTGGCCTGCCTGCTTCACCTTTCAGAACGACCCATCAAGAAATATAAGGCCTCTTTAACCATCCAGCTACTGAATGCTGCCAAGGCATGCATCCCCCTCTGTTGGAGATCGGAGAACCCGCCGGCGAAGTCCTTGTGGTTTTCTAAAGTGAACAAACTAAGAGACATGGAGGATCTCACTGCCACCTTGAACAACAGGGAGGAGGCCTTCTGGAAGACCTGGAGACCTTGGCAACACTTTATATACACGGACGCTTATCTCTGTGAGGTTGCACAGTCTGATTGACCCATTGGGCCATCTCACTCCCCAGTCGGGGGGGCGCTACCCTTCCCTACTCTACTCTTCTCCACTTTCTGCTATTCGCCCAATACTCCACTATGCTTCCACCCTTCATCTCCCTGCCTCTCGTCTCACTCCCCTCTTTCCTTGATCCTTATCCCTTTCCCCCTCCTAGGGTTGTCAGACCCTCTACCTCTCCCCTCCCCCCACCCTCATTCACACCCCTTCCCCATAATCTTACCCAATCATGGGCTGTTCTGATGAGATACTGTGAATATCCTGATGTGCATTATTTATTTCATGTGTCCCATGTTTGGGCCCACCTGGCCTTTGGGTTGCCTTGCCTCCCAAATAACTGTTTACGTTATTATCAGTTCTAGGTCGCGCAAGTGTTTGTTAGGATGCCTCCCCAGCTTCACACACCGATTTTATCTCTATACCGTGTTTTCTTTATACGCTCTTTTTACTGTGTGGGGCTGGGGTATCTGATATGTTTACCTCATCTCATGATCACATTGATCTTTCTGTCTGATTATTACGATGTATCTCTGCTATATGTGGTAATTGGTAAATGCACTTTCTATTGAAATAGAGGAATGTTATCATATTGTAGCAATGCTATTAGATTATGAAGTTATCAGCTAGTTGCGGCAATTTTATTCTTTTGATATAATTCTATTACTAACAGTACATAAGACAGCTGTTACAATGAGCATGAATAGCTCTAATAATTCAATGTCACCAGAGATGTATCCAACTGTTACTAGATACTTATGTCCATTTCTAACGAATATATCAATGGTCTCTAGAACATCTTAGCTGCACAAAAAACACAATCAGCACTTCTGTACACCTATAATGTGCTGGAATATTGATACTTTAG
Source organism: Lithobates clamitans (assembly GCA_037952925.1). Taxonomy (NCBI): domain Eukaryota; kingdom Metazoa; phylum Chordata; class Amphibia; order Anura; family Ranidae; genus Lithobates; species Lithobates clamitans. The sequence goes on from JBBGZY010001310.1 coordinate 1,995,444, forward strand.
TTTAGAGAAATGGATATAAGTATCTAGTAACAGTTGGAACTATCTCTGGAGAAATTAAAGTATTGTTAGAGCTATTCTTGCTCAGTGCAAGCGCTGACTGATATACTGTTAAGCCTCGTACACACGATCAGATTTTCCAATGGTAATTGTGTGATGACCGTCTGTTGGCGGAAAATCTGACCGTTGGTATGCTCCATCGGACATATGTTGTTGGATTTTCGCAGACAAATGTTGGATGGCAGGCTTTAAAATTTTCCGCGGACAAATGTCTGTTGTCGGATTTCCGTGTGTGTGTACACAAGTCCGTTGGACAAAAGTCCAAAGAACAAACACGCATGCTTGGAAGCAAGGACGAGCCAGAAGCGGTCTGTCTTGTAAACTAGCGTTCGTAATGGAGAATTGACATTTGTGACGTGGCAAATTATGAAATCTCGAAATGCAGCGCCCAATTCTCTTCTTCTTTAATGGGATAATAATGGAGCTGCTTTGCTGGTGATACTGATGGAGTTCTGCCAAACTTATTTTAAAAGGCTTTTATTTTCTAGTGATATCAAGAATAATATTTTTTTTTTTTTGGGCAAGTTACCACAACACCATTATCCCGTAGATTTTAAGATCAAAGATACAACTATGTTGGTGTCCCTTGTCAATTTTACATCCAAAAATATAGAAAATATACCAAATCAAATCATTATTCAACCAAAAAATAAAATAAAAGCCTCATGTATGTGTCCTACTTCTTAATATAGGGGGTCACCAATGTCAAAAGTTGGTGAAAGCAGGGGTCTGTCATCCGGAGATAATTCCGAAAATCATCCGGATTATTCTCCTGGAGCTCCCGCAGCAAAGGCATATGACATAATTGGTCACGATTAATAAAGCAACCAATTTTTGGTACAAGAAATCCTCCTCCTCCTGTTCCAGGACTGGACTTGGGTCAAAGCAATAACTCCAAGGCCAATAATAAATAACACATTATCTCCTCTGATTCCGCAACATGTCTGGTTGATGAAAGGCCTTTCAGAAATGAACTGAAAAGCACGAAATGAAAAGCGCAAACTGAAAAGCGCTAAATAAAAAGCACGAAATGAAAAACGCAAATCAACACTTACCAAACTTCTACTAACACGAAATTAGCAGAAGGAGCCCAAAGGGTGGCGCTAAAGAGCTGAAAAACCACGTAGTATGTCACTACGTTCATGTTTGTTGGCCGATAATTCTTTGCCGTTTGTATGCAAGACTAAATCCAGGCACATGCCTTCGGACAAAAGTCAGAGGTTTTGTCTGCGGAAAATCCGATCATGTGTACGACTATTAGGTAATACTTGTATTTGGATTTGTGGAGGAGTTATTCTATTCAGTATAGCTGCTGCAAGGACATGATACATGTTTTTTTTTTTATCCCTTTGGTGCACTGAGAGAGTTATTTTTGTATTATTGGATATAATTGGCCTGATTTTTAAAAAGGAAATAAATAGGGGCAAGGATATACTAGTAGGGTTTATTTACTAAAACTAGAGAGGGCAAAAACTAACCAGCTTCCAGCTTTTATTGCTAAAGCTCAAATAAACAAGCTGAGGTTAGAAGCTTATTGATTTCTCTGCAGAATTGTGACTACTTTTGGCTTCTCTAGCTTTAGTAAACACATATGGCTAAATGTATATGGTGCCTCTCCAAATGAATTCAGGTGTTTTTCTAGTGAAGTGTTCTGTTGTTGCTACAGCATACATTACCAAGAGATTTTAAACAATTGTGGGTTCCCATCATTGTGGTAACAGTTTCTGTTCCAGCATGACTGTGCCCCTGTGTACAAAGCCAGCTCCATAAAGACATGGTTTGGTGTGGAGGAACTTGAGTGCTCTGCACAGAACCCTGAACTCAACCTTACTGAACACCTGTGAGATACTGTAAATTGGAATTCAGGTTGCAAGCCAGATCTTCTCATCCAACATCAGTACTTGACCTGCTCTTTTGGCAAAAATTCCCACAGACACACTCATTAATCTTGTGGAAAGCCTTCACAGAACAGTGATAGCTGGTGAAGCCAGCTCTATAAAGACATCATTTAAACCAGTTTGGTGTGGTGAAACTGGAGTGGCCTGAAGAGAACTCTGACCTCAACCCTGCTCAACACCTTTGGGACACATTGGAATGCGGATTGCAGACCAGATCTTCTCATCCAACATCAGGGGTTGACCTGACTTATCCTGTTTTGACTGAATGGGCACAAATTCCCACAAACATCCCCATAATCTTGTGGAAAGTCTTCCAAGAGGAGTGAAGGTTGACAAACCCAGCTCCATTAAAGTATGGTTTGATCAGTTTGGTGTGGAGCACAGAGCCCTGAATTCAACTCTACTGAGCACCTTTGGGATGAATTTGTAAGGCTGGAAGGTTGCGTACCTGGCAAAAAATTGGACGTGGCACATACATTTATAAGAAAACGCTAAGACACTCATTATAGGTTCAAACGTTCCACCACACTGAGTGTGAAGCATACTGAGACCATAGTGCACATGCAGACACTCTGCCCTCAGTGCAACTGTGCTTTCTTTTTTTTTGTACCTGGAAGGGGGGTGGGGGCTGATGGGGATTCACAGACACTAGTTCTCCATCAGGCCCACTCCCCTTGTGGTTGACAGCAGGCAGTGGGCAGATCTTTAGCCAATACACAGTTTGCTATTGGCTTTGGAAATTCACTCTCTGTCTGTGTCAATTACAAGGAGAACAGAACCATTGTAAAACTAGTATCTCAGCTTCCTCATGAGGCTCCACCCACTGCAGCATCACTGACTGCTAGTAGGCTGTCTACTGTGAAGCCAACAGTTTCCTTAACAACCAATGAGAGGGAGAGGATAGCAGCTGCGAATATGTTCCTCTGCTACACAGCATACAGAGACAGGCACTCTGCTTGTCTCTGTATGCCAAGTTAGAGTAGGTCTTAGAGTGTTTCTAAACCCACAACAGTAAAATCAGTCTGTATATACAGTAAAGCATGCTTGTTATACTCACTGTGGAACCTAAGGGGTTAATCCTTTGCATTGTGTAAAAAGGCTGCATGATCCTCCCCTTCTTCCACTGACTCCAGATATTTTCCTGATAGAAAAGAGCATTAGGGGATAGGCTGCACATGCTCAGTTTGGTGTTTATTGCTAGAAAGTTTTTAGTTTTTTTTCTTGGAAGAGTGCATGTGACTAGCACAGGGCCAATCAGCACTGTCCAGACAGAGGGTCAGGGGGAAATTAAAACTCCTCCTACAAGCTCTAAATAGACAGTAATACAAGTCACAAGACTATATACTGCTGATGAGAAAAGGTATTACAGTAGTCAGTTTATATTTACTAAAACTATTGCATTTCCATGTTCTGTGTACTGTGGGAGACCAGATATAGTGAATGCAGGGTCCTGGGTTTAGTAACACTTTAATTACATCTAGGTTCATTATCTACAAACTGGAGGTAATGGAATTCGGTGCATTAATAGTGCCACTTTGTAAAAGTAGCATTATTTAGAACTACCTGAATCTACACTATGTAATGGTAAACATTTTTTAGTCTGGCACAGGCCATTTTAAACGACCATAACTCCAGAAAACCGTTGGTAGTGCTTTACTGAATTCCCCTAATTGCGTAGTAAATGTATTCCATGTACACTATGGTGTGTGAATATATTTGCATGTATTGAAGGTGCATAATAATGTGAGGATAGAGTTTGGTTATCCCCCTCGATTGGTGTGCTGTCATCCATGGATAAGCCTAATAATCAGGCCCATGCTATGCTTCTTGTTTAATATTACAACCCAGTGGGTATTCGTGGTGCTTCCTCGTGTAATGTATGGATGACTCACATATTACAGTTAAATGAAAACTAAATGCAAAACTTATTTTTTACTTTTGGACAGGCAGGTATGGATTAGCATGCCTGTCAGGTTTTTATTGCTACCTCTGTTAGAGGGAATCACTCTCTCTATTTGTCCTGTTTACCATTATCATAGAAAGTGAAAGTAAAAGAAACATTAATAGAGTGGAAATCTTCCTATGGGGACACTAGTTCTGGGGACCCCAAGAGATTGCTTTAATTTGCAGGGATTTCCCCTCACTTCCTGTTTTGGCTATGGGATAGGAAGTGAAGGGAAATCTCCCCAATGGGAAACAGATGGTAAAAACAAGAAAAGAAAAAAAACGACAGGGGTTATAACCCTCTCCAAAATGGGAAAAAATTGTTTTGCCTATAGTTCTGTTTGAAATAAAAGTTGGGGGACTGTCCTGGTCCCATTTATCTAATTAGTAGTCATTTTGTATCCGGTCAGCTTGTCTTTTTAAGCAGCAGTTGGTGGTGATTTTTAAATGTTCTAAAATAAAAAATAAAATAAAAAAGAGAATTGGATTAAAGTAGCGTCTACACATTGAGACAGAATTGGGTTTGTATGACATGTATAAAATAAAACCTAAGTGTGCCTGCAGTCAGCAAAGAAATATTCATTACATAAGTATACTGAAATGTTCTTCCAGGTCTGGCTCTGTATAATGTTCAGATTGTGCCGCTTGATTCAAGTGCACTTCATTACACCAAAAGAGCTTGTAAGATTGGCACTGGATCTGCACTTTGAGAAAATAATTGTTAAACACTTTGCAAAACTCTTAAAAGTACTTTCCTTACAGTTCTCAAATGAAGGATTCTGTTTCCTGGGGTTCTGTATGGTCATTGTGATGAGAATTTAGGTCATGAGTCAGGTTTAAAACATTTAAGAGAAGGGGAGAGAGAGTAAAAAGAGGGAGAGAAATAGAGAGAAGGTCAGCGGTGAGACAGTGGGTGATAATAATTATATCGGAGTGTAAGGACCCTCCATTAAGTTGGAATGTCCTTAACCAAGTTAAGGTTAGTGTTTGCAGCTGGGAAGTAACTAGTCAGTCTGAGCTTTGTTTCTGTTTAGTATTAGTTGGGTTTAGGCCCAGGACCAGTGGCGGCTGGGGAAGTTTTAGGATGGGGTGGTGCCAGACCCCGCCCTTCCTTTTTTACCCTTCCCACTTGGTGAGAATGGGCGTGGTTTCAGTTAAATAATGGGTGTGGCTCTAAGGTGGCGTGGTTAGTGTCTGAGATGAGCAAGGGATGGAGGGAGAGGGAGAGAGGGATGGAGGGACAGCAGGTCCAGATCCTACACAACAATAGAAATATGTGTATTCTAGAAAGTTTAACAATCAGCAGATAAAGATACTCCAAACACCTGGTGTTAGCACTTCAATCATCCCAGCACCATGGCTGCTATGGTGTCAGGATGATTGAAGCGCATTATTTCTATTATTACATTGTAATATAAAATGAAATCATTCAACTCACCATAATGCAGAATCAGTGGGAGCCCTGAGCATGTCACCTGCCACCAGATGCCCCCAGCAGAGTCCCTCCTTACATCAGGTGCCCCCAGCGGAGTCCCTCCATACATCAGGTGCCTCCACGGAGTCCCTCCTTACATCGGGTGCCCCCAGCAGAGTCCCTCCATACATCAGGTGCCCCAGCAGAGTCCCTCCTTACATCAGGTGCCCCCAGCAGAGTCCCTCCACACATCAGGTGCCCCCAGCAGAGTCCCTCCATACATCAGGTGCCCCAGCAGAGTCCCTCCATACATCAGGTGCCCCCAGCAGAGTCCCTCTATACATCAGGTGCCCCCAGCGGAGTCCCTCCATACATCAGGTGCCCCCAGCTGAGTCCCTCCATACATCAGGTGCCCCCAGCGGAGTCCTTCCTTACATCAGGTGCCCCCAGTGGAGTCTGTCCTTACATCAGGTGCCCCCAGTGGAGTCCCTCCTTACATGCAGCCTGTATCCCATCAAATGCAGCCTGTGTCCCATCAAATGCAGCCTGTGTCACATAAAATGCAGCCTGTGTCACATAAAATCCCCCTCCCCCCTTCTCCGCAGCAGCACTTACCTTGCGGTGTTGTCCTCTCCTCCTCTCCTGCTGTGTCTTCTTCCACTGGCAGCGGCGATGGAGGAGTCCGCTCCTCATACTTCCGGTTTTCTCTCTCTTGGGCGCAATGGAGGAGAGAAAACAGGAAGTGACATCTAACTCAGATGTCAATCAAACCATCTGGCCGTAGTAATAGATACTACAAACGCCGGGCGGAAGCTACTCGGCGCTTCGGAAAATGCCGCAAGGCGGGACAAAAGCACGCAAATTAAGTGCCATGTCTGTAATCTCGTGATTGCATAGACGTGGCGCTTCCCATAGTGCACTGTGTCTGGCGTCCGAACACAGTGCACTTAGAGACTTTTTTGGTATTTTTTTTTTAAAGGGCCAGTTTAAAAAAATTTCTTTTTGGGACTGCCTGGAAGGGGGGGGGGGGGCGGCGCCCGCGCGCCCTCTATGGATGGGCCACCACTGCCCAGGATATTAATTGCTTCAGCCTGCTGCTATTGAGGGTTTTCCACTAGTTAAAGTGATACATTTTAATGTTTTGGGTTGACCAATCACTAAGGAGTTAATGCCAATAAGGTGTGCTGAGGAAGAGGATAAATATTTGGAGGGGCCTTCTTAAAGGGGCTTTTGTGTCAGGGCTGGGCTCAGCCCTTCCTTCTCTGAGCTGGCTGCTCAGCTGTCGGCTAATTGCCAGTTCCTATCTCTCCATTGTGACTCACCTGTTGATAATATCCTGCACGTCAGTCCTGCCTACTTAAGCTGTCCAGTCCAGATGATCTCTGCCTTCGCCTTGGTCACATCACTAGAGACGCTCTCCTGTGTTCCTGTTAAGATTTGCTTGGCTGACATTCCTTCTGGCTCCAGATCCTGCTTGCTGTTCTACTACGCTCAACTCTGGCTCCCTAACGTTTTGGTGTGTCTGACTATCCGTTCCAATTCCTGAATTCTGGCTATGTTTTGACTATTTTTACTCTGTTTACCTTTTCTTTATTATTATTAAACAAGTGAGATTTAACTGTACTTCTGTCTCAGTCTGATTCATAGTTTCTGACACTTTGCCACCAAGACTTTGAGTAGAGAGGTCCATTCCTTGCCTCTCAGGTCTGCTGTTTTCGGAGGATATAGCAGTGAGAGGTTCCTTACCTCCCAGGCCCTTTGCCTGGGGAGGAAGCAAAATGAAGGGTTTTGTTTATCTAGCTGCCCACCCAGCTTGCATGTGGTAGAAGCCTACGGAGTCTTAAACTGGTCTTAGGCATACCTTCCAACTTTTTGAGATGGGAGTGAGGGACACCTATTAGCAAAAGTATGTAGGCATAGGACACACACCTGGCCACGCCCCCTTAAAGGAGAGACATACAATAAAAAGGATTTATTTTTAACCCACAAGCCCTTTTTTACCACTACTATTCCTTTATACTGACTTTTGAAATTTACAAATGCAACAATTTAGAAATTGAATGAAAGGTTAAGTGCTGGGAAACACTTTATGAAAGATAATATGTACTATATAGATCAGACCAAAATGAGGGACAAATGAAGAGGAAATAAGGACAGAGGGACTTTGTTCCAAATCAGGGACAGTGGAGAGCAATGTCTTATACCAGTGTTTCACAGTCTTTTTCTGTCAAGGCACCCTTTAAAAATTATGGACAGTCTCGAGGCACCCTTTTTTAAAATGTAAAAACTATTCTAATAGTTTTACATAATGCAGCAACATTCACAAGTTCAAGTAGGGCACTCAACATTAGAGGTGATTTATTCTTTCAAAGCAAATACACTTTTGCAAACTGGTACTGACTAATATTCCAATGTGTCTCCTTCAGTCAGCTAATGTGACCCCACCGCTGATGGGGATGGGCAAAGGAGGGTCAAACAAGGATGCTATGCAGGCGACTGACATCCTCTGATAATGCCATTGGTCGTTAGGATGCCGGCAGCTAGAAGGTTGTAATGTTGCACAATGAAAACTTGTGACTTATGCAGCGTACACACGGTCAGACTTTTCGACCGGACTTGTCCGACGGACGCCGACGGACCAAATCCGGCGGACAATCCGATCATGTGTGGACTTCACCGGACTTTTCCAGTTGCAAATCTGACGGACTTTAGATTTGGAACATGCTTCAAATCTTTACGTCATAACTCCGCCGGACCCAGAAATCCGCTCATCTGTATGCTAGTTCGACGGACAAAAACGGACGCTAGGGCAGCTATTGGCTACTGGCTATCAACTTCCTTGTTTTAGTCCGGTGTACGTCATCACGTACGAATCCGTTGGACTTTGGTGTGATCGTGTGTTGGCAAGTCCGTTCGTTAAAAAGTCCATCGGAAGTCCGTCAAAAGTCCGTTGAAAGTCCGCTGGAAAGTCTGTCGGACAAGTCCGGTCGAAAAGTCCGCCCGTGTGTACGCGGCCTTAGTGTAACTAAAAGGCATGTTTCATCCACACGCCGGCTTGTACACAATTTTTTTGGGCAATTTTTAGGCACCCCTGATGTAACCTCAAGGCACCCAGGGTATCTGGGCACCCTGGTTGAAAAAGGCTGTCTTAGGCAGAAATCACAAGTGCATTGGAACAAGGGAAACCCTAATGCTTGACGAGATTCCTTTTAAGCTACACAACAGTTTTAGACAAATCTTCACACAGCAGCAAATCTTCAATAATAAGCTTCAAGTAGAAGTCCAGCCTGAGCTTGTTTGGCTGGGCTTCTCCTACGGGTCACAGGAGTGCAATTCGTTTTGAACACCTGTGACCCGTTTTCAGCAGAGAGCGGTCTGAATTCCGCTCTCTGCTGATGTCACACAGATCAGTCCTGGCACTGCATCATCCCGACTCTGGGAGTCTGGATCCGCCAGGTGCCTGGACGGATGGCCGTTTCAGCCTCTCGGCGAGCCGCTGAGAGGCTGAGATGGCCGCTCCCTGCCCCTCTACAGCTCAGCACTCCAGTGAGCGTGGAGGATAAGAGCAGGAGAGCTGCTGATTGACAGGTAGCAGCTCTCTGCCCGGGGGGGCTGAGAGAACCGAGCCATCAGTGGTGTTCGATGGCTCGGTTCTCAGTGCAGAGGCGGCATCCACCAGGTAAGTATGATTATGGGGGAAAGAAAATTCCCATACTTCTCTTTTAATACCATAACAGTGTGCTAACTTTGGTTTGCTAGTTTAGTTAGCTAGTTTGAATTAAAGCTTATTTTTGAAGACTGCTGTTCTTGTTTTTCTCAAAGGTACACATGTATTGTATGTAGCAAGGTCCCGAGGCCCCAGAGGCCTAATGGTGACCTCAAGGGTTAGAGAGAGCTGACATCCTTACATTCTTCCTCGTAGAGTGGGTTATCAGGCATGGTGGGTGTGATGCAAGAAGAAATTATGTGCGCCAGTCACTTTTTGAATGCGAACAAGAGCTTTCTAAGCTCTTTCTAAGCCGGAGCTGTCTAATAAATGACACTTTTTCCCTAGGTGAATGGGTAGGGGTACCATGTACCCCATACTCATTCACATAGGGTGGGGGGCTGGGATCTGGGGGCCCCCTTATTAAAGGGGGCTCCCGGATTCCGATAAGCCCCCCGCCCGCAGACCCCGACAACCTACTGCCAGGGTTGTCGGGAAGAGGCCCTTGTCCTCATCAACATGGGGACAAGGTGCTTTGGGGTGGGGGGCCGCAGGGCGCCCCCCTCCCCAAAGCACCCACCCCCCCATGTTGAGGGCATGCGGCCTGGTGCGGCTTAGGAAGGGGCGCTCGCGCGTCCCCACCCCCTTTCCTGACCGGCCGGGATAGGGGTCCGGTATGATTTTTGGGGGGGCCCACAACGTTTTTTTCCACGTAGGGGGTTCTCCTTAACATCCATACCAGACCTAAGGGCCTGGTATGCCCCGCGACAGGGCTTGCAAGGTGTCAATCTCGCCGATAAAAGCGGGGAGATTTACTTCCTTTCTAGTCCCGTCGTACCCGAGTCACGTTCAAAATGAATGGACTTGTCCGTGTGTGGGCAAGTCGGTTCATTCGGAAAGTCCGCCGGAAGTCCATCGGGAAGGCCGGCGGACCTAGTCTGCCGGAAAGTCCGGTCGTGTGTAGGCAAGTGCGTCCGTTCAGAAAGTCCGTCGGAAGTCCATCGGGAAGACTAGTTTCCCAGAAAGTCCGGTCGTGTGTACGCTGCATAAAACTTCTATAGGTAGACAGCTATACAGCGGAAGGCCTCCAGCCGGATAACACTTCTGTATAGGTAGTACCGCTGTCTCCAATGGCAACTAATCTTGCAACAGCCACTAACAGTAGTTGTAACTGTTGTTAACACAGAACAGTCCTTTACTTATCTCTCAGTATCCCACTGTAGATTTTCACTCACTGAGCTCACAGTCTCTCACCAGACTTCCAGATCCACTCGTCACTGGATTCCCTGAGCTCTTTCACAGCTATCCCACTGTATACTCCTCAAGCATCAGCCCCGCTATCCTCCTGGATCCCTGGTTTGGCACTTGCTGATGCTTTCCCACTTCTTCACTGTCCCTGGCTGGTGAGAAGACTGCTCAGGTACTTGCTTCAGCTTACTCACAGTAGTCTTTGGTAACAAGGTGGATGGTCCCTTAGTGGCGGCAACTTCCCTTCTACCGCTGACTACAACTGGTTCCCAGTCCAGCTGAACCTTCACAACTCGGTTGGACTCCAATCCTGCAGTCCCAACCCTACGCTACTTCTCCTGCTCCTGGATAGGCCTCAGGCAGCCTAGCAGCCAGGTGTCTCTCAGACGTCGGGCCTAGCAGCCCCGGGCGACATAACACATATCCACCCAGACAGCCGTCCAGGTGGCACAGAACCCCGATCACTTGACTCCACCCAAATAAATAGGCTCTGCCAGCAGGCCAAGGAACTTAAAGAAATCCTTGCCTATTGGCTGAGACACCCCATCCATTCATGATCTGTCCTTGCTATGCCCTTGTCTATCTAATGTCACCAGCCACAATGCCACCTAGTGACAGAAGAGAGAAGTGCAGCAATTCCAGAATTAGGGGGAAATCAGTGGATCTCCTAACAATTAACCAGGACAAATGCTACCTGGCAAACTAATATTTATTTATCTTAGTTACAATTTTATGTTTTCTATTATTTTATACAATATTAATTCATTACTTTTTTTACAATTTTTTTTAGGAGCCCCGTCGGGGGGCTTTGGTGAAATATCAAGGGTCTAAACAGAGAGAAAGGGACTGAGGACAGAGCTTCCCCAATTCCTTTCTCTGCAGCCTTAGCTGCACTGGACAGTGAAAGAATGGGAAGTGCTCTTTTCTGAGTGGCTTCCTGTTCATTGACAAACTGAAGCCTAGTAAACATAGTTTACTAGGCTTCAGTTAAGAATGAATACGGGAGCGATTGGTACAGATCACTCACTGTGTTCATTCGTTCATCCATCCTGAAACATCCCCCGCAGCAGCCAGTGGGAGTGCAGAGAAGCTGGCAGCACTGGAGGGGAGGGACGCCAGGAAGCAGGGGATCGGCACCACACAGGGTGATTAGGGTGTGCCCAGGCACACCCAGCACACCCTGTGCACACGCCCAGGGCTGCTGTTAGAAATCATGGGGCCCCATAATGCCTACCTGACAGGGCCCGCTCCCTCCCCCCCAACTCTAGATAATAACTGCACATTTATTTTCTCCCTCAGCCCATCCCCCACAGTTATTACCTCTTTTATCTCTTGACCCTCCCTCTTAGATTGTAAGCTCTAATTAGCAGGGCCCTCTGTTTCCGACTGTATTAAATTGTATTGTAACTGTACTGTCTGCCCTTATGTTGTAAAGCGCTGCGCAATCTGTCAGCACTATATAAATCCTGTATAGTATTAATATCAAATGATATGAATAAAATTGTTATTATTTGACATATTTACTGGCCCCTTCCCCCGCTCTCAATCCTGAAACATCCCCTTGTCTGCCTGCAGCAGCTGCCGGAGAGAGAGGAGGGAAGCCGGAATCACTGCAGAGAAAAGGGGCACACACAGGGACCCGGAAAATGGGGATGGGTACAGAGATGCTAGAACTGATCCCCCCGCAGCACAGCTGGAGAGAGGGAGTGGAGGAGAAGCCGGCAGCACTGCAGGGGAAGGCAGAAGAAGATCGGTGTCTGCAGTAAGGCAGTGCAGCTGGCTCTCCTGCTCAGCAGGTGCCTGGATCCCCGTTTTGAACTGATGGGGCCCGGGCCCAGTACAGGAGGGCTGGCTGTACTGCCTTCTCAGCGCTCTGAACATGCCTATGAGCCTTGCTGTTCCAGCCATCTCCTGATGGGGTGATTCCGAAGGCCTCGGTTTGTCCATTTGCACTGGGTTCCTGGCCCATCTCCACCATCACATGCTCTACTAAAGACCAGCTGCCACGTAGATTGTGCACCACTGGTTAGCCCAAGTCACCTGCCCCATGGCTCTTTCTTTACAAGCACCAAACTGCCTTCTCCTTTACGGCCACAGTGTTCAATGAGAAAAAGCTGGGAGGAGGCTCCCTTTTATACCAGAGGAGAAAGAAAAATGTCTTTCTGATTGGACTCTTGGAGGTCACATGGTTACCAGTTTTTTAAGAAAACTAAACCTCTAAAATTAACACTAAAATTTGCATTTGGCTAGAGCAGGCATGTTCAAAGTCTGGCCCGTGGGCCAATTATGGCCCACGTTCCAGTTTAATATGCCCCCCTGGTAATTTGGATACATATATCTTTTGTGGCCCTGGGCTACAAAAGTTATATACCACATTTATAGACGCTGCCTCGTGGGGACAGGGAGGGGGTGGGACAAGTTCTGTCAGATTACATACAGGCGAATCTCCTGTTTACTCGGAGACGTCTGTAATAGGAAGTCCCGTCTCCTGGGCTGGCATTGGACGACTGTTCTGTCTATCATAGGAGGCGGACTTTGTATTAAAGAGGCCGCAGAGTAAATAGGAGATTCTCCTGTATGTAATCTGTCGGCGCTTGTCTCGCCCCCTCCCTGACCCCTCCGAGGCTGCAGATGGGCGTGGATCAGGCTGCACTGATGGCAATGATAAGGCTGCATTCATGGCAATGGTAAGGCTGCATTCATGGCAATGGTGAAGCTGCATTCATGGCAATGGTGAAGCTGCATTCATGGCAATGGTGAGGCTGCATTCATGGCAATGGTGAGGCTGCATTCATGGCAATGGTGAGGCTGCATTCATGGCAATGGTGAGGCTGCATTCATGGCAATGGTGAGGCTGCTGTCCTGTACCTGGTTCGTGAGCCTGATGTGTAGAGGAGAGCCTCTTGTACCACACCGGCTTGTGGGTCGCTGGAGGTGAGACAGCAACCACAGATTCACAGTGACGTAGGAGTGCCTGAGATCAGTCCAGTAGGTAGTATAGCTGGTTGTCCATGGACGGATGTGCAGCAGGCTGGCTGGTGATGGTTAGGCAAACCAGAGTCGTGGCAGGCTGGAATCGCAGCAGGAGCAGGAACCTATGCGATTGGCAGAGCTGAGCCATAGAAGGCTGGATGAGCAGGTGCAGGGTCAGGCAGGCCAGGTCGGTTTTGTTCAGGCAGATAAGCAGAGCAGCAGGCAAAAGAGAAGTCCAAAACAAGCCAGGGTCAGGGTATCAAGCAGACAGCGTTAGAGGGAACAAGCCGGATCAAAATCAGGAGGTCAGCACAGGTAACAGGTCAGAACAAACAGAAGCTGCAGACCAAACAGCAAAGAGTCCTTGGTGTACTCAGCTTAAATAGCCCCTTTGGCGCCAGCGTTAGTAACAGGTGCACGGGCTTGTGCGTGCGCATCGGTGCGCGGTGCGCAAGGGTGACTGTCATGCAATTCCTGCTGCACGGACATGCCTTTCCTGACAGCTGCATTCATGGCAATGGGGAGGTTGCATTCATGGCAATGGTGAGGCTGCATTCATGGCAATGGTGAGGTTGCATTCATGGTAATGGTGAGGCTGCATTCATGGCAATGGTGAGGCTGCATTCATGGCAATGGTGAGGCTGCATTCATGACAATGGTGAGGCTGCATTCATGGCAATGGTGAGGCTGCATTCATGGCAATGGTGAGGCTGCACTCATGAGAATGGTGAGGCTGCACTCATGAGAATGGTGAGGCTGCATTCATGGCAATGGTGAGGCTGCATTCACTGCAATGGTGAGGATGCATTCATGGCAATGGCGAGGCTGCATTCACTGCAATGGTGAGGCTGCATTCATGGCAATGGTAAGGCTGCATTGATTATATATGGTAAACGTTCCACGCTACCCCCAACTGTGATAAACCAATGTGAAATTTAAATTAGTGAAAATCTACTTTAAAAGTGCATAAAAAACACACAAAATCGCAAATATATGAAACAAAAATAATCCTGAGTGCTGCAACTAAAAAACCTTGAACATGAGGTTTTATACAGTATAAAGAAAAAAGTTCAGTGCGCTACTCAAATAATAATGTGAAAATAAAGAAATTAAAAAATTATAGTTCATATGGAAAATGATGGTATCATAAACCGGAGGTGTTATTTCTCGTTAAATCTTCAGTAAATCTTCTATGGATCTTCTAAGACAGTGCAGAAATAGGAAAATGGGGCTGCTTACCAGATTTGATGGATCCCCACCACAGAGATCATACGAGCCTGAACAAACTCCTCTCGGGGTCAGGAACAGCTGGTCTTTGAGTAGAGACAGACTTCCCTCCACGCCTGGTAGTTGAAATTTCAGAGGCGGCAATCAGGAACGCTCTCCTCCATTAGCTGCTCCAGCAAGACCACTCGTAGCAGGAAATAGTATATTTTAAAAGAAAAAGAGGCGCTTCATTGTGCAGTAGTTTAAAATGCTTTAATCCATGAATGGACAACTGACATCAAAGCATTGGCAGGGTAAAACACCGTAGCAATTAAAAAACACAGCCGACACCAAAGCCGATCAGCTGAGAGTGTGGTGACGTCAGGTCCTCTGGCTCCACCCAACGTACTTTTCTCCTAAACAGGCATCGACTGGGAGAGGAGACTATGGCCAGACGTCACCCACCACACCTTTAAATACCTCAGTGCATCGTTGACACAGGAAATGGATTTGGGATCACATCCTGCACAGCCCAATATGTGCATGGACATGAAACCAACCATCCTCCTTGTCAGCCAAAAAATTAGTATGTACTAGCTAAAGCACATCACAAATAGTGTATATAATTTCATAAACCATAATATGTTACAACCAAAGCGATATATTTAGAGTCCTATTGCTAAAACATAACGAATATAGCATCTTCCAGAGAAAGCATTCACTATAGAATTCGCCTCACTGGAAAATATATCACCATATATAAATCTGACATTTATCATGGAAACAAGCTGATAGAAATAAATAGGTAAAAATATAAAAATGATTATTTACTGTATTCTAAAACCAACAAAACAGGAAAATTATTTATAAATTCCTTAACCCATGTCTATGAGCCAAAGTCATCCAAAGGAATTTACTATAAAATAGGGACAACATCTGAATATGTGTTAAAATGAATTGTCCCAAAAATCCAACAATGCAACCAAAAATGACTAAT
Source organism: Lithobates clamitans (assembly GCA_037952925.1). NCBI lineage: Eukaryota > Metazoa > Chordata > Amphibia > Anura > Ranidae > Lithobates > Lithobates clamitans. Next base: position 2,010,887 of record JBBGZY010001310.1, read on the forward strand.
ATAATTCCTTTGTTACAGGAAAGGAAGGAGACAATGGTTCCCTGACACATGATTATGTGCTATAGCCGCTCAGAGGAACATGTTATAGGCAGGTGCAGCACACAGACATATGTCCAACCAATTCCGTGCAAGGAAGGTGGGATGCAGAAACATCAATTAAAAATATATTACTGGAGGATAGTGGCAGTGTTAGCAGCCCCATTCGGATTGTCCCAAAAATCCAACAATCCCCATGCAACCAAAAACTACTAATATAATTCCTTTATTACAGAAAAGGAAGGAGACAATGGTTCCCTGACATATGATTATGTGCTGCAGCCGCTCACAGGAACATGTTAAAGGCAGGTGCAGCACACAGACATATATCCTACCAATTCCGTGCTGCATTGATTGCAATGGTAAGGCTGCATTCATGGCAATGGTGAGGCTGCATTCATGGCAATGGAGAGGCTGCATTCATGGCAATGGTGAGGCTGCATTCATGGCAATGGTGAGGCTGCAGATGGGCACTGATTAGGCTGCATAAATGGGAACTGACCCTTATTTTGCTTCACAGTTCTCTATTTAAAATTAAATTTTTTTTCCTGAAACTTTTTTCTTCAAGTGAAGATGCGTGTTATACTCCTGTGCGTGTTATACGCCAATAAATACAGTATATCCAAATAACATGCCCAAGCTCATCCTTAGTACTGAGTGGTGCTCGGGGATTTGTTGGGGGCCACAAAAGATATATATATCCAAATAACACGCCCACACTCATCTCTTCACCACACACAGCCACAAAGGCAAGAGAATTCTTGTTGGGCAGCGTATTAGTGTTCGGAAGAACACACTAATGCCCCGTACACACGATCGGACATTCCGACAACAAAACCGTGGATTTTTTTCTGACGGATGTTGGCTCAAACTTGTCTTACATACACACGGTCGCACAAATGTTGTCGGAAATGACGACCGTCAAGAACGCGGTGACGTACAACACGTGCAATGAGCCGAGAAAAATGAAGTTCAATAGCCAGTGCAGCTCTTCTGCTTGATTCCGAGCATGCGTGGAACTTTTGTGCATCAGAATTGTGTACACATGCTTGAAATTTCCGACAAGTTTTGTTGTCGGAAAATTTGAGAACCTGCTCTCAAACATTTGTTGTCGGAAATTCCAACAGCAAATGTCCGATGGAGTCTACACACGGTTGGACTTTCCGACAACAAGCTCACATTGAATATTTGTTGTCGGGATATCCAATCGTGTGTACAGGGCATTGGACCAAATTTTTTTTTTTTTTTAGCCTACGCCACCTGGTATTCCCAGGCGGTCTCCCATTCAGGTACTAACCAGGCCCGACCCTGCTTAGCCTCCAAGAGCAGACGAGATTGGGCGTTTTCAGGGTGATGTGGCCGTAGGCAATTAGACCAAATTTTAATGGTTCAAAGAATGTCAGGCAAAATGATCAGCCCTCACACATGTTCACTTCATCAAATCTGGCCCTCTTTGAAAAAAGTTTGGACACCCCTGGGCTAGAGCTTTTCAAATTCATTGAATTTTGTCCAGGTCCAGGATCTAAAACTGTAATCATGCTCTCCTCAATTTATTATGGCCTTGGACAATGTTCTTTGGCTTTTCTTGTAAAATATTTCCTTTTACCATTCACATCCCTATAACTAGCTCCATCCCTGTTTTAAATCCTTTAAACAAACCTGCATTTATTGCTGTTTGAAGAGCCTTTCAACAACACAGCATATATCATGCTCCTCACTGGGACGAGAAAACCCTCTCTTCTTTCATAAATAACAAAGGCGCTGGGATCCGTCACTCTGTAACAAATGGCGATCATTTGCAGCGGATTAGCAGGGAGAAGGCCCATTACAGAAGTGTTGCCGACTTGTAAAAACGTTGGGCTGAATTGATGCCGCCTGTCAGCTCGCCATTGATTGTTCAGCAGCGTTAGATAAATACGGATTGGTATTCGCTGCTGAATGTGTTTATGATTGCCCAGCGTTCCTATCCTCTGGGGTAACAGAAAAGTGATATTGTGTACATTAACATCATTAAATTAGTCCTCGTCTCTGTATAATTCTGCGAGAAACACAAATTCCATGGAATGTAAAGCAATTTTGCAATACTAAGCAGGAATCGGATATTTGTTTAATATTTGCATTTCAATAAACATAACACTCTGTTTATGTTTAAAGGAGCACTGTACTAAAATAAATCTTGCATGGAATGGGAACATCAGGGGCTCTGATGAATATTTTTTTTTTTAAATTTGCCTTAAAATGTTACTAAACCCACAACAGTAAAATCAGCGTGTATATGCAGTAAAGCATGCTTGTTATGCTCTCCGTTGAACCTTAGGGGTTAATCCTCTGACTTGTGTAAAAAGGCTGTTTGATCCTGTCTTTTCTGATCCTCCCCTTCTTCCACTGTCCCAAATCCATCTCCTGAAAGAGAAAAGCCTTGGGGACACTCTGCACATGCTCAGTTTGGTGTGTATTGCTAGACATACCTCCCAACATTTTAAGATGGAAATGAGGGACACCTACTAGCAAACGCATAGGACATGCCCCCCTGCCACACCCACTTAAAGGAGAATTAACAAAAAAAAAAAGGTTAATTAAATCCACAAGGGCTTTTTTTTTTACCACTACTATTCCTTTATATTGGCTTTTAAAATTTACAAATGCAGCAATTTAGAATTTGGATGAAAGGTTTAGCACTGGCAAACACTTTTTGAAAGATAAAAAGTGCATTCCATGTACAACTATAGCAAGCGGTGTGTCCTAAGCCTACATGCTTTTGATAATAGGTGTCCCTTGTTCCAACCCTAAAAAGTTGGGAGGTATGCATAAAAAGCACCCTTGCAGTGGGCCCTCCCCACACTGCAAGGTTTGAATGCTAAGCCGTTGCCATATTACCTACCTTCTCCTCGCTCCAGCAGGTTCTCTTGATCCATGTGACTGCATAGCTCCCAACTTTCTCTGATTTTGAGGGACTCTCCCTGATGTGGAGCAAATGTACCTCTGTCCCTCTTTCCTCCTCATTTGTCCCTCATTTTGGTTTGAGCTACATAATTGTATATAAAATGCACTATTTATCTTTTAACCGCTTGCCGACTGGCTCATGCCAATATACATCGGCAGATGGGCACGTACAGGCAGATTAACGTACCTCTACGTTGCCCTTTGAGAAGCGGTTTGCGAGCGTTTATTGCGACCTCCGTGAGTGTAATCGCGGGTCCCGCAGACCCAATGTCTGCGGGGATACCCGCGATCGTCTTACGGAGAGGAAGAACGGGGAAATGCTAAACAATATAAACAAGCATTTCCCTGTTCTGCCTAGTGACAAGACACTGATCACAGCTCCCTGTAATCTGGAGAGGTGATCAGTGTCGTGTCACACACAGCCCCTCCCCCCCCACAGTTAGAATCACTCCCTAGGACACACTTAACCCCTTCACTGGTCCCTAGTGGTTAACCCCTTCACTGCCAGTCACATTTACACAGTAATCAATACATTTTTAATTGCACTGATCGCTGTATGAATGTGAATGGTCCCAAAATCACACTAAAAGTGTTCGATCTGCCTGCCATAATGTCTCAGTCACGATAAAAATCGCTGATCGCCGCCATTACTAGTAAAAAAAAAAAAGATTAATAAAAATGCCATAAAACTATCCCCTATTTTGTGGACGCTATAACTTTTGCAAAAACCAATCAATAAACGCTTATAGCGATTTTTTTACCAAAAATATGTAAAAGAATACGTATCGGCCTAAACTGTGGAAAAAAAAAATTTTTAATATATTTTTTGGGGATATTTATTATAGCAAAAAGTAAAAAATAATGCGTTTTTTTTCAAAATTGTTGCTATTTTTTTGTTTATAGCGCAAAACATAAAAACCGCAGAGGTGATCAAATACCACCAAAAGAAAGCTCTATTTGTGGGGAAAAAAGGATGTCAATTTTGTTTGGGAGCCACGTCGCACGACCACGCAATTGTCAGTTAAAAACGACGCAGTGCCGAATCGCAAAAAGTGCTCTGGTCTTTGGGCAGCTAAATGGTCCAGGGCTTAAGTGGTTAAAAAGTGTTTTTCAGTGCTAAACCTTTCATCCAATTTTTAAATTGCTGCAATTGTAAATTTCAACAGCCAGTATAAAGGAATAGTAGTGGTAAAAAAAAAGCAAACTAATCCTTTTTTTTGTATAATGCTCCTTTAACCACTTCAGCCCAGGAAGGATTTGCCACTAATGACCAGGCCATTTTTTGCGATACGGCACTGCGTCGTTTTAACGGGCAAGTGCGCGGTCGTGCGACGCTGTACCCAAACAAAATTGATGTCCTTTTTTTTCCACAAACAGAGCTTTCTTTTGGTGTCATTTGATCACCTCTGCGGTTTTTATTTTTTGCGCTATAAACAAAAAAAGAGCGACAATTAAAAAAAAAAATACTATAATATATATCCAAAAAAATATATAAAAAAATGAATTTATTCATCAGTTTAGGCCAATATGTATTCTGCTACAAATTTTTGGTAAAAAAAATCACAATAAGCGATATTGATTTGCGCAAAAGTTATAGTGTCTACAAAATAGGGGATATATTTATGGACTTTTATTTTTTTAATGTTTTTACTGGTAAGGGCGGTAATCTGCGATTTTTAGCAGGACTGTGAGATTGCAGCGGGCAAATCTAACCCCTAGTGACACTTATTGGGCACCAGTGACATTATTACAGTGATCAGTACTAAAAAAATACACTGATCAATGTATAAATGACACTGGCAGGGAATGGGGTTAACACTAGGGGGCGATCAAGAGGTTAACTATGTTCCCTGGGTGTGTTCTAACTGTGTGGGGGATGGGCTCACTGGGACAACACAGAATTCGCTGTTCCTGATCACTAGGAACAGCAGATCTCCATGTTGTAACCTGTCAAAATGGGGATCCACCTTGTTTACATAGGCAGGTCCCTGTTTTGCCTCTCTGTGGAGTGCACACCGCCCACAGTATCTATTACAAGAAACGATGTACAGGTATGTAGTTTTGCACAATAGCGCCGACCTGCCGCAGTATATGTCCTGTGGCTGGTCGGCAATGGTTAAGGGGGCGTGGAAGGGGTGTGTGTCCTATGCCTACATACTTTTGCTAATAGGTGTCCCTCATTCTCACCTCAAAAAGTTGGGAGGTATGCGATTGGTCCGACAGAACCTTCCCTGTAAGTAGGCTTCCAGCCATGGTCGCACTCCAACCTCCACCATGTACAATGGGGGGCCCCACTGTAAAGGCTAGTTTACACTTGTGTCAGCCCTCCGAAGAGCAATCCACTAAAGGCCCACACCACCGTGCCTCAACCATGTGCATTGCAAGCCATTGTAGGGATGTTGCTGCAAAACCACATTCACATGAAAGGGTTGCATTCAGCTGGTGGTACTGCCCACTAGGGATGAGCTGAACACCCCCCGATTCGGTTCGCGGCAGAACATGTGAACATACCAAAAATTTGTGCGAACACGCGAACCCCATTAAAGTCTATGGGACTCGAACGTGAAAAATCAAAAGTGCTAATTTTAAAGGCTTATATGCAAGTTATTGTCATAAAAAGGATCTGGGGACCCGGGTCTTGCCCCAGGGGACATGTATCAATGCATAAAAAAGTTTTAAAAATGGCCGTTTATTCTGGAGCAGTGATTTTAATGATGCTTAAAGTGAAACAATAAAAGTGTAATATTCCTCTAAATATCGTGTCTATAGTATGCCTGTAAAGTGGCGAATTTTTCCCGTGTTTAGAACAGTCCCTGCACAAAATGACATTTCTAAAAGGAAAAAAAAGTCATTTAAACAGCTTGTAATGTAATGTCCCCCCCCCACCCCCCCCAATCCATTACCAGGCCCTTTGGGTCTGGTATGGATATTAAGGGGAACCCCGCACCCAAATAAATAAAAAAGGCGTGGGGCCCCTAGGCCCTATATACTCTGAACAGCAGTATACAGGCAGTCCCCGGGTTACAAAAAAGACAGGGACTGTAGGTTTGTTGTTAAGTTGAATCTGTTTGTAATTTGGAACAGGTACATTTTGTAAGTGTAGCTCTAGCCCAAAAATCTAGTTTTAAGCTTTTTAGATAATATAGGGCAGGGTTATCACCCCTGTAACATTTTTTTTGCTGTCTGTGCCCCTGTTCAGAAGATTTCACCTCACTTTCTTTCCCAATGACAATTGGATTTTGAAAATTTTGGGTTATTAGGGAAACAAGGATTGGTGATAAAACATCAGTGGAAAGGAGACACCTTTTTCCCATATTAACTCTTACAGGAGAGAATTTCCCTTCCTAGGAGTAGATTTCCTCTCACTTCCTGTTGTCTCCCTCCGTTTGTAAGTAGGAGTCATTTATAAGTCTGATTTTGAAAATAGGGGACCGCCTGTATATACTATACGGCCTGCCCTATACACTCTGTGGAAAATTGGGACTTAGGTGTTGGTGGTACCAGAACACTGTAAACCCTCACAGTTACTCTCGGTGGGCGCTGGAACAGGCGCTGCGAAATATTATATCAAGAAATGTTAAACAGGGGCATAAAAATTGGGCCTTAGGCGGTGGTGGTGGTGGCACAACACTGTAAAGCCTCACAGATAGTCTTGTTGAGCGCAGAAACGGGTCCTGCTGTGAAATATTAGATCAAAAATTGTAATTACAATACAGTGCAGCCGTAGTTCAGTTGCTACTACTTTTCTGGTGGTGTACACAGTACACAATACAGTGTAGTGCAGTGTTGCAAAACAAAATATACATTATGTCCAGAAGGCCACCAACGAGAGGCAGACGCTCACAGGCCACTAAAAGAGGGCAAGCAGGCTCTGTGTCTACAGTCAACAGTGCTGGTCATGGACATGGTGCATCCTCTGCCAGTGGCCGTGGGGCACACTTGTCCTTTTTTTCTGCTGCTGGCCGTGTTATTGAGCCAGAACATGCAGAAGATTTGGTGGAGTGGATAACAAAGCCGTCCTCATCCTCCTCATTCTCTGTCACCCAGGCTCACAGTAGTTTTCCTTCCTATGCAGCTGGCAAAGCGGCCTATTCCATCGGTTCCTTGTCCACAGTCGCTCCTTCCATAGCCCAACCATCATGCACGGAGGAGTCCCCCGAACTATTCGACCACAGTGTCAGGTACATGCTGCTGGAGGATGCGCAGCGTTTTGAAGGCTCCGATGTTGGTTCCCAGGTTGAGGAAGGGAGTACCGTCAGCCGAGAGAGAGGGAGTGCCCAAGAAGGACAAGAAACTGGCAGTCATGTTCTCCCAGCTGCAGCATAGTGCCAAGTTTGCTCCAGTGATGAGGAGGGAGTGGATGATGAGGTCACTGACTCTACTTGGGTGCCTGATAGAATAGAGGAGGAGGCACAACGAGGCAGGATGTCCTCTAGGGGGCAGCTTAAGAGCAGCCACCCTACTGCATCACACCTCCGTGTGGTGCAGGTGCAGGGCGCTGCTGACTCCCCGCTGATTTTGAAAAGTTCCTTGCTGTGGGCCTTTTTGGACACGTGTGCCTCAGATCACACCATTCCTGTTTGCGACCTATGTCTGAAGCGGATCAACCGTGGCCACAACAGCAGCCGCTTGGGCACCACATGCTTGACCAGATATATGACGACCTCCCATGCAGTCTTTTTCCTGTATACTATATTCAGGGCTTTTTTTCTTAGAAAATAGGTGCAGGAACTCACCCTCCCATCCCAAATACCACTACCACACCCAAACACTACCCCAATTCATGCCCAAACTCCACCCCCAGACACACCTTCCTTAGAGGAGAGAAGTACAGTGGCGTCAAATAACTGTAATAAGTGAGGCCTTAGAACTGCGTATCACACATGGTTCAGGAATGTGTAACACACAAAGTACAGGACTCAGGACTTTATAACCCATAGGGCTCAGGAGTGGACCTCCATCCATATTACCTCTGCTCCCCTTCTGCACCCCCATCTAAAGCTCACCCCAATCCACAGCTCTCACCTTTGCCACCCACCTCTGCACCCCCAGCTTCCCCTACAGCTCTCACCTCTACACAACCTCCCCCACCCTCTACAGCTCTGCTTTCTGCAGCTCTTACCTCTGTACAAAGCTCCCTTCCCAGTTCTCCTCTCTGGACAAATTTCCACCCACCCCCCCTCACTGCACAATCACCCCCCCTTCCCTTCTTTCACAGTTATTCTCTCACTGTGAATTCAGTCTCTGGAGGGCTCTCTCTCCCCCCTCCCCTCCGTTTTTCATCTCACCTTTTCAACTGCTGTTCCAGTGCTCCAGTCCATGTTTTATGTGCGGGCTTTTCAGACGATTGAGAACTGTAGCTGGGGCGGAGTTTCAGGGCTTCTCTGCTCCCTGCTCTGTGCTACAGTGTGAGAAGAGGCGGGGACAGAAGCTGCTGCTTGAATCAACGGGACCTGAAAATCTCAAAAGGCAGCAGCCCCGTGTGCGCAGCACTAGTGTGAGAGATAGGTCAGAGCAGAGAGGGCTGCCTGTCAGAGGTGCCGGAACTGCATTCCGCCGAGTTCCGGCAGAAAAAAAGCCCTGACTATATTTGAAATTTAATATCTCTCAGATATGATTTGGGTTAAATGAGGGTTCTTTGACCATGAGTGAAAGCTTTAACACAATAACAACATTTATTGGTGAGTAGTTGAAAGTCTATCTAATACACAACCATCTATCTATAGTCTACACCAAGGAAGAAAATATTAGGTTAAAATAAGAGAATTACATGAAGGAATACAGAGTATATTCCTGAAAACATTAATCTGCAAACATATTTAGTTACAATTAAAATGCAGACCTTTCTCATAATTACCCTTTGCACCAAGGTTCCATTCTGATGGTTGCTCTCCCATAAAAGTGTGTGTTTCCCTCCTATCTAGTCTGTGTATATCATTACATGCTGATGCCTCATTGGTTGGCATAGCGTGGCTCTGATTGGTAAGCTTCCCTGTTCCTGGTTAAGGTCTGGCTACATCTCCAATCACTATACTTTGCATAAGTCAGCCCCCTTTCATGCAAATCCTTGTGACTATTCTGAGCAGGAGCTTAAATTGAATTTTCCCGGGACGTTGAGTATTGATTACGGGTTGGCCTCCCTTCATTGCATATCCCAGCATGGGATCCTTTAAAGTGAGTATGTGTAAAACAATGAGGTCTGGATCCCATTCTTTGTATACACAAGCCTAGGCACTGATTTGTCTGGTCTACCAGAGATTTCTGTGAAGATAATATGTTCCGCCCTACATAGATAAAAGCTAAATTAAATATATCAATTAAATATAAATAAATTAAATATAAATTCAATATAATATATATAAATATAAATAATTAAATATAAATTAAATATATTCATATTTCCAATATTTTACATCTATTAATGTAGATTTCACATAAACTCATAAGGCAACAAGTCCGTAGACCCACATCAACAAAAAAGGCGGACTTCTCCTTTCTCCTCATCTGGGATCTCCAACCCTACACCATTCCTCTCGAAAACCTGCACTGAGAGGAATGAAGGTATAGCAATAGGTGTCCCAAATACTTGCAGCCAATCTGCTAGCAGTAGACCACAATCTGATTTTAGCAGGCAAATTTCCCTACCCCAGTTACTAAACCTTAAAAAGAAATTTGGTCCCAGCCATCCACATGCTCACAGTCTGAATGCTAGCTTGAATGCCAGCTTGGCCAAATTGCTAGCACTGCAACTACTGCCTTTTCAGCTTTTCAGCTGCCCCCTTTCGCAAATTTGTGGAATGTGCTGTACCTCAGTTGCAGGTTCCAAAACGCCATTTCTTTTCATGGAAGGCCATTCCAGCTCTCTACCAGCATGTGGAAGGCAATGTTTTTGTCTTGTTGGACAGGGCAGTCAGCAGTAAGGTGTATATTACCGCAGACTCATGGTCTAGCAGGCATGGGCAGGGATGTTATCTTTCCTTCACGGCGCACTGAGTAACTCTGCTGGCAGCTGGGAAGGATGCAGGACAGGGTTCAGTATTGTTGGAGCTTGTTCCGCCACCGCGCCTCCAAAATGCTAGCGGTGATACTGCTACAGCTCTTTCCTCCACCCCCTCTTCTTCTTCTTCCTCTATGGCCTTTTCTGCAGATTTGTTCTCTGAACCAGTGGTGCTCCGTAAGCGTTCAAGGGGCTACGCAAGCACTCAGGAAAAAATATGCCATCCGGTGAATGAGTTACATAGTTAGAACCTATGTGTGTGATTATATGTCAGTATTACATTGTATATATGTTGCGGTCATTCAGGTGCTTATCTAATAGTTTCTTGAAACTATCAATGCCCCCCCGCTGAGACCACCCCTTGTGGAAGGGAATTCCACATCCTTGCTGCTCTTACAATAAAGAACCCTCTACGTAGTTTAAGGTTAAACCACTGCTTAGGGGACAGGAGCCACACTGGGGCAGAGATTCTGATTCTGCAGGGGCAGGCTCAGAGGTGGTTGACGCCATGCTAGCTTCAGCCAGGAATGGTTGTATGCGACAATGGCACCAACCTTCTCTCCGCCCTCCGACAGGGACGCTTGACCCGTGTTTCATGTTTGGCATACATCCTGAATTTGGTGGTGCAGCGGTTATTGAGCAGGTACCCAGGCTTACAAGATCTCCTCTGGCAGGCCAGAAAAGTCTGTGGTCATTTCCAATGGTCATACAATGCCAGTGCTTGGCTGGCTGACATTCAAAGGGAATGCAACCTGCCCACCAACCGCCTCAATTGTGACATGTCCACCAGGTGGAAGTCAACGTTGGCAATGCTGCAGCGGCTGTACATGCAGCAGAGGGCCATCAATGAGTACCTGTGTAAGTATGGCACAAGGACAGGGACAGGGGAGCTTAGCTTCTTTTCGCCACGCCAGTGGCTACTGATCAAGGATGCATGCACTGTCCTGTCACCATTTGATGAGGCCACGAGGATGGTGAGCAGCGACAATGCATGCATTAGTGATACTGTCCCTCTTGTCTTCCTGTCGGAGCACACGCTTCATGGAATAATGGACAGGGCACTTGAGACAGAACAGTGTGAGGAAGAGGAGGACTTCCTTACCTCTCAAGGCCCCCTTTATCCAGATATTATTCCTGCAGGCCCGCCAAACACACAGGAAGAAGAGGAGGATTGTGTCAGCATGGACGTGGAGGATAACACTCAGCAGCAGTCTTCAAGGGATGGTTTTCATTCCCCAGAAACCCAAGGAGTTGTACATGGCTGGGAGGAGGTTTTTATGGATCATGTGATCCTTAGTGACCCAGAGGACTAGAATCAAAGGCCTCTGCAAACTTTGGCAGGCTTTGCAGAATCAGGGAGGACATGCAGTGTAAGGACCCTAGGATTCGTGGTATCAAAGAGAAGGAATCATTACTGGCTGGCAACACTTCTTGATCCACGTTACAAGAGTAAGGTTGCAGAACTCATCCTGCCTTCGCAGAGGGAGCAGAGGATGAAACATCTTCAGGAGGCCTTGAAGAAAAGTTTGTGCAATGTATTTCCAGACCATGTGAGGTTACAATTTCCTGGTGCTGGACAACGTGTTGCTGAGGCTTCTGTCAGGTCACTTAAGGCCAGGTAACAGATACACACCGTTGGGGTCAAGAGTGCACAGCAAAAGTAGTGGACCCTACAGCTGACTGCTGCGGATGGGAGTCTAGGTGGTTAAGGAAGGCAGGTCCGCTAGAACACCAACACAGATCCCACAGGGGCTAGAGCATAAGATTCCCCAGAAGTCTAAGAGCCAGTCTAAGAGCCAGCAGGTGTTCACCAGAGCCTCTAGTGGTGAGGATGGACTGGGCTGCAGCTGGCTCCAGGTCGTGACCCCCAGGGTCTCCCAGCTCATGCCCACAGTAGGCTACAGGAGGACAGAGATAGTAAGGGAATAAGCCAAAGGTCGGGGCGACTAGCAGACAAGAATAAACATAGACCACGCCAAAGGTCAGTGTCACAAGCAGGCAGGGATAGTCGAGAACAAGCCAAGATCGGTAACTGGAATCAGACGTAGAAGACACAGCAAGATGCACACGGAAGCTAAACACACAAAGGTTGAACAGCAAAGCAGGCTTGCAGTGCACAGGTTAATATAGAGTTCCCTGATAGTGGCTGGGGTGGAGCCATGCTTGAGGAGAGATTATTTAAGTAGCCAGGTGAGAGTGGCTGGCCTCTATAGGTGAACCCATGAAGGAGAGGTAAGCTGACAGACAAAGATTACTGCATAATCATGACAGCTTCGTTCAGTCAGAGGAAGAGCAGTGGAGAAGGTGGCCGGCTGACCGATGCCTTTAGACAATGTTTCAGTCCTCGGCTCCAAGGTCTGATCATTTCAAGCAACCATCACCAGAGTCTGCATTACACGGTGCAGGAATATCTAGGGGCAAGAGCAGACCTGGAGACATTTCCAACAGAGCATCCACTGGGTTACTGGGTCTTGAGGATGGACCACTGGCCAGAACTTGCTCAATATGCAATTGATCTACTGGCCTGTCCTGCATCCAGCGTTCTTTCTGAATGCACATTCAGTGTTGCTGGAGGGTTTGTAACGGATCATAGAGTGCGCCTGTCCACAGACTCCCTTGATAGGCTCACATTCATAAAAATGAATCAGTCTTGGATCAGCAGCAGCTATCAAGCACCTGATGCTGATGTAACTGATTGATTTTTCTATGGATGTGGGATCCCTTGAAGACTGCCTATGCAGAGTGACTATTCTATTCCTCCTCAATCTTGATGATGCTACAGTAGCTTCCAACAACATTTTTGGTTTAGGGCACCACCACCACTACCTAAGGTCCAATTTTTCTGTCCCTGTTTAAGAGGGGCATGTAATTACAATTTCTGATCTAATATTCCACAGCAGGGCCCGTTCCTGCGCCCAACAAGAATATCTGTGAGGGGTTACAGTGTTGTGGCACCACCACCACCAAAGGTCCAATTTTTCTGCCCCTGTCCCAGCAGCAGAAAAAAAAGGCAAGCGTGCCCCACGGCCACCTGCAGAAGTTGCACCATGTCCATGACCAGCACTGTGGACTGTAGACACAGAGCCTGCTTGCCCTCTTTTAGTGGTCTGTGAGCGTCTGCCTCTCCTTGGTGGCCTTCTGGACATGATGGAAATTTTGTTTTGCAACACCACACTACACTGTATTGTGTACTGTGTACACCACTAGAAAAGTAGTAGCAACTGCACTATGGGTGCATGGTATGGTGTACACCACCAGAAGTCTAATAGCAACTATGGGTGCACTGTATGTATTGTGTACTGTGTGTACACCACCAGAAAAGTAGTAGCAACTGCACTTTGGGTGCACGATACTGTGTACACCAACAGAAGTGTAATAACTATGGGTGTACTGTATTGTGCACACCACCAGAAAAGTAGTAGTAACTGCACTATGGGTGCATAGTATTTTTTACAGCACCAGAAGTCTAATAGCAACTATGGGTGCACTGTATGTACTGTGTACACCACCAGAAAAGTAGTAGCAACTGCACTATGGGTGCACGGTACTGTGTACACCAACAGAGGTGTAATAACAACTATGGGTGTACTGTATTGTGTACACCACCAGAAAAGTAGTAGCAACTGCACTATGGGTGCACGGTATTGTGTACACCACCAGAAGTCTAATAGCAACTATGGGTGCACTGTATGTATTGTGTACTGTGAACACCACCAGAAAAGTAGTAGCAACTGCACTATGGGTGTACAGTACTGTGTACACCAACAGAAGTGTAATAGTCTAATGCAGTGGATATATATATATATATATATATATATATATATATATATATATATAAAATACACTACAGCTAACTGAATCACCTGCCTGCCAGAAGTATATTAGAAACGGTACACCAGGAACGGCCTGCAGTGAGATATAGCTAAACTGTATGCAGTGGATATATATATATATATATATATTAAATACACTGCAGCTAACTGAATCGCCTGCCAGAAGTATATTAGAAAGAGCACACCAGAATCCGCCTGCACAGTGAGATATAGCCACGAGACTATCTATATATAAAAATAAATACACTGCAGCTAACTGAATCACCTGCCTGCCTGAAGTATATTAGAAAGAGTACACCAGGAACGGACTGCAGTCAGATCTAGCTAAACTGGATACAGTGGATATAAATATATATATATATATATATATATATATATATATATATATATATATATACGAGACTGACTGCCTTTGGCCAATTATGGCTCTCTTAGCTGAGGGCGCTGTGATTGGCCAAAGCATGCGGGTCATGGTGCATGCTCTGACCAATCATCATACAGCAATGCACTGTGCTCCCGCAGTGCATTATGGGCCATTATGCACTGCTCGAATTTGGCGCGAATGGCCCATAATGTTCGGTGTTCGACGAACGGGCTCATGTTCGACCCGAACAGAAAGTTCATCCCTACTGCCCACCGAATGTGACAGCAGAGATCATTTTTGCTGCGCAGCCCCGCTTAAGGGTTTGGGAGTGGGGGTGGAGTAAAAATTAGTTCCAAACACTTATTTCTTTACACCCCCAACTGAAAGTGTAAATAACACCCTAAGACCCCTTTGACACTGTGGCCACGGCCGCGTTAGCACTAAAGCGCTGCTCAATTTAGCCGCGCTGTTTAAGCAGCCCTTTTCGGCTGCTAGTGGGGCGGGTTAAACCCAAAAAAGGGGTTAAAAACTCCTGTGTTGTGGCGCTTCCAAATCGCTTTTCAGGCACTTCGGAAGCGCTGCTCATTCATTGCAGTGGGCAGGGGAGTTTTGAGAGCGTTTGGCATTGTATACAGCACTCCCAAACTGCCCCAAAGATGCTGCCTGCAGGACTTTTCCAAACGTCCCGCACTGCCCGGGTGTGAAAGCACCCATTGTAATGAATCGGAGGCAATTTTTAGGTGCTATTTCTAGCGCTAAAATTCCTGAAAACTTCTCAGTGTGAAAGGGGTCTTAGGGTTGTTTTTTTTTTGTTGTACCCAAAGTTGGGCTTTAAAAGTGTCAGTTATGGCCGATCTTTCCTTCTTTCCTCAAGACCATACTTATTACATTTTTATTAGTTTGTATAATGCTTGCAAATCATAATGCTTGCAGTTAAATTAAAAATATTTAAAAAAAAGAAAATCTGATCTCTATTTATTACTTGTTACCATGGTAAATGTAAGAACACAATTACAAAATTCCTTCCATCGTTATCCAGTCTTCCGATCTCTCTATCTTTTTTATTAGCTATTCTCTGTAAGGGATGAGAGACACTATAGGGGTATATTTACCATCTGTTGTTCTATAAGAGGTTGATGTCACGCACACAGCCATATGCCAATCCATAGGAGAGATGGAACTATTCAATGTTTACACCACACATTTAGGTAAATAAGACATGCCGGGTCTGTGGTGGAAGGCGAAGGAAATGTGGTATTTTGATTGTTTGGAGATCAGTTAAGAGCTGAATTCCAGTAAGAGATGACGATAAGATGACTTAAAAAACCATTCCAATGAAACCAATCACTCACCTCCCAAGACTATCAAGCAAACACCACAGCTGTGTCTAAATGGAAGTTCCTTTCAAAGTATATGTACCACCCCTCTTGTAGAAACCTTTTTAGTCTGTTAACTATACCATTGAAGACTTTTTTTTTCATTCAATAAGTGCAAACAACACCTGTTGATATTGTCAGAGCTTCTTACTTCTTGTGCTTTCTCTGTGCTGCATTCTTATGGGGATTACAGAACCCCTGTAGCCTACATTATGTATATAAGGAGAGGATGTTCTGTAGTCTTTGAACACTTTCTGCCATACGGTGATAATACTGCATCTTCATTGATACAGTAGAGTGAGCATTGCCACCCTAGGACAAAAAATTTGTTACTAGCAGGATCATCAGGTGAAAGGAAAGACAAAGTATATGTGGCTAAATATAAACCTATTATTAGCAGTCCTGGAAAATTATGCTCCCCTTTTTTTTTCATCTCTGCTAAATTTTGACCAACCTAAATAGCTGTAGCCAGCTGTTGGCGTTGAAAAGTACCTCTATCCTTCGCAGCTAGGAACCACCATCTTGACATCAATGGCCCCAACATCCACGAATATAAAGTGAAGTGATGGTTCATAGGAGTCTTGTGCATGCACAGTACAATTCAGGCCAAATGAGATTTCAAGACAGGTTAAGACCACAAAAATTGAGAGGAAGAACATTTTATGCCATTAGAACCTTCTGTGCCATCAGCATAGACAGCTGTACCACTGAAAATCACTGATATGAGTCCTACCCTCCTAGACCAACCCGAATGGAACACTAACCCAACAAAAATGTTCAGTTGGGCAAGTTCCCTTTGGAACTCTTTTACCATACTTGGACTACCCATAAGATAGCAGTCCATACCACCATAAAGCCCGCCTAGACCAACAATGACTGGGCCAAACGTTGCATCCTGCAACAACCCATCAGCAGTCACTTTGTCCATCCATAACTCCCAACAGCGCAGCCTAGCAACATCCTAAATAAAGGACATAATGGACAATTCCAACAAGATATAATCAGTGAGTGGAGAAATGAAATGAGGAGCTCCAAAAAAACTAACTACTTACCAGCCACTAAAGAGAGACTGCAAATTGGCTCCATACCTAGAGATGCTACAAGACCCCAAAGACAGACACTGACCCTCTACAGTCTGAGTGCTCACAGCCTTAAAAATGAATCAGGATGGCACAGGTGACTTACAAGCTCAGGTAGAGTTGGCTGTGTCAGTGGTGTGACCAAGGGGTCCTGGAGGATGAAGCCCAATTCATGCTATGGTGTCCTAGGTACTTAGCAGAGAGTGACACTTCCTTCCATGGAGAATCACTGCTCTCGTCCCGGACTTCACTTCTGTAGAAGAGAGGAGGAAACTTCATAAGGCAGAACCAATAAATAATAAAAAGTGATACACACATTTACAAATGTATTATTGGTTTATAAATAACCTAATAATTAAAATTATTAAGATAACCATCAACTATCATAATTAACTACATTTTGTGTAACCATAAACCTAGCTCAGCCATCACAGCTTAAGTCAAGCCAACCAATGTAACCATTAAAAAAGCTCACGTCAACCAATGTAACCATTACCAAAAATAAAAGAAATGTCCCCTTAATACGGGAGGGATCCAACCACATAACTGGAGCTGTGACAAGGAAGGGAGGTTAGGATGCTCCTGTAGCTGATCCTCATAACTAACCTGATAATATAGCACCCAACTGGCACATGAGAAGACAATTACGCCAGTCCCCCTCCTGGCTAACACCATTAGCTTCAAGTAAAATTTAAAGGCAAGCAACTCACTTTAAGGCCTTAATTAGGTCTGCCATGGTGCCATGAGATGGGGTGATACAAATTTATTTGCTCTTTGACCTTACATTTTATGGGGCGAAGAGGAGCTGATGGTGAAAATAACTGCACATTATGTTATAGTATGCCACAGACTGGAAGGGACATTATAAATAGTGGTCTTAAAGCACAAATAAATCCACTGATTTAATGATTTCCCAAAATATTGAACCGCTTGCCATGAATGATAACGGTCACATTTGCTTGCACTCTTAATCAAACTGTCAAGCCATCAAATAGCTGGTGTCATAACTGATCACATGTAAAGCACTATGGCAACTGCAGACCAAACAAGGGTCAAGGTGGCAGCTTCTTTGGCTCAAAAGGACAGGGGGGTTTAGATCCACCCCCTACCTAGACTAACCCCCTATACTCCTTATTTATTATACCTTCCAGACTAACTCCTTTTATACTGTCCTTTACCCCTAATATTGTCCTAGGAGTCTTGACTTCCACTCCCACCCCTATTCAACCCTTACTAACTCCTTAGGCTTCATGTACACGGGACGTTGTTTAACCTCTCCTGAATGATTTAACTTGACAGCTAGAAACCAGCGTCTAAAAACATCAGTTTAGCCGTGTTTACATGCCGCGTTTAGCAGCGATTAGCCGCGTTTGCGTCTAGAATCATTTGTAAAATGAAAAATGTCTGTAAACAAAACACTGCTAAACGCGAGTTACCGAGTTTAGCAGTGTTTACAAGCTGTTACAGGCATTTGGCATTTCAAATGCCTCTGAACATCCGTCTGAACCCATGTTTTTTGCGTTAAAAAAAGGCTTCTAAACTCAACTACCTAGAAACGACTAGAAACGACCCTGTGTACATGTACTGATAAGATAACATAGGGTAGAGTTCAGGGGCAGCTGAAAAAAATGCCCAACTGCTCCTAAACGTTCGTTTACCAGCAGCATTATACATGAGGCCCTAAAGTAGAATTTCACTTTCCCAATCAACATAGAATTAGTGAATATATAGGAAAGTATATATTATTTACTTGTTTGTTTGTTTTAAATATTTATATTTCTTTAGTTACTTCCTGGTTTCTTTCCTAGGAAACTGATGTCATACATCCCAGTAGTCTTCAGGAGGGGAGGAGAGGAGGAGGGGTTTTCTTAGCTAAGCAAACTCTCCTGCATGCATGCTTGAGCTAAGGGCAGATGGATTCCAGGGAGTAAATGTTACATGAATCATTTGCCCTGACTCAGGATGGCCATGGCCAGAAAGTTAGGGGGTTGTTTTTTAAAGTTTTTTCTCAACAAAACAAAGCACGGAGTCATGGATGGATGGGGAGTTTGCTATAGATATTAAAAATGAATCAAATAGTTTTTGGTTTGTGGTGCTCAGATGCAGTGAATGAAGATCCGCTTTAAAGCAGAACTTATTGCCCAAAAGGGAGTTAGTTCCACTTTACATTCCCTCCCCTCTAAGCAGAAATGAAGGAAATTTTTCTATATTTTTAATTTATTTTTATTTTTTTGGCCCTACTCCCTATTGCCATTCCGGCCTAAGCCAGAATGATGTATACCTGGTCCCGCAGCTTTCTGGGGTACTTTCATTACATCTTCAAGGAGGCCGCAGAATGGATATAAAATCAGAGTTGGGTGGCTGTTTGTGTTTTAAAAGAAAACCCAGGAATACAGGTAAGTGGGGAAAAAAAGTTGAGTACATTGCTTTGGCAATGCTAAAATGAATTTGGTACTTACAATTAAGCTTATTTGAATTTATATTACAGAGAGAAAAAGAGTAGTGTCATAGTGGAGGACAATCCGATACTCCCAGAAGTGTCGATTTCAGCATCAATGAATGTTTTAGCTGTCAAAATAGACACTTTTGTGAAAGTAAAGACATGGTTTGTGGGTATATTTATTTCACACTTCTCCCTGTTGTAATAAGCTGAAAACATCAGAGGCTGTGACAGGGTCTCCCGAAAAAAAAAAGCCCCATAATGCCCTACTCTTCTTCCCATGGTGTAAGGCTCACTTCAATAACCTGTCTTCCATGTTGTATTTGACCAAAGAGCAAAAAAACAAACAGAGTGTAATTTCCAATTAAGCCTCCTAATCTGCCAACATCAACGCAGATCTACCCGGCAGCTGCTTCTGTCGCCTTACGCGGCGTTTATCTTTGTTTAGCAAACTCCACAGGTTGATGTGCTCACGGCTATCTCATCTGATGCGGCTGGGAAATCGATGTCCGCAATCTCCAGACTGACTCTTGTCAAATCTCACATGATCCCTCTACAGCTGTACAGATGGGGTGTCACAGGCCTGACGATGGGGGATTTATTATTTTATTGTACGGTGTGAAATTCGCTCAGCCATTCCCGTTCTGGCAAGTGAAGAACATTTTGCGCCGCACAGCAGCCCGTCAAGCAGTTCTGAGGATGATCGATGACAACGCTTTGTAGAACTGTTTGGGCACTTTGCCTGCTTCATATAAGGACGAGGACAGATTGAAAAACTGCTACATATATCTTGCAATTGAAAGGCAACACAGAGAATTTAAAAGGATAACTGCACTTATCTTTTTTTCCACTACCCCTGACCTAACCTAACCACCCTTCCACAGAAGCATACTTACCTCAATCCAGCAGTCACGGATCTGCTGTCTGCACGTGCAAAGATGTTATTATTATTATTATATCATTATGTAGCCAAGTCCCGGGCCTCTCCAGGCCTAATGGTGACCTCCACAGTTAGGAACAGCTTACATCCGTCTGTGTAGAGTGGGTTACGAGGCATGGTGGGTGCAATGCAAGGTAGAATAATGGGCGCCAGACACTTCTTGAATGCAAACAGATTTATTGTCTCTTAAACAGAACTGCGGGAGAGAGGGTTGGGGCCAGGACACCCTTTTGTAGTTGCAATGTTATTTTAACAGCCTCCGAGACTTCTATAGGTAGACAGCCATGCAGGGAAAGGCATCCAGCAAGACACCACATCTGCATGAGTAGGACCGCTGTCTCCTATGGCAACAATCCTAAAACAGTTTCTAACAAAGGTTATAATGAACTTCTTCACTTCTTGGCCATGGCTTAACACACAATGTTGCTCTGCAAGCGTCACCTCCACTGACTGGGTCCCTGGTTTGACATCTGCTGAAGTTTCCCAATTCTTGGATTAGCAGCCCAGGGCAGAACAACACACGTCCACCCAGACAGCCGTCCAGGTGGCACAGAACCCCAATCACCTGACTTCACCCAAATAAATAGGCTCTCCCAGCAGGCCAAGGGATCTAAGGAATTCTCTGCCCATTGGCTGAGACACCCTATTCATTCCTAATCTGCCCTTGCAATGCCCTTTTCTTATCTAATGCCACCAGATACCTAGACATCTCATGGCAGAAGAGAGAAGTGCAGCAATTCCAGAATTAGGGTAAAATCAATTGACCTCCTATCAATTGGCCAAGGCAACTATCACTTGGCAATAAATTTACTAGCAACCCTGCCTAAACATCAGGGTACTACATCCTCCCCCTGCCTATGAAAACTACATCTCAGAGTTTGCAAAAAAATAATTTGAGCTCTTAAGCCTGAGATCGAATGTTCTGGCAAAACTGGGATGAGTGGGGAAACAGGAAAGGAATAATAATAACAAACAATACACGTGGTGTACCACATGGAGTAAACATGTATAACATATACATACGTGAATGGCAGTTCACACAAGGCAGATAAATATCAGATCTTATATGCAATTTATGTGTGTCGTAACACCCAGGCTGTTGAGGGAAAAAATATAAACAACGGCCTTATATCCTAACTATCCATCTAATATATACAGTAATAAAGGGCATGAATATTTAGCATTATTATCCATGTCTGGTCACTGTCTCTCCTTAAAATGCATCATATCCCTATGATAATACAGTGTAATATATACATAAGTGAACCTTAAGAAGTTGTTAATTGCCCTCAGTCGAGAACAGCATAGCAGTATAAATACACCCTATAACATGTCTAAACCATACACATATGAATGAAAGTTAGCCCCATTCTCATCCGAGAATGCCACCCCCTTTCACAATTATCCTACAAACTTTTTTTAGCCTGTCCTATAGGTGAACAAATAATGTAGAAGAGAGCTCACTCAGGCTGGCACTTCTCACACCACCCGGTGGCCAATATGCGACACTGGACAGTCCATTATTCAGTGTACATGGTAAAAACTTTTACCCCCTTTCTTACCATGGCCTATTCTATCTAGCTAACTAACACCCCAGTGTCTTTGAATCTCCCAGAGTCCATCAATATTATCACTTGGGTGAAACACATTTCCCAGCAGTTTCCCTTCTTCTTAGGGATAACTACGGGGACCAGTGACACAGCTGCAATTAGGCAACAAGCTGCCAGGTCATGGTGCAAGGGACCACACTTCTGAACACAGGTCCCCTTGCAATGGTAGTCTCAGTCTGTCCGCATGACAGCCAGGGACTGAGAAAGATCTCCTCATCAATTAAAGCAACAACCTGCTGAACATCACATGTCATTTTTCAGAGGGAACTACACTGGCATTTCCACAGTACTGGCCAGTGCGACTCAAGTGGGCACTGCCCGTATCTGCCGGCAGCATTCAGTCCAGCACAATCTCAGCAGTACAGCCAACAGGAATGTTCTCCACTAGCAATAACTTCTGTGCAAGGGTGAAGTGGCTTCCAGCATAGCGTCCTTAACTCCACAGAGCACACATTTGTAATCCACAAGATTTGGTGAACAGATATAGTTCCATAGCATTTACCAGTAATACCTGGGATTCGGCAACTGGAGGGTTTCCCCTCTTGCATTAACAGTGGTAATGTATTGGCAAATGTCCTTTTTGTTTGGCTGGCTGATAACCATACAATCTGGGTTAATTTTGAGACTATGACCCCAGATTTTCAGCACCAAAGTATACCTCTCAGCTATCTTAGGTGACGACTTCTGAAGGTCCAAGCACAGAAGGATCCGCAGGAAACTCCGGACGGCCTCATCCACCCACTGTGTTTCTTTATCCTGAATTTCTTCCTCTAAGTGAGCTGGTATATATGGTTATAGGTAGCCATACTCTTCAGCCACTTTTCTGATAATTATACACTATACTTTAGACAGCCTGGGCAGTGTTTTAGGGTCTCCATACCCGGTTAGGACTCGAGCATCAGATGCATCACTGGCACAGCTGTGTTGTCTCCCTTTATGGCCACAGGTATTGCCTCCCCCACTGGCACACTGCTTTCATCCTTAGCAGGCTTACCCGACTCCGGTACCCTTTTCCTGGGCAACTCCGACATCAAAGTGAGCAGGTGGGCCCGCCTGCGGCCTCGAGCAGCGACCGAAGCCCGTTCACCTGACCTCACCTAAATAAATAGGATCTCCCAGCAGGCCAAGGGATCTAAGGAAATCTCTGCCCATTGGCTGAGACACCCTATTCATTCCTAATCTGTCCTTGCAATGCCCTTGTCTTATATAATGCCACCAGATACCCGGACATCTAGTGGCAGAAGAGAGAAGTGCAGCAATTCCAGAATTAGGGTGAAATCAATTAACCTCCTATCAATTGGCCAAGGCAACTATCACTTGGCAAATACATTTAAAAAGCAACCCTGTCTAAACATCAGGGTGCTACATCTATGATACAGATTTATATAGCACCAACAGTTTACGTTGGCCTTTATAATATAAAGGAAGACAATACAGCAACAACACAAGAGAGTTGGGAGACCCTGCTCCTGCGAGCTTACAATCTAATAGGGAGGGGCTGGTGAAACAAAAGGTAGAAGCTGTGAGCTGTGATGAACTGATGAGGGAGGTAGAAGATTTGGTTGTGGGGGGCGTGGCCTAGCACCGGAGGAAGATGGCAGCATAGACTGAGAGCTCTGACATCTAGAGCTTCTATTTTGCCTCTCATCAGCGGGACAAACCTTACACTAACGTGTGAAGATGACTGGGAGAAGCTAGTCAGCCACCCGGTCCCAGCAGGACCCTTCCACGCAGCTTAGCCAGAATAGACCAGCGATGTTCTGCACCCAGCATGCTGATCCACAGGCTACGTCTCAGGCCTCGTACCAGAGTGTGGCGAGCTACGCCACCACCACTGACTCCCCTGGCACCTCTGCTGCAGGTACGCTTACCTCGCACTCCTCTCCCCTATTGTGCTTAGCCGATCTCCAACAGGTCGCAATGGACATCAAAAACACCTTGTCCGCGGCTATCTCTGACCTTAAAACAGACATTAGAGCAGTGGCCTCCAAGTTGGAACATGTGGAATCAGCGGCCATGACACATGAGGCAAGTCCAAAGAGCCACCAGCGTTCATGCTCAGCACCTGATGGACAGGCGAAACCTGCGAGTTAGAGGCATACCAGAGTCAGTGGAAGGGCTCCAATTACAATCTGTTGTTTGGACCGTGTTTAATACTCTGCTGGGTAGGCCGCCTGATGCCCCTGTTGAAATGGAAAGGTGCCACAGAGCTCTCAGACTGAGAGGTAGAGACACTGATCGCCCCAGAGATGTGGTGTGCTGTCTGGTTAGTTTTACCCAGAAGGAAGAAATACGGCGACTAGCCCGCAACCATGATTATTTGGAACATGAAGGTGCATGCATTAAGTTATTTCAGGATCTTTCAGTCATTACCCTTCAACACAGGGGAGACTTACGTCCGCATCTACATGCTTTACGTGACAGGCGCATTACTCATCTGTGGAAATTCCCCTTCTGCCTGCAAGCAGCTACTGGTAATCGCACGGTGCAGCTGAGAACACCAGCCAATCTGCAGCCTTTTTGTGACACCCTAGGCATCCCGATGGTATATGTTCCGGATTGGTACAGTGCATTACTGCAACAAGATCCCTGGATCCCCACTCAGCCTGATGCCACTCACTGTGTCGCAAAGACACAGACAAAGGCGTCATACACCCTCAATCAACTCCTCATCGAGTATTCGTTGAGACATGGAGACGGATAAGAGCCCACGAGATTTCTCCATCGTCCGTCCGATGCAGAACAGACCATTGACTGTAGAACCGATGGTTGGGTGAGCTGACCTGCACCACTTCTATTTTTTTTGCCTCTAGTCCCAGGGCTCTATACTTGTTATCAATGACCACGTTGCTACCATGAAACCTTAGCCCATAGACAGCTTACAGAACATGGGTGCCAGGACGTCATGGCCACATCTAAGGCTTGCCCTACATGGCCTTGTGACTCACATCCTCTCATACCTGGGAACCCAGGTAATCCTCCAGATCCTGGAGGAAGGTTTTTGTTGTCTTTTTTTTGATTTGTTGACCTGACACTACATGGGAACCCGGTGAGTTGACAGGTTTCTTGGATGCAGGGCTTTGTGCCAACAAAGAGTGGAGGCACGCTTCCTCTCTCAGGGCTTCCAAAATCTGTGTGCTATACAGTAGGTACTGTTTTGGTTATGCTGTAAAGGAGAATGCAATCATCAAAGCAACAGTTGAACATTTGGGAGTTGCATGTGCTCCCACACTCGGCCCTTTGAGACACCTGAAGGCCGCTGGTCATCTGCTATGTGAATTTACGTACAGTACTTTTGCCTGTTCTCTACTCTGCCTTCTACTATGCAAGAGTCACTGATCTCTCACGCAAGCAGTAGAGTACAGTGGCGGCTGGTGCTCAAAATTTTTGGGGGGCGCAAACAAACTGAAAAATTCTGAAAAAACCCCCATCAATTGCAGCCTCACTGTACCATCAAACGCAGCCACTGTGCCCATCAATTGCCGCCACTGTACCATCAAACGCAGTCACTGTGCCCATCAATTGCCACCACTGTGCCATCAAATGCAGCCACTGTACCATCAAACGCAGCCACTGTGCCATCAAATGCAGCCACTGTGTCCATCAATTGCCCGCCACTGTACCATCAAACACAGCCACTGTGCTATCAAATGCAGCCACTGTGCCCATCAATGGATGCCACTGTGCCATCAAACGCAGCCACTGTGCCCATCAATTGCCGCCACTGTGCCATCAAACGCAGCCACTGTGCCCATCAATTGCCGCCACTGTGCCATCAAACGCAGCCACTGTGCCCATCAATTGCAGCCACTGTGCCCATCAAACGCAGCCACTGTGCCCATCAAACGCAGCCACTGTGCCATATCAAATGTTCCCACTGTGCCATCAAATGCTGCCACTGTGCCCCATCAAATGCTTCCACTGTGCCCCATCAAATGCTCCCACTGTGCCATATCAAATGCTGCCAGTGTGCCATATCAAATGCTGCCAGTGTGCCCCCCGCCCGCCATCTGCACTTACCCTGTCTCGGTGGGACAGCTCCTTAATGACTTCTCCCATCCTCTCTTCCCGTCCTCTGCTATGATTGGATGCCTGATAGGCGTCAAATCATAGCGCCTGTCGTTACAGCCATCAGGTGATGGGTAACAGATCCAAGTACCTGGCGGATTGGCGGAGAGGCGGTTCAGTGTTAGGAAAGCGCATATTAATTTGCTTTTCTAACACAGCAGAGTGACCTAAGAACGCCCAGCATGGCGCTCGCAGGTCATCTTTTTTTGACACCTATTAGAGCCTATGGCTCTAATCTGGTACTTGAAAAACACTGCCCGAAAAGGGGGCGGGTGCCTGAATAGGGGGTGGCAGCGACGGCCATAGATAGATTCATGCAATGCATGAATCTATCTATTGGTGCTAGATGGTGTGGAAGGAGGGAGGGGGCGGCACCCGTGCGCCCTTATGGACACACGCCACTGGTGGAGTATATAACGTTCTTGCTAGCCATTACAGAACTGGTACTTTTTTTTGGCGGTTTTGTTATTATGTTTATAGTTCCCATTGTTGGGCCTCGGGGGTTCTTGTTAGTTCTTTTAGAACCCGTGAGACTCAAGTCTAATATTACAGTAAGATAGGATGTACCCTGGAATTGATGTTAATGTTTGTCATGCTTATGCTCACATGTACTGTGGAGGGAGGATATTCCATCTCCTGCTATAGAAATGGGATTGATCCTTAGTTGCTTTTGGGGCCCTGTACCCTTGAGCTCTCAATACTTCAGACCCGAGGTCTATAGTACGTAATGTGGGGTATGTTACCTTTTTAGAGTGACATGGTCATTATAAGATTTGGGGTTGCCACAGTAGAGCAAGGTTGAGTGCTGGGGCTTTTGCACCCTGGGCCCATGCCTATTGGGTGGGGTCCTAGGGGCGCTGGCCCGGGCGTGCAGCACGGTACAAACAATAATGGTTACAGTGGCTCCGTGGCTGATCTCAAACATACCTGTTTACTGTAGCTGTGTAGACAATGGACTGTTGAAAACTGTATCTACGTACCCATTGTCTAATCGAGCCAACACCTGACAGTAATCTAACAGTCATTATTCAGTTTAAGAGCTGAAAGAACCTCAAATAAGTAAATCTCTTACTTGTGTACTGTAGCTATAGAGACCATAGCCTGTTCAAATTGTAATACAACAATGGTATCTAACCCCATTGTATGAAACCGCATTTGTTTGAGAAATCTACTCAAGCCAAAAAACTGACGATATCTCTATAACCAACCACTATTGTAATGTTATGTCCCATGTATCTTATGTCTGATTAATAAAAAAAAATCATATTGTAACAAACGCAACACACAACCATATTGGAGTAAGGTACATGAAGTGACGACGGCCATCTCTTCGCTCCCATTGGAGTTTTCACCAGCACAATACCTCCTCCATCTCTCTAAAATATCACAACAAAGATACTATAAGTCAGTAGCTATGCATATGATAAACGTTGCTAGGCTTTGTATACCGGTGCATTGGAGGTCCACATTGCCTCCTTCACTCAAACAATGGGCACTACGTATTGACCGCATAGCAACGATGGAGGAGCTGATTTACACTCTGCAAGATAGAATCTCCAGCTTCCCAGCTACTTGGGAGACGTGGACCACTTATAGAAATTCTCAGCTGTATCAATAATTGATACGAAACAGCGGTTGCCCTATCATCAAGATGCATTGTTCTTTCTGACGATACATCTGGTGATCATGGTGGACCCCGTATGGCGTACTATTTCACCGGCAGTAGATGGAGGGAGTAGCTGGTGGGGCCCCCACCCCCTCTCCGTCTGTTCTCTTCTGTGTGTGTTCCCTCTCCCCCCTCTTTTCTCTTTTTTCTTCCTCTTTCTTTTCTTTCTTTACCTGAATCCTACTACATAGTGGTTGTGGAGCTGAGGGCTAACTGGAGTAGTCAGCTCTGACCTCCGGACCATCATTGGGTTACTGAACGATAAGGAAATTAATAGCTCTTAAGACCCAACCTACAGTTGGTTCTGATAGATTTCTAGACTGGTAGGTTACCAGTATGGAGAATGGAATCGGGTACGAAATTAATAGAGAGGCCAATATACTCTTCAATTTTGAACACTGTTGCCCAATATTCCACATTGTTTTTCTTTTCCTTTTACTTTTTATATATGTAATCTGTGTACAACTGTATGATGTGCTGCAAATTTAACCTTTTTCCTATTTGGCTATAATACACTGTATGTTTCTTGAAAACCTATAATAAAATCTTTATGCAACAAAAAAAAGATTTGGTTGTTAGCATGAAGGCAGGATAGGCCTCCCTGAAGAGATGTGGTTTCAGGGATTACCTAAAAGTGGACAGAGTAGAAGATAACCAGTAAGATTGGGGCAGTGAGTTCCAGAGGATGAGAGAGGCTCTAGAGAAGTTCTGGAGACAAGACTGGTGATGTAGCTCGGGGCAGAGTTGTAAATGGCTTTGTATGTTATTGTTAGTGTTTTGAATTTTATTCGTTGGGCAATGGGAAGCCAGTGGAGGGATTGGCAGAGAGAAGTGGCAGACACTGAAGGGTTGGTAAGGTTGGATGAGTCTGGCAACAGTATTCATGATGGACTTGATAGGGGATAGCTTGCAGAGAGGTAGGCCAATGAGGAGGGAGTTACAATATTGAAGGTGAGAAATAACAAGGGAGTGAATAAGTTGCTTAGTGGTTTCAATGGTTAAAAAGAAGGGTATTTTGGAGATGTTACAGATGTTACAGAGGTGAATATTAACCTGGGTGCGCTCACACCAAACAAGTACAATCCAGTGTATACTACATGGAGGTGTTGCACAACATCAGCTCAATGGGTATACGGCGCCTCCATATAGCATACCTGTTAGGCTGCTGGGATGAGCATCTTAGATGTCAGCACCCCCTTTGGTTGTGGATCGTTTGAGCAGCATTTCTTGGCATTTAGAGCGGTACTCTAAAAAAGTTCTTGCAAGTAAAATCAGTGGTTTAGAGGCACTCCCAAAGTATTAAAATTAATCTCTATTTCTCTGATAGTAATATAGGGAGCCCAGGAGGATCACCAACCATCTTTTGTAAAAGGCTGGTTTATTGTACACTCAAAAAAATTAGCAAACAAAACAGCTCTCTTCAACAACCAAAAAACAGCCAATAACTTTGGTATCATGGAAAAATAACATGTTGGCTCACCGCAAGTATACCAATTCAACACCAGGGTTTAGGGTTCCCATCTGCTTCAGGATGAAGAAAAGGCCGCAGGAGCTCAGCAACCAGTGTCTCAGTTTCCAGCTATCTAACACTTGCTCATAGCTGTGAACCAATCCACTCTGCATCACAGAGACCTGCTGACTGTCTCCTGCTCCTTTTCCGTCTGCTGCAGAGTAGTTAACCCTTTTGGGCCCAAAGTCCCTGTAATTAGAGTTGGAAGGCTCTTTCCCACAAAAGGTCTCTCTGAGACTCTGAATTTCGGGTCCCAAATGAGGACTTACCAATACAGAGAGTGCTGTAAATCAGTCCTCTCTGACCGGACTACACCAGAACTTCTCACCTTGCATGGGTGAGAATTCTCCCATAACCCCATAGTGGCATAGCACCTAACTGTCCCTGATTTTGAGGTAACAGGAGACGACAAAAGAAGATGACACCTATGGACCCTCAAGGGAGGCAAAGTAAAATGCACTTACAAGATGAAGGTATAAAAAAAAAAGCCCATCAGATGTATGGGGAAGCCACTAGGATCCGTCCTTTGGACACTGCATCTTGCCAGGGAACCACTGCAGATAGAGGAGTAGTGTGGAGCATTCTATGGCCACTATTAAGTCTTGGTAAAACAGTGTAGAACACATGCCGGAAGTGACATCATCACGCGCACTGAGCTCCAGCTCCTTCTATTTGCCAAATAATTTGGTGGAGGGGGATTATGGTGTGGGGTTGGGCTTGGCCCCTTAATTCCAGCGAAGGGAACTCTTAAGATGTCAGCATACCAAGACATTTTGGACAATTTCATGCTCCCAACTTTGTGGGAACAGTTTGGGGAGGACCCCTTCCTATTCCAACATAACTGTGCACCAGTGCACAAAGCAAGCTCCATAAAGACATGAATGAGCGACTTTGGGGTGGAGGAACTTGACTGGCCTGCAGAGTCCTAACCTCAATCCGATAAAACCCCTTTAGGATGAATTAGAGCGGAGACTGCGAGCCAGGCATTCTTGTCCAACATCAGTGCCTGACCTCACAAATGCGCTTCTGGAAGAATGGTCAAATATTCCCATAGACACTCTCCTAAACCTTGTGAACAGCCTTTCCAGAAGAGTTGAAGCTGTTATAGCTGCAAAGGGTGGGCCAACTCAATATTGAACCCTATGGACTAAGACTGGGATGCCATTAAAGTTCATGTGTGTGTAAAGGCAAGCATCCTAGTACTTTTAGTAATATAGCGCATATGGCCACCATAACAGCATGAGGACATAGGCTGTAGTGGACATCTCCTCCTATCTGAACACTCAGCACTTGGGCAGACCCTGCAGTTTATCATGTGACCGTGGTATACAGATCAGCCAAAAAGGTATATAGTGGCAGTATTTGAATGTAAAAAGAAGATTTATAAGCTGTGGGCACTGGGGGGGGGATGAACTATTTTCATATTACTGGGTTTAGTAACACTTTAACTGTATAAAAACTGTGCTTAGCTACGTAATGAAAATACTACCCTCCTGGACCTTATTCACACCCTTTATGTATTGAAAGCCCAACTCCGGGCACAACAAAAAAACACCCTTGCAGTGGGTCCTCCCCACACGAAAGGTTTAAATGCTGGGGGGTTGCTGTATTACTTACCTTCTCCTCGCTCCAGCAGGATCTCTCGAACCATGTGACTGGTCCGAGGGAACCTTCCCTGTAAGCTGACTCCAAGCCACGGTCTCACTCCAACCCCCACCATGTACAATGGGGAGGTCCACTGTAAGGGCTAGTTTATGATTGCGTTGGCCCTCCTAAGAACTACCTGTTAAAAGACCAATCCACTGTCTGTGCCTTAACCATGCGCATTGCATGCGATTGTGGGGCTGTTGCAACATGGCCGCATTCACTTGATTGGGTTGCTTTAAGCTGGTGGCACAGCCCATTGAATGGGACAGCGTGGATAATCTTTACTGGTAGGCGATGCAAAGCATTGTGTCTGTGGCATGTGCTTAGCCCCATACAGCTGCCCTCGCAGCTTAAGAGGAGTGGTTTGGGAGGATGGTAAAAATGTGGCTGTGTGTGTAATGTGCGTGCAAAGGCAGACATCCCAATACTTTTGGTAATATAGTGTATATTTATATATATATATATATATATATATATATATATATATATATATACACTTATCTAAATATATATTCTTATTGTTCCAGTATAGTCTCTTTTTTTCTACCATTACTTGCTCTTTCAGTCAATGACAGCATTTGCCATTTGAATGTACTGCCATTTTGGCTCTGTCAACTGCCTGTATGCAGCAGCTTCTGAGAAAAGTGGGTGTGGCCAAAAGCAGGAGTAGGAGAAAAAATCGATTCATTCATTATCATGCAGTGGTTTTATTGTGTCTGTGGTTGTGAGGTCATGTACCAGGAGTAATACACTACTTGATAACTATAAAAAAAATCTACTTTGGGCTTTTAGAAGGAGAGCAACTTATTCTTGTCTTTAAAGTTAAAAATGGCAGCGAGCTATGGACCATGTGGAACCAGCACCCATTGGTCAGTGAATCAGCGGGTGGAGAACCTTGAGTGGTATGTCTGCGGAATGTATAATCCAAGACAACAAGGACAGCACCTCTGATCCCGTTGACGTCACATCTCAATGGGCGAGGCCAACAGGTGGTGTCATCTGTCAAACCCTGCAGCCCAAGTTAAAACTGCTGCAGCCATAAAGGAAAACATGTAATGTTAGAATCCTCAGCCAAGGAGTGGTAAAACCGCAGCTCAGCTGCATGGTTTTACTGCCTCCCCCTGGCCGGTATTGTGAAAGAGTCCTTCCTGTGTGGTCACTCAGGCAGGAAGTGAGAGTAGATCTCTTCAATGGGGACACAAGCAGCAATAAATTCATTGTAATATTCCAACCTTTTCCTACCAGTATTCAAAAGAAAAAAGGAAAAGTTCTGGTTGAACTTTCACTTTAATGATTTACTCACTTCAAACAGAGTTTACGGATATTGTGCAGCTCCCGGGAAGGTTTATTTATCTGTATTTGTGTTTTTTATTCCTCCAAATCTTCCGTACTAAACCGTTCCTGTCTTGTTTGAGAAACTAGTGCGCCAGGCCAGTAATTATACTCCGCACTAAGCCTGTATTTATTGTTTTCTCCTCTATCGCTGTACTACATTCACAGTTATTGCTGTAAAATAATAATAAAAAAAAAAAAACTCAGTGTTTTATTAAATAATTCATAATCCCTGTACAGCACCAGCCAAGAAGATTTTCAGATGGAAAGATTTCCTCTGCAATAATAATTTAGGTTGAAAGGGGTCAGCGTAGAAATGCCTTGTGTATCGAAGTGTAGATATACTGATATAAGAATAAGGAACTCTCCATTCACTACTATCATATTGCCAGATTTCACCAAAATGGGTGTCAGTGTCTACTGCGTTGGGGGTGTCACAGCGTCTGCTGTGCCGAGGTTGTCACAGTGTCCAGCATTCTTGGGGTGTCACAGTGCCCGCTTTGTTGGGGGTGTACATTTTTTTCAGTTGTACTGAGTAGGGAAAGATAAGAACATCTATTATTTTGTATTGTTATCTGTGTCTCCGCTAGATAGGTTTACCCTCTCAATTTGATCACTGTCACTGAGGCAAAAAATGATGGAAAGTTAAAAAAAAATTGAGTTGTCAATAGAACAAAATAAAGGTGAATCTTCCAATGGGGATATTTGCTCTGTTGACGACTGTCTAATGGCCACCATTAGATATGGGCTGAACACCACCAGTTTGGTTTGCGCCAGAACTCTTGAACATCGCAAAAAGTTTGGAGCCGAATAACAAACCCCACTGAAGTCTATAGGACCTGAACTGGAAAATCAACAGTGTCCATTTTGAGAGCTTAGATGCAAGTTATTGGGCATACAAAGGGTATGGGGGTCCGGGTACTGTCCTAGGGACATGTATTAATGAAAAAAAAGTTTGTAAAAACCATAATTTTTAAAATGAGTAGTGATTTACTGATGCTTAAAGTGAAACAATAAACATGAAAATTTCCTTTAAGTATCATGCCTGGGGTGTCCCCTTAGTCTGCATGTAAAGTGGCACATTTGTACCGTGTATAGAACCTGCTGCATCAAAAATTACATTTATAAAGTCCAAAAAATGACATTTTCTCTGCAAGCTTTCTTTATTTTATAAACAACGGCTTGGGGAGCCAGTCTATATGAGGATGCCACAATTTAGTGCACTCAGAACAAGGTTAGAGATTTTTTTGGATAGCTTCTGGTGTCTGTTTTGCAGACTTTGGATAGAAGAAACAGGTGCGGAAAATTGGGCTTTGGGTGTTGGTGGTGCCTTCACACCGTAACCCCATAGAGATACTCTTGATGAAAGCAAGAATTGGCCTTGTGTCAAAAATTTAAATCATATGCCCTGGTCAAACAGTGGTGGAAAAATTGGGCTTTGGGTGTAGGTGGTGCATTCACACTGTAACCCTATATAGGTACTCTTGATGAAAGCAAGAATAGGTCTTGCTGTAAAAAATTTAAATTATATGCACCTGTCAAAGAGGTACGAAAAAATTGGTCCTTGGGTGGTAATTGTGCCCATGAAACTTATACCAAACATTTTTTATCAGATAAAATCAATTCACAAAGCTAGGAAGTGTAGACCATCTTGCAGAGATTTTAGTTCCAGAAAACACTTAATCTGCAACATTGACATCAGGGGCTTTATAGCTGCTGCTAATCCAGGACTGATTCATTTTGATAAATGTCAACTGGTCAACAGAGTCTGTGTACAGACATGCTCTTTTATTTGTCACAAAACCTCCGGGAGCACTGAATGCCTATTCAGAAAGCACGCTGGATGCAGGGCAGCCCAGCAGCTCAGTTGCATACTGATCCATTCTCATGACCCAGTAACCCAGTGGATCGTTAACTGAAAAGCTCTTCATGTCTGTTTTCACCCCTAGATAATCTCCCACCATATGATGCAGATGCTGCCGATGGGATGTGGAAGCTGACAGCCCTGGGTGCCGAGGACTACATTTTTTTTTAAATGCATCACCTCTTCTCCACCGCTCTGCTCTTGACCAACAGAAGCCTCAAAACTAGCCTTTCCATGAGACTGTAACCTAGTAGAGTCTGGAAAGGCATTACATAAACTCCCTTTAAGGTGTCCTCAAGATATTTCATCCTCTGCTCCCTCTGTGAGGACGGGATGAGTTTTGAGACCTTCCCCTTGTAACAGTGGTCAAGGAGGGTTGCCAACCAATAGTGATCCTTCTCCTTGATGCCAGAAAATTCTCAGGTCCTTTTGCAGACTTTGAAGAATGAGGGAGCCCATGCACCACAATTTTGCAGAGGCATGAGAAACAGAGTCCTCTGGGTCATGACAGTATCTGGAACTGCCTCCTCTCAGCCACGTACTATTCCCATGGCTTCTGGGTACGCAGAATCTGCTGATGAAGTCCCCGCCCACTGGGAAGCAACGCGTCCAGAACGAGGTAGCGTCGTGACGTCACCCGCGGCCACTGCGCATCTGCTCTGCTGTTCGGAGGAACAGGAGATCGCCATAATTGTTTGCCTGCTTTTACCAAGTACTTCTTTTGTGAGTGTTTTACGATTTTATATTGAAATAAAGTTCTTTGTATACGGAGAGCACTATTTTCGCCACTTTTATTTCCTACATGTCCCTATTGGAGTGTCCTGTATTGGGTCCTTGATGAAGATTTGCTTAGCCGTACATTATTTGCATATTATATGCCAAAGGCGCTTCTGACCCTCTATAATTTAAGGGTCTACAACACCAGGTGAGAGGCCATTTGTTTCCGTGGTGGTGGGCTCCTGGAATCACCATTTTGCAAACACACAGTCCTTTCTACCTTGAAGATCTGTTTGGACCTGATTATATGGACTGTTTTATCTATACACCGTGGTTGATTGTATTGTGTTCTACCTCAATTTTATTTCCTTTTTCCATTTATTTAGCGCTGCACTGTCTGTTTGTTGACTTACAGTATGTCTTCCTCTGCTTCAATGCCTCCAAAACTGCCAGAATCCTCCTCCCTCTCCTCTTGTGTGTTCTGTTACATCGCAAGAATGGTGTTTGCATAAAACGTGCCTTGAGAGGAAAGGAAGTCCTCCTCTTTCTCCTGCTGCTCTGCCGCAAGTGCCCTGTTCATAATGCCACACAGAGTCTGCTCCAGCAGAAACACAACAGGGATTGAGTCACTGATGCAAGCATTGTCACGGCTCACCATCCTTGTCGCCTCCTCAAATGGTGACAGAACAGTCCATGCATCCTTTATCAGCAGCCATTGGCATGGGGAAAAAAAGCAGAGCCGGCCTAAACCTGTCGTTGTGCCATACTCACACGGGTACTCATTGAGGGCACTCTGCTGCATGTGCAGCCACTGCAGCATTGTCAAACTTGAGTTCCACCTGGTGGGCATGTCAAACATCAGGTGGGGCAGGTGGAATTCCTGGTGAATTTTAGCCAACCGAGCACTGGCTGTGCATGACTGCCTGAAATGGCTACAGACCCTTCTGGCCTGCTTTAGTAGATCTTCCAACCCTGGGTACCTGTTTAAAGAAACGCTGCACCACCAATTTGTGGACATGTGCCAGGCATTGCACATGTGTCACCTTTCCCTGTCTAAGGGCGGACAGGAGGTTTGTGCCATTAATGCACACCACCATTCCTGGCTCCAGCTGGCATGGCGTGAACCACCTCTGGGCCTGCCCTTGCAGAGCTGACACAGAACTTGTAATATGAATACGTACCTTATGAGGAACA
The DNA here is from genome assembly GCA_037952925.1 of Lithobates clamitans. NCBI lineage: Eukaryota > Metazoa > Chordata > Amphibia > Anura > Ranidae > Lithobates > Lithobates clamitans. The sequence goes on from JBBGZY010001310.1 coordinate 2,046,503, forward strand.
AGAACTTTGGACACTCGACGCTGGATACAGGAATCGGGATATTGGAAACAGGACACCAGTGGTCTAGGATACTACACTGGGTAGCAGTAGATTCCGGACACTTAACTCTTGACACAGGACTCAGAATATTGGAAAAAGGACTCAGGACACGGCATATGGACTAACGTGGACTATGGACACTGGATAGTAGTAGATTCTGGACACAGGACTCTGGGAACTGAACTCTGGACACAGTACTCTGGACACCAGTGGTCTCTGTACACAGGATTCTGGACACCAGTGGAGTGTGGACACAGGACTCTGGACACTGAACTCTGGACACCAGTGGACTCTGGACACTGAACTCTGGACACAGGACTCTGGACACCAGTGGTCTCTGGACACAGGACTCTGGACACCAGTGGGCTGTAGACACAGGACTCTGGAGACTGAACTCTGGACACTGAACTCTGGACACCAGTAGACTCTGGAGACTGAACTCTGGTCACAGGTCTCTGGACATCCGTCAACTCTGGACACAAGACTCTAGCCACCAGTGGACTCTGGACACTGAACTCTGGACACCAGTGGACTCTGAACACAGGAATCAGGGCACTGGACACAGGACTCGTGGTACATGACACATGATTCAGAATACTGGAAACAGGACTCAGGACACTGGGCACCAGTGGATTCTGGACACTGGATACCAGTAGACTCTGGACACAGGACTCTGGAAACTGAACTCTGGACACAGGACTCTGGACACCAGTGGTCTCTGGACACAGGACTCTGGACACCAGAGGACTCCGGACACAGGACTCTGGACACCAGTGGACTCTGGACACAGGAATCGGGGCACTGGACACAGGACTCGTGATACATGACACATGACCCAGAATATTGGACACAGGACTCAGGACACTGGGCACCAGTAGACTCTGGATACCAGTAGACTCTGGACATAGGACTCTGGACATGGGACTCTAGACACTGAACTCTGGAAACAGGACTCTGGACACAGGACAGCAGCGGACTCTGGACACAGTGCTCTGGACACCAGTGGACCCTGGACACCAGTGGTCTCTGGACACAGGACCCGTGATAGGTGACACATGATTCAGAATATTGGACACAGGACTTAGGACACTGGGCACCAGTGGACTCTGGACACTGGATACCAGCAGACTGGACACAGGACTCTGGACATGGGACTCTGGACACTGAACTCTGGAAACAGGACTCTGGACACAGGATACCCAGTGGACTCTGGACACAGTGCTCTGGACCCAGGACTCTGGACACTAGTGGACTCTGGACACAGGAATCAGGGCACTGGACACAGAATAATGGACACAGGACTATGGACACTGGACACTAGTGGACTCTAGACACAGGAATCAAGGCAGGGGATACTGGACATAGGACTCGGAATATTAGACACAAGACTCAGAATATTGGACACAGGACTCAGGATACTGGACACCAGTGGACTATGGACACTGGATAGCAGTAGATTCTGGACACAGGACTCTGGACACTGAACTCTGCACACCAGTGGACTCTGGAAACTGAACTCTGGACACAAGACTCTGGACACGAGTGGTCTCTGGACACAGGATCTGGACACTGAACTCTGGACACTAGTAGACTCTGGACACTGAACTCTGGTCACAGGTCTCTGGACACCAGTCAACTCTGGACACAAGACTATGGCCACCAGTGTACTCTGGACACTGAACACCAGTGAACTCTGGACACCAGTGGACTCTGAACACAGGAATCATGGCACTGGACACAGGACTTTTGGTACATGACACATGATTCAGAATACTGGAAACAGGACACTGGGCATTAGTGGATTCTGGACGCTGGATACCAGTAGACTCTGGACACAGGACACCAGTGGACTCTGGACACAGAACTCTGAACACTATTGGACTCTGGACACAAGAATCAGGGCACTGGACATAGGATACTGGACACAGGACTCAGAATATTGGACACAGGACTCAGGACACTGGACACCAGTAGACTCTGTACACAGGAATCAAGGCAAAGGATACTGGACACATGATTCAGAATATTGGACAAGGACTTAGGACACTGGGCACCAGTGGACTCTGGACACTGGATACCAGCAGACTCTGAACACAGGACTCTGGACACTGGGCTCTGGACACGGGACTCTGGACACTGAACTCTGGAAACAGGACTCTGGACACAGGATACCCAGTGGACTCTGGACACAGTGCTCTGGACACAGGACTCTGGACACAGGAATCAGGGCACTGGACATAGGATACTGGACACAGGACTCAGAATATTGGACACAGGACTCAGGACACTGGACACCAGTGGACTCTGGACACCAGTGGACTCTGAACACAGGAATTAAGGCACGGGATACTGGCCATAGGACTCAGAATATTGGACACAGGACTCAGGACACTGGACACCAGTGGACTATGGACACTGGATAGCAGTAGATTCTGGACACATGATTCTGGACACTTAACTCTGCACACCAGTGGACTCTGGAACCTGAACTCTGGACACAAGACTCTGGACACCAGTGGACTATGGACACAGGACTCTGGACACTGAACTCTGGACACAGGACTCTGGACACCAGTGGTCTCTGGTCACAGGACTCTGTACACCAGTGGGCTGTGGACACAGGACTCTGGACACCAGAGGACTCTGGACACTGAACTCTGGACACCAGTAGACGCTGGACACTGATCTCTGGTCACAGGTCTCTGGACACCAGTCTCTGACCACCAGTGGACTCTGGACACTGAACACTGAACTCTGGACACCAGTGGACTGTGGACACAGGATTCTGGACACTGAACTCTGGACACAGGACTCTGGACACCAGTGGTCTCTGGTCACAGGACTCTGTACACCAGTGGGCTGTGGACACAGGACTCTGGACACTGAACTCTGGAAACCAGAGGACTCTGGACACTGAACTCTGGACATCAGTAGATGCTGGACACTGATCTCTGGTCACAGGTCTCTGGACACCAGTCAACTCTGGACACAAGACTCTGACCACCAGTGGACTCTGAACACTGAACTCTGGACACCAGTAGACTCTGGACACAGGAATCAGGGTACTGGACACATGACTCGTGGTACATGACACATGTGATTCAGAATACTGGAAACAGGACTCAGGACACTGGGCACCAGTTGTTTCTTGACACTGGATACCAGCAGACTCTGAACACAGGACTCTGGACACTGGACTCTGGACACTGGACTCGGGACACAGGACACCAGTGGACTCTGGACACAGTGCTCTGGACTCAGGAATCAGGGCACTGGACATAGGATACTGGACACAGGACTCAGAATATTGGACACAGGACTCAGGACACTGGACACCAGTGGTCTTTGGACACAGGACTCTGGACACCAGTGGTCTTTGAACACAGGACTCTGGACAACAATGGTCTCTGGACACAGGACTCTAGACACCAGTGGACTCTGGACACAGGAATCAGGGCACTGGACACAGGACTCGTGATGCGTGACACATGATTCCTGATGACACAAATTTGATTGCGAAATGCATAGAGGCTGCTGGGAAACTACAACATCACTTCCTGCCAGTACCTAAGTGAGAGTGAGGCTTGGACCGCACGCCACCACAGGGGAACACTTGTTAGGACATCAGCTCCATTACACCGATGGAAAGGCTTAGTGCCAGCTTTAGGGGCCTGAAAATTGTAAGTGCAATAGTTTTTAACTTTTTTTAATAAAGTAGAAGACATACTGCGCAATGATGGCTATTCATTTCTCCATGAGCTTCTAATAATAATATAGCAGAAGCCAATTGCTGACATGCTGATATTGCTGATACGCTGACTGGGGAAGGCTTCAGGCTGATCCTTGAGAGGGGAGTGGTTATCCATAGATGAACCAAAGGCGTACATATAGTTTACTTCTGGTGAGTGGCCAACTTATAAGGTGGTGGTCATAGGCGTGCGCACAGGGTGTGCCGGGTGTGCCCAGGCACACCCTAATCACCCCATGCGCATTAGTGTTATCGCTCTGTGTAGCAGCAGGAACATGGTAAAGATCTTCCTCTTACCTGCTCTGCCATAAGAAAAGTGTTTATGCTCTTCTCTTTCACTGTTTTGGCAGGGAGCTCCAGCAGAAACACAACAGGGATTGAGTCACTGATGCAAGCATTGTCACGGCTCACCATCCTTGTCGCCTCCTCAAATGGTGACAGAACAGTCCATGCATCCTTTATCAGCAGCCATTGGCATGGGGAAAAAAAGCAGAGCCGGCCTAAACCTGTCGTTGTGCCATACTCACACGGGTACTCATTGAGGGCACTCTGCTGCATGTGCAGCCACTGCAGCATTGTCAAACTTGAGTTCCACCTGGTGGGCATGTCAAACATCAGGTGGGGCAGGTGGAATTCCTGGTGAATTTTAGCCAACCGAGCACTGGCTGTGCATGACTGCCTGAAATGGCTACAGACCCTTCTGGCCTGCTTTAGTAGATCTTCCAACCCTGGGTACCTGTTTAAAGAAACGCTGCACCACCAATTTGTGGACATGTGCCAGGCATTGCACATGTGTCACCTTTCCCTGTCTAAGGGCGGACAGGAGGTTTGTGCCATTAATGCACACCACCATTCCTGGCTCCAGCTGGCATGGCGTGAACCACCTCTGGGCCTGCCCTTGCAGAGCTGACACAGAACTTGTAATATGAATACGTACCTTATGAGGAACAAGAACTTTGGACACTCGACGCTGGATACAGGAATCGGGATATTGGAAACAGGACACCAGTGGTCTAGGATACTACACTGGGTAGCAGTAGATTCCGGACACTTAACTCTTGACACAGGACTCAGAATATTGGAAAAAGGACTCAGGACACGGCATATGGACTAACGTGGACTATGGACACTGGATAGTAGTAGATTCTGGACACAGGACTCTGGGAACTGAACTCTGGACACAGTACTCTGGACACCAGTGGTCTCTGTACACAGGATTCTGGACACCAGTGGAGTGTGGACACAGGACTCTGGACACTGAACTCTGGACACCAGTGGACTCTGGACACTGAACTCTGGACACAGGACTCTGGACACCAGTGGTCTCTGGACACAGGACTCTGGACACCAGTGGGCTGTAGACACAGGACTCTGGAGACTGAACTCTGGACACTGAACTCTGGACACCAGTAGACTCTGGAGACTGAACTCTGGTCACAGGTCTCTGGACATCCGTCAACTCTGGACACAAGACTCTAGCCACCAGTGGACTCTGGACACTGAACTCTGGACACCAGTGGACTCTGAACACAGGAATCAGGGCACTGGACACAGGACTCGTGGTACATGACACATGATTCAGAATACTGGAAACAGGACTCAGGACACTGGGCACCAGTGGATTCTGGACACTGGATACCAGTAGACTCTGGACACAGGACTCTGGAAACTGAACTCTGGACACAGGACTCTGGACACCAGTGGTCTCTGGACACAGGACTCTGGACACCAGAGGACTCCGGACACAGGACTCTGGACACCAGTGGACTCTGGACACAGGAATCGGGGCACTGGACACAGGACTCGTGATACATGACACATGACCCAGAATATTGGACACAGGACTCAGGACACTGGGCACCAGTGGACTCTGGATACCAGTAGACTCTGGACATAGGACTCTGGACATGGGACTCTAGACACTGAACTCTGGAAACAGGACTCTGGACACAGGACAGCAGCGGACTCTGGACACAGTGCTCTGGACACCAGTGGACCCTGGACACCAGTGGTCTCTGGACACAGGACCCGTGATAGGTGACACATGATTCAGAATATTGGACACAGGACTTAGGACACTGGGCACCAGTGGACTCTGGACACTGGATACCAGCAGACTGGACACAGGACTCTGGACATGGGACTCTGGACACTGAACTCTGGAAACAGGACTCTGGACACAGGATACCCAGTGGACTCTGGACACAGTGCTCTGGACCCAGGACTCTGGACACTAGTGGACTCTGGACACAGGAATCAGGGCACTGGACACAGAATAATGGACACAGGACTATGGACACTGGACACTAGTGGACTCTAGACACAGGAATCAAGGCAGGGGATACTGGACATAGGACTCGGAATATTAGACACAAGACTCAGAATATTGGACACAGGACTCAGGATACTGGACACCAGTGGACTATGGACACTGGATAGCAGTAGATTCTGGACACAGGACTCTGGACACTGAACTCTGCACACCAGTGGACTCTGGAAACTGAACTCTGGACACAAGACTCTGGACACGAGTGGTCTCTGGACACAGGATCTGGACACTGAACTCTGGACACTAGTAGACTCTGGACACTGAACTCTGGTCACAGGTCTCTGGACACCAGTCAACTCTGGACACAAGACTATGGCCACCAGTGTACTCTGGACACTGAACACCAGTGAACTCTGGACACCAGTGGACTCTGAACACAGGAATCATGGCACTGGACACAGGACTTTTGGTACATGACACATGATTCAGAATACTGGAAACAGGACACTGGGCATTAGTGGATTCTGGACGTTGGATACCAGTAGACTCTGGACACAGGACACCAGTGGACTCTGGACACAGAACTCTGAACACTAGTGGACTCTGGACACAAGAATCAGGGCACTGGACATAGGATACTGGACACAGGACTCAGAGTATTGGACACAGGACTCAGGACACTGGACACCAGTAGACTCTGTACACAGGAATCAAGGCAAAGGATACTGGACACATGATTCAGAATATTGGACAAGGACTTAGGACACTGGGCACCAGTGGACTCTGGACACTGGATACCAGCAGACTCTGAACACAGGACTCTGGACACTGGGCTCTGGACACGGGACTCTGGACACTGAACTCTGGAAACAGGACTCTGGACACAGGATACCCAGTGGACTCTGGACACAGGACTCTGGACACAGGAATCAGGGCACTGGACATAGGATACTGGACACAGGACTCAGAATATTGGACACAGGACTCAGGACACTGGACACCAGTGGACTCTGGACACCAGTGGACTCTGAACACAGGAATTAAGGCACGGGATACTGGCCATAGGACTCAGAATATTGGACACAGGACTCAGGACACTGGACACCAGTGGACTATGGACACTGGATAGCAGTATATTCTGGACACATGATTCTGGACACTTAACTCTGCACACCAGTGGACTCTGGAACCTGAACTCTGGACACAAGACTCTGGACACCAGTGGACTATGGACACAGGACTCTGGACACTGAACTCTGGACACAGGACTCTGGACACCAGTGGTCTCTGGTCACAGGACTCTGTACACCAGTGGGCTGTGGACACAGGACTCTGGACACCAGAGGACTCTGGACACTGAACTCTGGACACCAGTAGACGCTGGACACTGATCTCTGGTCACAGGTCTCTGGACACCAGTCTCTGACCACCAGTGGACTCTGGACACTGAACACTGAACTCTGGACACCAGTGGACTGTGGACACAGGATTCTGGACACTGAACTCTGGACACAGGACTCTGGACACCAGTGGTCTCTGGTCACAGGACTCTGTACACCAGTGGGCTGTGGACACAGGACTCTGGACACTGAACTCTGGAAACCAGAGGACTCTGGACACTGAACTCTGGACATCAGTAGATGCTGGACACTGATCTCTGGTCACAGGTCTCTGGACACCAGTCAACTCTGGACACAAGACTCTGACCACCAGTGGACTCTGAACACTGAACTCTGGACACCAGTAGACTCTGGACACAGGAATCAGGGTACTGGACACATGACTCGTGGTACATGACACATGTGATTCAGAATACTGGAAACAGGACTCAGGACACTGGGCACCAGTTGTTTCTTGACACTGGATACCAGCAGACTCTGAACACAGGACTCTGGACACTGGACTCTGGACACTGGACTCGGGACACAGGACACCAGTGGACTCTGGACACAGTGCTCTGGACTCAGGAATCAGGGCACTGGACATAGGATACTGGACACAGGACTCAGAATATTGGACACAGGACTCAGGACACTGGACACCAGTGGTCTTTGGACACAGGACTCTGGACACCAGTGGTCTTTGAACACAGGACTCTGGACAACAATGGTCTCTGGACACAGGACTCTAGACACCAGTGGACTCTGGACACAGGAATCAGGGCACTGGACACAGGACTCGTGATGCGTGACACATGATTCCTGATGACACAAATTTGATTGCGAAATGCATAGAGGCTGCTGGGAAACTACAACATCACTTCCTGCCAGTACCTAAGTGAGAGTGAGGCTTGGACCGCACGCCACCACAGGGGAACACTTGTTAGGACATCAGCTCCATTACACCGATGGAAAGGCTTAGTGCCAGCTTTAGGGGCCTGAAAATTGTAAGTGCAATAGTTTTTAACTTTTTTTAATAAAGTAGAAGACATACTGCGCAATGATGGCTATTCATTTCTCCATGAGCTTCTAATAATAATATAGCAGAAGCCAATTGCTGACATGCTGATATTGCTGATACGCTGACTGGGGAAGGCTTCAGGCTGATCCTTGAGAGGGGAGTGGTTATCCATAGATGAACCAAAGGCGTACATATAGTTTACTTCTGGTGAGTGGCCAACTTATAAGGTGGTGGTCATAGGCGTGCGCACAGGGTGTGCCGGGTGTGCCCAGGCACACCCTAATCACCCCATGCGCATTAGTGTTATCGCTCTGTGTAGCAGCAGGAACATGGTAAAGATCTTCCTCTTACCTGCTCTGCCATAAGAAAAGTGTTTATGCTCTTCTCTTTCACTGTGTCGGCAGGGAGATCAAAGTGCCGGGTTCATATATATGTAGACAGATACACATGCATGTGCGTTTGAGCTTAAGGGTGCACACCCTAATACAATAGGCTGCGCACACCTATGGTGGTGGTGCCGTCACAAATTGGTGGAACACAGATGTGCTGAGTCACAGATGAATGGTTGATTTCACAAATCTACAGTTCAACTGCACTGAAGAGATTCACTGGGACTATAATATATAATATATTTAAACCTATCTCTTTTAAATCTTGGACTCTTTCCACATTATTTGTTGTTTTTTGTTGTGTTTTTTTGATCTGCTCGGTGATTTATTGGGACACATGCTGTGTTTGGTATTGTATCACTGAACAAGCACATAGGGAACCATTTGATGGTAGTTGTTTTAAGGGTATCAACATTTAAAGTTGCACATTTATCATTTAATAATTGCACATTTATTGTTGAATTAGTGATGTTTAATATATAGGATGGGATATATATTTAACTGCAGTAAACATAATTTGAGATTGACACTATTAAGTTTTGTTAGCGCCGGTGATACATATTTGATACACTCGACTCCTCACTGCTTTTTTCTATCAATAGTAAAAAAAAATTCAAGTACCACTAATTCTGATGCCCCTTACACTTCATGGTCTTTTTCTGACTGCAAAAATTACATTGCATACTTCCAAAAATACTCCTGAATACCCCAGGCTGGGAACCACTACCCTACAAAACTAAAAAAAAAAAAAAAATCTCTCGGATGCAGACCCAGATAGCATTAAAAACCTGCCAGGGTTTATAACCCTTCTCCACGCTCTCAAGAACCAAGAAGAAAATATGTTGGCAAGACCTACACTTTAAATACATACACAGTTGTGCTCATAAGTTTACATACCCTGGCAGAATTTATGATTTCTTGGCCATTTTTCAGAGAATATGAATAATAACACAAAAAATTTTCTTTCACTCATGCTTAGTGTTTGGCTGAAGCCATTTTTTATCCATCAAATGTGTTTACTCTTTTTATATCATAATGACAGCAGAAACAACCCAAATGACCCTGATCAAAAGTTTACATACCCCAGTTCTTAAAGTGGGGCTCCTTTAAAATTTTTAACTTACCGTATTCTTACCCCCTCCAGTTAATTGCATAGATGTTCAAATGCCGCACAAATTTTTTTTTATCGCTGTAATTACCTTTATATTGTACTTTATTGTGGCACTTTCTGTCTCTCCTCCCATGGTAGTAGGCGTGTTTATTGCCTTTCCCCAGCGCCGCACTGTCTCCTGGGAGCTTAGTGTCAGGCTTCCCAAGATTCAGTGCGGGAAACAATGATCATGCATGTGAACAAGCTGTAAATGACTAGCATTCACCGCATCCAGGAAATCAATGCTTGTGGGCTTCACATGCCCACAAGCAAGATGGAAACAGCCAGCATCACATTTTTTAAGTTATTCTTCGGTACGAAAACAGACAGAAGCGGAAATATTACACGCAAACTGTGAGTATTATTTTGGGGTTACCAAAGTGTCTCAATGACCTAAAAACAAAAAAAAAGATTGGTCGCCGGACTCCCGCTTTAATACCAGGTATTGCCCCCTTTACCATCAACGACAGCTTGAAGTCTTTTGTGGTATTTGTCGATGGGGCTCTTTATCTTCTCAGATGGTAAAGCTGCCCATTCCTTTTGGCAAAAAGCCTCCAGTTCCTGTAAATTCTTGGGCTGTCTTGCATGAACTGCACATTTGAGATCTCCTCAGAGTAGCTCAATGATATTGAGGTCAGGAGACTGAGATGGCCACTCCATAACCTTCACTTTATTCTGCTGTAGCCAATGACAGGTCGATTTGGCCTTGTGTTTTGAATCATTGTCACGTTGAAATGTCCAAGTACGCCCCATGCGCAGCTTCCTGGCTGATGAATGCAAATGTTCCTCCAGTATTTTTTTAACATACTGCATTCATCTTGCGATCAATTTTGACCAAATATTCCTGTGCCTTTGTAGCTCACACATCCCCAAAACATCAGCGATCCTCCTCCAGGTTTTACGGTAGGAATGGTGTACCTTTCAGCACAGGCCTTGTTGACTCCTCTCCAAATGTAGCGTTTATGGTTGTGACCAAAAAGCTCAATTTTGGTCTCATCACTCCAAATGACTTTGTGCCAGAAGGTTTGAGGCTTGTCTCTGTGCTGTTTGGTGTAGTGTAAGCGGGATACTTTGTGGCATTTGCTAAGTAATGGCTTTCTTCTGGTGACTCGACCATGCAGCCCATCTTTCTTCAAGTGCCTCCTTAATGTTGCATCTTGAAACAGCCACACCACGTGTTTTCAGAGAGTCCTTTATTTCACCTGAAGTTATTTGTGGGTTTTTCTTTGCATCCCGAACAATGTTCCTGGCAGTTGTGGCTGAAATTTAAGTTGGCCTACCTGACCATGGTTTGGTTTCAACAGAACACCTCATTTTCTACGTCTTGATGAGAGCTTGAACACTGCTAATTGGCATTCTCAATTCCTTGGATATCTTTTTATAACCCTTTCCTGTTTTATACAGTTCAACTACCTTTTCCCGCAGATCCGTTGACAATTCTTTTGCTTTTCTCATGACTCAGAATTCAGAAACATCAGTGCAGCACTGGATGAAAGATGCAAGGATCTGTCAGGAGTCCAGAAACTCATTGACCTTTTATACACACAAACTAATTACAAACAAAAAGATCACAGGTAAGGATGGTTACCTTTAAAAGCCATTCAAACCCCTTTGTGCCAAATTGTGTGCATGTTATCAGGCCAAAATGTAAACTTTTGATGAGGGTCATTTGGGTAGTTTCTGTTGTCATTATGATTTAAAAAGAGTAAGCACAGTTGATTGAGAATAAATGGCTTCAGCCAAACACTAACCATGAGCGAAAGAAAAGTTTTTGTCTTATCATTTATATTCTCTGAAAAATGGCCAAGAAATCATAAATTCTGCCAGGATGTGTAAACTTATGAGCACAACTGTATATTACCAGGTATTATTTGAAAGAAAGTTGCCAATTTAAAGTGAAATTCAAGTTATTTATTTCTTTTCATTTTCAACCCCCCCCCCCCACTCCGCCCCTTCTGTATTAAAAAAAAAAGGATTTCCATGTTCTGCTTACCCTTTTTTATGCTCCAGCATCCAGCACCGCCCTGGGCTTCCTCCTTGGTCCAGCACCAGCAGTCCTCTTCAGACAGAACAACAGTCATGTCATTGTGCCCATTTCCTGTGAGCCTGGCCTGTCATTTACATGTCTCCTTAGAGGGCACGTCATCACGCAGACTGTGCTCTCAGCGCCACCAAGTCAATTTGTGATCATCCTGCAACTCCACTTAAAAAAAAAGAAAACTTCTTTATAAACAACATTAGCTTGTTAAAGGTTAAATGACGTTTAAGTTGTTGGGTTTACATCTACTTCAATGATAAAAGATGTGCTAAAAAGGCTTAACCTTTCTCACAGAGACCGCCAACCTGGACTCCATTTGATGATTGTTTATCCATGGTAATCAGTACATTTTATTGCAGGTAGGACCTTCCTTGATTGTCCTACATCACCTGCTGAGGATCTTTATTTTAGCATTTTGTTTTGTGTTTCTTTTGAGTATATAATGATTGCAAATCTTCAGAAATAAATCAGCCTACTTTTGTCAAGTTCTGATTCGTAATGCTCTGCTTTGCATTTTTTGTTTGGCTGATTAGGAAATTTAAACCATGAAACGTCACTTGAGGAGGGGACCCCAAACTTCATAAACAAGGGGTCAGTTTACTGTCCTTCAGACTTTAGGGGGTCAGACTGTGGCCAGTGGGAGTACAGTAGTGGCCAAATTTTTTGAGAATGACACAATTATTGATTTTTACAAAGTCTACTGCCTCATTTTTTTATGATGGCAAAGCCTCTCTTTGCCATGAAAATTAACTTAATCCCATAAAAAATATTTCCACTGCATTTGTGGAAAAGGCTTCAGGCCGCACAAGAAAGTCCAGAAAGCCCCAGGACCATCTCCTACAGTTTATTCAGCTGTGGAATCGGGGGACCACCAGTGCAGAGCTTGCTCAGGAATGGCAGCAGGCAGGTGTGAGTGCATCTGCACCCTGTGAGGCGAAGACCTTTAGAGGTTGGCCTGGTGTCACAATGGGCAGCAAAGAAGCCACTTCAGACTGATATTCTGTAAACGGTACAGGAATTGGACTGCTGAGGACTGGGGTAAGGTCATTTTCTCTGATGAATCCCCTTTCTGATTGTTTGGGGCATCCGGAAGAACCTTGTCTGGAGAAGAAAAGGTGAGTTCTACCATCAGTCCTGTGTCATGCCAACAGTAAAGCATCCTGAGACCATTCATGTGTGGGGTTGCTTCTTAGCCAAGGGAGTGGGCTCAAACACAGCCATGAATAAAGAATGGTACAAAAACATCCCCCGAGAGCAATTTCTTCCAACCATCCAAGAACAGCATGATGGTGCACCTTAAGGCAAAAGTGATAACAAAGTGGCTTGGGGAACAAAACATTAAAATTTTGGGTCCATGGCCTGGAAACTCCCCAGACCTTAAAGCCAGTGAGAACTTGTGCTCAATCCTCAAGAGGCGGATGAACAAAAAAAAACCCACAAATTCTGACAAACTCCAAGCATTGATTATGCAAGAATGGGCTGCCATCAGCCAGGATGTGGCCCAGAAGTTGATTGACAGCATGCCAGGGAGCATTGCAGAGGTCTTGAAAAAGAAGGGTCAACACTGCAAATATTCATTCTTTGCATAAACTTAAAGCGGAACTTCAGTAATTTTTTCAACTTTCAATCTAAAATCTTCTGTGCTTGTTGTTTTAACTTTGGATAGTAAAACATTTTTTTTTCTGCCAGTAAATACCTTATACAGCTCACTTCCTGTTTCTTGTCTGGTAAAAAGCCTAGGCTGATGATATCATGCACAGCTCTCTCTCTCGCTCTCGTGAATGTTTGCCAGGGAGGGAGGGGGGATGAGTCATAAGAGGACCAATGAGAACTGCAGGGCTGCAGAGCTGGAGGTGTGCCTCTGTGTGTCTGTGTAAATCCAGGAAGTGAACACGCAGCAGCTTCAGCTGCCCACAGGTAAAATGGAAGCAGCCAGACATAGTGGAGGGAGATTTCTGCAGCATATTTGGCAAGTACAGGATTACAGTATATATAAAATAATATGCAACATGGTTGGAGGGAAGCTTCAGAATGGCAAAGATGTTTTTATTACAAATTATGTGAGCAGACTGCAGTTTCTCTTTAATGTTATTGTCAATAAAAGCCTTTGACACTTATGAAATGCTTGTAATTAAACTTCAGTATACCATAGTAACATCTGACAAAAATATCCAAAAACACTGGCAGGAGACAAGCAGCAGACTTTGTGAAAATTAATATTTGTGTCATTCTCAAAACTTTTGGCTACGGCTGTAGAAAATGTCCTGGTGTCAATGGGGGTAAACAAAGCCAAATCTTTAGTAGGAGGAACAATGCCCCATCATTGGTGTGAGTGGGAGGAATAGTACTCCATAATTGGTGTCATTGGAAGAAACAGTACTCCATTATTGGTGTAAGTGGGTGGAAGGGTGCCCATCATTGGTATCAGTGGAATAGTGCACCATTATTGGTGTCAGTGGCAAGAATTATGCCCCCATTTTGGTATCAGTAGAAGGAATAGTGCCCCATGAGCTGGATAAAGGCAAACAAAGGGCAGCATCTGGCCCCCGGGCTGCAGTTTTGAGACTAATGCTCTAAAGGATCAAAGGAGTTTCCACATCTAATTTTGGCACATTTTAACGTTCTTGTTTTTTTTTTTTAAACCTTCTCAGCAGCAACCAGAATAATTGTGATCATTGTGGAGGCTCCTCTGCTCAACAAAAGCCAATTGTTTAACTTCTTTCAAAGGGGCATGTTGGAAAATTCTGCCACTCAGTGGCTTTAGTCAATCAGCTGCAGTCGCTCATCAGTGTATTCTGAGAGCGGCCACTGGCACTGTCAGAATTCAATGTCTTAGCAAACGGGGATTCCGCCATCCTTATTTATAGTGCTGCCCTTGGAAAAGAGCATTTGACTACCTGTTTTAGTTCCTAAATGCATGCACTATTATACTGCGAATTGAACGGGTCACATTCAGCAGGTGGTAGGTGATGAGGCGACTGTGTGATTGTGAGGCTCTTTGATAGGGTGATTGTGGGGGCTCTGTGATTTTATTTATTTATCACGCGTACTTATATAGCGTCGTCAATTTCCACAGTGCTTTACATATATATTAGGCATGTGCAATTCGTTTCGTTCCGAATTCGTTTTTTAACGAATTTGGACAAATTCGTTAATTCGGAAATATCTGAATTAACGAAAACCCGTTTAACTAATTTTTTCCGAATATTCGTAAATTCGATAAAATTGGACATTCGTAAATCGGGCATTCGCACATTCGTACATTAGTAAATTAGTGAATTCGTAAATTTGTAAATTCGAAAATTCGGAAATCTGAAATAATAGTTAACTAATAATGACTTAACTATTAGTAATTACTAGTAACTTTTAAATTATAGGTATTGTAATTTCCTTTCAAATTTGGCTGTTAGTGAACGTAACACATACAAATTTATCCAAAGTTATGAATGATCTGAAAAAACGGAATGGAACGTAATGAATTAATAATAATAAATAACAATAATAATAATAAAAACGTTGTATTATTATTATTTATTATTAATTTGTTCCGTTCCATTTGTTTAGATGCAGTATTCATTTTGGATAATTCGTATTTGTTACGTTCACTGACAGTGAAATTTGAAAGGAAATTACAATACCTATAATTTAATAGTTAGTTACGATTTCAGATTTTTGAATTTTCGGGTTTTTGGATTTTGAAACTTCAAATTTACAAATTTCCAAATTTTCTAATTTACAAATGTACGATTTTAGGAATTTACGAATGTACGAATTTACGAATGTACAAATATAAAAATGTACGAATGAACGAATGTTCGAATTTACGAATGTACGAATGAACGAATCGCGATCATAACGAATGACCCGAAAAACGAAAAAAATAATAAACGAATGAAACGAAAACGAAAATGAACAAATTTTTTGGCTGTGCACATGTCTAATATATATTGTACATTCACATCAGTCCCTGCCCTCAAGGAGCTTACAATCTAAGGTCACTAACTCACATTCATACATACACATACTAAGGCCAATGTAGACAGGAGCCAATTAACCTATCAGCATTACTTTGGAGTGTGGGAGGAAACCGGAGTATCCAGAGGAAACACAGGCAGGCACAGGGAGGACATGCAAACTCCATGGTTGGGATTCAAACCGGCGATCCTAGTGCTTCTAGTAAGTGCTAACCACTTAGCCACGGTGATGGGGGTTTCTGATGTAATGGGGAGATGCTGATGTGATGGGGAGGCTCTGATGTGGTGGGGATCCCCTGATGATGTGGTGGGCCTTGGATGTGATAATGTGATGTGATGGAGTGACGCATGTATAGGGGAACGTTGATGTCTAGGAGTGACTCTGATGAGAAGGGTTGACTCTGATGTGAAGGGGGAACTCTGGTGAGAAAGGGTGACTCTGATGAGAACGGGGGATCTCTGATAAGAAGGAGGACCTCTGATGTATATGGATGACTACGATGTGATGGGAGGCCTCTGCCATGAAGGGGTGCCTCTGATGTTAATGGAGAACTCTGATGTGAGGAGGTGACTCTGATGAGAAGGAGGGTCCTCTGCTATATTGGGGGAACCCCTGATGTGAAGAAGGACCTCTGAAGTGCAGAGAAGGCTCTGATATGATGGGGACCTCTGATGTGATGGGGGACCTCCGATGTGAAGAGGAGGCTCTGATGTGATGGGGGACCTCCGATGTGAAAAGGAGGCTCTGATATGACGGGGACCTCTCCTGTGAAAAGGATCTCTTATACGATGGGGGACCTCAGATGTGAAGGGAAACCCCTGATGTGAAGGAGAAGCTCTGATGTGATGGGACCTCTGATGTGATGGGGGACCTCTGATGTGAAGAGGAGGCTCTGATATGATGGGGACCTCTCGTTTGATGGGGGACCTCGGATGTGAAGGGAAACCCTGATGCGAAGGGGAGGCTCTGATGTTCTGATGTGATGGCGACCTCTGGTTTGATGGGGGGACTCTGATGTGAAGAGGAGGCTCTGATTTGATGGGTACCTCTCATGTGATGGAGGACCGCTGATGTGAAGGGGAACGCCTGATGTGAAGGGGAGGCTCTGATATAATGGGGACCTCTCATAGAATGGGGGCTTCTGATGTTCATCAAGGCAGTTTTGTACCTTGTCCCAGACTCAGGTTTGCCATTAATAAGTAATATTTATGTTTTTTATGATTTAGACTGGAGTTCTTTCAGATTTTGCATACTTTTAAAAGGAGCTGTGCCAGAAAAATAGTTAGTATCCTGACAATAGTATCCTGACAAGGAATGAGTCTATACCCCCCGAGGATTTATGGGTCTGGTTGAGGAGGTTTGGTGAAACATTGTGTCCCCTAAAAAATATTGAGGATGATAGAGGAATCTGGACGGGTGGGTGGTCAGTGTCAGAGGTTGAGTGTGCGTGGGAATGTAGTCCAGCATTTGCCCTCCTCTGCCTTTATTGGTGGATTACCGTCTTCTACCCTGGTCAACCTAAGCTGTGCCATAAATGTGGAGTCAAGGGACATTTCTCCTCTAAATGTCCAGAACAGAAGTGTTCTTTGTGTCAGGAACTGGGGCATCTGGCGAGGGACTGTAACATCATTAAATGTAACCTATGTGATAAGGTTGGTCACCCTTATAGCCGGTGCCCTGAGGCTTTGCACAATAAGCCAGAGTTAGTGGAGGAATTTTTCCGTCTGGATAGAGAAGAGTCTGGGTTGGCGGAGGTTGTACCAGGGGATTCTAGAGTCTCTGTCCCGTCAGAATATGTGTCTGTGATGCCGTCTGTGGTGTCAGTGTCCCCCCAGTCTGTGGTTCCCCAGTCAGTGTCAGAAAGTGTGGTTGTCAAGTCTGTGTCTGCACCTATTGTTTCTCCTACTGTAGTGAAGGCAGCGGAGGGTGCTGGACCAGAGTGTATGGTGGTGCCAACCCCTCCTCGGTGTAGCAGAAGTGCGGGTGGAGTGAGGGATGGATTGGATGATGGTGGAGGTGGGAAGGGCATGAGGGTGGCTGGTGCAGAATGCAAGGTGAATGATGTGGAAGTCGGGGTGAGTGATGTGGAAATTGGGGTGAATGATGTGGGGGGAGGGGTTAATGGGGGGGGGTTTGGAATCGCATCCTGATGGCGATTAAATCTCAAAAGGTTTCTTTGCCTGTATTGTGTTTAAGTTGAGGTTCGGGGTTTGTAGTTGTCATTAAAACATGTTTCTTTCTATGTTATCTTGTCAGGAAACAGTTTTCTTTATTTGCTGATGTAAGCACGCTTGTTTTTGTTTAGTTGTTGTTTATTTTTGTGTAAATATGTTTTTATTAATGAACTGCATGTTTGTATGATTTTTTAGTAAAAAAAAATAAAATTTACTAATATGGAAGCTGATGGTTTGTATCATTTTGGTAATTATTTGCACAACATCTGTAACAAGTAAACATCTCTATCACAGGGAACATCCTGTTATAAATATGTATTTGTTAAACAAAGATTTGGTACAAATTGTTACAAAACTGATGTAAGCCATGACACTCAGTTTGAAAGGCACGGATCTCTATTAGGGAATCCCAGGACTGCCTCCAGGCTTGTTAAAGTGATATTAAACTCTCAGTTTTTAAAGATTGATGTAATCACTTACTGAGTGTGCAGCTTCTTTATCTTTTAATCCTTGCCTATGGTCCTCTTTAAGCTGATGCCATGACTGCTGCCCAAGGTTTCCCTATTGCAGGCAAGCTCCTTCTCTTACAGCATCTTATGGAGTCACCCTTGTATGCAAGGACTAGGTTTCTGTCTCCCTTCACTGTGTGCACCAATAGAAACACACAGCCCCATGGCCTAGGATGGCAAGGCACTCCCCTGTTCCTCTCTCTCTTCTTCAAGCAAAAAGACTGACTCTAGACTGCATTGTCCACTGTTAATCATTTCTTATGAAGTTCAGGGAAGCATCACTGAAAGAGCAGGAGACAGAAATATTGAACGTTGTTAGCTGCAAGTGCCGGATATGAATTTTACCAAGTAGTGTACTGGGAACGTTTATTTTATTGCGCTCAATGTAAGCTGCAAAAACACCGGGGGGATTAATATTACTTTAAGTATGCTCTGTGCCAAATTTTGTGTTTTCTTCCAAGTCTCATTTATAATACATAAATTCTGCACAAAGCCGAACTTCCAGATAATAAGAACTTACTATTAAATGTAGTTCTGTTCATTAAACTGACACTAAATGATATCCTTATTTTCTCACTCCTTAAAAGCCCTTGTAATCAGTTTTTTATCTGGGAGATTGCGTCTTTCTGCTTCCTTGTAGCATTCTCTGTAAACGCCTGAACCTTTCCTTTTCCCCTAATTTCAGTCTGTTTGTGTAGCACCCTCCTAGTTTAGAGTAGGCTGCCATGTAAATTTAAATTATAATAATTACTGCGCCACCAAGAAAATAAATAAAAAAGCTGCTGAAACTGCAATTAGACAAATTTTATACAGATAAAATAAAGATAAAGTGCAGCGCTGTATAGAAATGAATGTGCAAAAGTGCCAACAGATAAAGTGTCGGTTCAACACAATTCCTATGTCAGATATACAGAAATAATGGTTTACACCTGTATAAACTTCAAAACTTGAATGTATCTACAATAAAGTGCAAATGTGCCAACAGATGAAAAAATCTCAATGTCCACCAATCTTAATTCAAAAGTGAATACATAAAATGGATCCACGGTAAGTCCATATAAATAAATGTAACTTCTAGATAGAGGACAGTTCCGAGATGGTAAGAATATATATAGTCTTCATCCGTGAGGAGAAACCACCATGGAATTCACCATCCACTGTTCAGCCACCACCAAACAAGATAATTGGGTACGCTTACAGGATCGTGTGGACCCCCAGCCAGCGGCAAGGGGTCAATCAAGCGTGGAAACTGGCAAAGTAGTCATTCACAGGAACCAACACGAGGGATGAACAGCAACACCGTCTCAATACCAAATGGCATTAGGCTGGATTTAAGGACACATGTTTAGCTGTGAAACCAGTTTCCATCAAGCCTGTGAACAAGTTGTGGTCTGTTCCAGATTAGCCTGCTAGGTGTCCTGTGTCCAATGGGCCTGGGTGACCAATATTCCCAGATAGCGATCGGTTACTTCTCCTCTACTTTTAAGTAGTTTTTTCTTCTCGCCAGTGGCGGCTGGTGCTCAAAATTTTTTGGGGGGCGCAAACGAACTGAAAAAAAAATTCTGAAAAAAAAACATCAATTGCAGCCTCACTGTGCTATCAAATGCAGCCACTGTGCCCATAAAATGCAGCCACTGTGCCATCAAATGCAGCCACTGTGCCCATAAAATGCAGCCACTGTGCTATCAAATGCAGCCACTGTGCCCATCAAATGCAGCCACTGTGCCATAAAATGCAGCCACTGTGCCATCAAATGCAGCCACTGTGCCATCAAATGCAGCCACTGTGCCCATAAAATGCAGCCACTGTGCCATCAAATGCAGCCACTGTGCCCATAAAATGCAGCCACTGTGCCATCAAATGCAGCCACTGTGCCCATCAAATGCAGCCACTGTGCCATCAAATGCAGCCACTGTGCCATCAAATGCAGCCACTGTGCCCATAAAATGCAGCCACTGTGCCCATAAAATGCAGCCACTGTGCCATCTAATGCAGCCACTGTGCCCATCAAATGCAGCCACTGTGCCTCATAAAATGAAGCCACTGTGTTACCAAATGCATCCACAGTGCCCATCAAATGCAGCCACTGTGCCCATCAAATGCAGCCACTGTGTCCATAAAATGAAGCCACTGCGCTATCAAATGCATGCACTGTGCCCATCAAATGCAGCCACTGTGCCCCATAAATGCAGCCACTGTGCCCCATCAAATGCAGCCACTGTGCCCATAAAATGCAGCCACTGCGCCCATCATATGCAGCCTCTGTGTCCATTATATGTAGCCTGTGCCCATCATATGCAACCAAACAAAAAAAAAAAACAGCTAATATTTAAAAAAAGAATAAAAAAAACATAATGAAGGTTTCATTCTCACAGGTAGCATGGATGAGTGGTTTGATCAAGCGTGTGAAGCCACCTGTTAGGTATGGTTCACTGTTCCTGTCAGCTAGGCTGTACGGGGCCCCATGATTTCTAACTGCAGCCCTGAACATAGCCACCCTCTAACAATACTTTTTTTCAACACACACCACCACAATGCAATAGTGACACCATAGGTAACAAGGCAAATTTCCCTGTCTTTGCATTGGGACTGTGCTGAGCAATGCAAATAGTGTGAATGGGTCCTTATTGTACGTAGATTGAAAGAGATGCAGGTCCTTCCCCCTGCACTACATATTGATAAAAGGCCCCTGAAAGCCTTTTTAGCTAAAAATATGAGTAATCACAACAAAGCATTTAAATATTTTAAGGCGCCCTTGTCACACCTATTCAGGAACCTGATGCAGCAAGCGGTTTTTAGCCCCGGGTGTTTATGAGCCACACTGTTCAGCTGTCAGCGCGTATTCAGGGTAAACATTTTCCACTTTTCCAGGGTAAACACATTTCTACAGATCCTAAGCAACATTTTATAGTGCCTTTGTTGGCTCTGACAGTTGTGTAGCAGGCTGGATGGTTATTAATTCAGCATTGGGTAATGCACAGAGCAGAGAAATAAGGCCGAGGGCGGAACATGCCGCCAGAACCTGAAAAAACCTGAAGGTGCTGACATCTTACTGAAGTTGGCGGAATCAGCTGTCAGGTCCGGACCAGGGGCAGACTGACCATTAGGGCACTCGGGCACTGCCCGAGGGCCTGGGGCCAGCAGGGAGCCCCATGAGAGTACCTCCATCCCAATCTCTGCTTATTCCGGAGCCCAGTGCTGGAACAAGTCCCAGCACTGAGCTCCGGTAACTAGGCTGACAGGGGCTCGCTAGTGTCGGGCACTCAGGAGTCAGGATATCATCTGTGCCCGTGCTCTCTCCCGCAGTGATTCACCTCTGTGGCAGCCATCTCTCCCACTTGAGCCTGCAGCACATCACAAAGACTCACTGAGTATCCTCCTCCTCGGCTCCGATGTACACAGACAGAAGGGGGAGGAAACGGGGAGGAGAGATCTTACACAGCACCCCCACCCCAACCACATCCCCTTTAACTGCAGTAGCCAGGGGTGTACACATGTTGCAGCCTCAACAGGAATTATACACCCTGTCATGCTTGGCATGGGGCTGCTCTGCAAAGGCCGTGCAACCTTGTGCAGTACAGCGACCAAGTGGTTAAAGCAGGTGATAAGGTGGCATTGTATTGCCTCATCACATCACCTGCTTTAACCCCTTGGATCCCACACTAGCATGCTGCTACTGCGTGCTTTACACATGGTTGCAGGGCGTTTGCAGTGTGGCCCTATTCACTTGATTGGATCACGATCACCCACCAAAAGCAAAAGGGGTATAATTCCCGCGCGCAAAATGTGTACATCCTCAGCTGCTGCCTCTGCAGCTAAAGGGGGTAGGGACCAACATATGTAATGTGGGCAGTGTGGCAGGGACACAGGGGGGCCCCATGATCTCCTATTGCTTGGGGGCCCCATAAGTTATCAGTCCGCCCCTGATCCGGTCGCTTCACCCAGCCACCAGGTAATGTACACTTCAAAAACTAGGAAGGATGCCACTCAGCACAAGACTATAAAAACTAGTTAAAGTAGACTAAAGATTACATGTTAAAGAGGAGGTCCGCACTCCGCTGCAAAAATTAAAAGCCAGCAGCTACAAATACTGCAGCTGCTGGCTTTTAATAATAGGACTCTTACCTGTCCTGGAGTCCAGTGATGTCGGCACCGCAGCTGATGTTTCCATCAGCTGTCGGGTGCATGCCACCGCCATTGCGGGTAAGGGAACCCAGCAGTGTAGCCTTACGGCTTCACGCCGGGAACCCTACTGCACATGCGCGAGGCTCGCTCCTCTCTCCTACTGGTCCAGCGACAGGGAAGGAGGAGGGAGCCGAGCGGTCAGCCGAGTGGTGACGTCAATATCCACGGCTGTGGCTCCTGGAATTGGGAACAGGCTACCTGTGAAAAACAGCCTGTCCCCCCTCCCCCCCGAAAGGTGCCAATTGTGGCACCGGAAGGGGGGAGGAAACAAATCAGCGGAAGTTTGACTTTTGGGTTGAACTCCACTTTAAAGAATTTCCAAAGCCAAAACTACCCCTTTAACCCTTTAATGTCCTAAGCTATATATATATATATATATATATATATATATATACACAATACCAAGGTGGGACACTTCTGCCGTGTGGTTGATTTCCTTAAAAAGGTTTACATCTGATATGGCACTCCTTTCTTCCATTTCATATATTCCATGTATCAAAAAAGCAAGGTCCATAAAGACATGGATGAGCAAGTTTGGGGTGAAGGAACTTGTCTGGCCTGCACAGAGTCCTGACCTCAACCCAATAGAACACCTTTGGGATGAATTATAGCGGAGACTGCAAGCGAGGCCTTCTCCTCCAACATCAGTGCCTGACCTCACAAATGCAAACATTCCCATAGACACACTCCTAAACCTTGTGGACAGCCTTCCCAGAGGAGCTGAAGCTGTTAGAGCTGCAAAGGGTGGGCCAACTCAATATTGAACCCTACAGACTTTTGAGTTGGCCCACCCTTTGCAGCTCTAAAGCCTCATATACACGATCGGATTTTTGTCCGAAGGGCGTCAGACTTTAGTCCGAAGGGCATGTGCCGGGAACTTGTCTTGCATACAAAACGGTACACAATTGTCGGCCAACAAACACAAACCTAGTAACATACTACGTGGAATTTCAGCTCTTGAGCGCCACCCTTTGGGCACCTTCTGCTAATGTTGTGTTTGGTGAGCATTGATTCCGAGCATGCGTGTTTGTACTTTGGACTTTTTTGTGATGGACTTGTGTACAGATGATAGGAAAATCTGACAACAGACCGTTGTCCGCCGAAAATTTACTAGCCTGCCATCCAACAATTGTTGGGGGAAAGTTGGCCAACAATTCTCTGATGGAAAGTTGGCCAACAATTCTCTGATGGAGCGTACTAACAGTCGGATTTTAGGCCAACAGTCTGTCATCACACAATTCCCTGCCGAAAATCTGATTGTGTGTATGAGGCTTAAGACTGGGGTGCCATTAAAGTTCATGTGCATGTAAAGGCAGGCTTCCCAATACTTTGGGTAAAATTATGTATGTTATATAATATCCATACCTGGAGTTCTGTTTTACTGGTGCTTGCTTCCCATCTTTGACCTGGGGCATATAATCTTACTTTGTAACTCTAAAAGAGATGTTAAACTTAAAAAAATAAATACTGCCTTTAACATAGCCCTGCAAGGGCACAGCATTGTCACCAGACAGACTCTTTCCCCTTGCCTACAGAACACATATGACGCAGCTCCCTTCACATGTGTCCCTCCTGATCCTCTGTACGTTCTATATGATTGTAATAATAATAATAATACTATTATCTCTCTGGCTTTGTCTCCATTACCAGGGTGTTTGGAGACTGATAACACAGCGTTACATATGGATATTCAAACCGTACACAATGAAGGAGATGAGCGGGGCAACGCACAAGGACCTTGTTAAACAGAACATATACAAGACGGGGGCTGGGGGCCATTAAGAGATTATGTAGATGGAATTATCTGTGTTGCAGAGAACAACATGTCTTATTAAAAAGCTGAGTCAATATCACACAGCACCAGATCAGCTGAGATTTTCTGTAAACAGGCTGGAGGCACACGGCGGCCGTGTCACGTATTCCCATCTGTTGGCGGTGTCGGCGGAGACACTTGTCACACTTGTCATCTACTTCCTCTCTATGGAAGCTGCACTGTGAGGTCTTCTGACTGCCAGACTGTTCATGTCAAGAGCTCCTAAAGATCTGTGAATGATAAGCTGTGTATAGATTAGAATGAAAGGGGTGATAGACGCATTATGTGTAACAGGGTATCAATTCCCTTTCCATTCCT
This sequence comes from Lithobates clamitans, assembly GCA_037952925.1. Taxonomy (NCBI): domain Eukaryota; kingdom Metazoa; phylum Chordata; class Amphibia; order Anura; family Ranidae; genus Lithobates; species Lithobates clamitans. The sequence continues at coordinate 2,071,510 of JBBGZY010001310.1, forward strand.
GGCTGCACATTACATTGCAGTTCTACCACTGACTGTTGTCCCCTCTACAGTTCAAGTTTTTAGAAAAAAGTGAAAAGGTAAACCAACACCCAAAGGCTTAACTAGGACCTTCATGGTGCAAGAAACCACGAAGGGCTCTCCTGACTGCGAGGCCCTTTCTATTGGTCCCGGGGCATTTTCTATCAGTCCCGGAGCCCTTCCTTTCAAGGCTGTCTTAATGCATTGGCCAATGGGCAGCGGGCACAGGTGCATGGGGGCCCCATGATAATCTTGCATTACATTATACAGTACTTGCCAAATGTCCCAGATTTACCGGGAAAGTCACTTTTTTTTTACAAAGCTGTACCGGGATGGCCATGTCTTGAGCAGCGTCCCAGAAGCTGTACTGTGCCCTTCTGATCCTAGTATTGTGCCTGACTCCCACTGTACTGTGCCTTTCTGCCTCCCACCCCACCCCCTCCCATACTTTGTGTTGATTAGTCTTTGATTTATGGAAAGTTTCTTATTGTTTAAAATCAGTTTTATTGAAAGTACTAATAAATATATGTTTAAAGTGATTGTAAATCTTGTTTTTTTTTCTATAAAAATAATAAACATGTTATACTTACATGCTCTGTTGCAGTAGATTTGCACAGAGCAGCCCGGATCCTCCTCTTCTCGGGTCTCTCTTCTGTGCTCTTGGCTCCTCCCTCCTGTTGAGTGCCCCCACAGCAAGCAGCTTGCTCTGGGGGCACCCAAGCCGAGCTGCAGCTCCGTGTGTCCATTCAGACAAGGAGCTGCAGTTTGGCCCTGCCCCTCTTGATTCTGATTGGCTAACTGACTTTGATTGACAGCAGCGGGAGCCAATGGTGCCGATGCTAGGCCTCAGCCAATCAAGAGGGAGAGTCCCGGATAGCTGGGACACTCATGGACATCGCTGGACAGAGAAGGGTTCAGGTAAGTATTAGGGGGGGTGAGAGGGGCTGCTGCACACACAAAGACAAATAAACCTTCTGACTTTACAACCCCTAATTCTATCAACTATTTATACTTTAAAGTGGTTGTGCACCCTGTACAACCACTTTTACCTACAGGTAAGCCTATATTAAGGATTACCTGTAGGTGCTGGAAATATCTCCTAAACCTCCACGGTTTAGGAGATATTTCCGAAAAACCCGAGCGCCAACGACTACAGCACATGCACCGATCGCTGTATAAATGTCAATGGTCCCACAATAGTGTCAAAAGTGTCCGATCTGTCCATCGCAATGTCGCAGTCCCGATAAAAATCGCAGATCACCGCCCATACTAATGAAAAAAAAAATAATAATAAAAATGCCATAAATCTATCAAAATGCCATAAATCTATCCCCTATTTTGTAGGCGCTATAACTTTTGCATAAACCAATCAATATACGCTTATTGCGATTTTTTTTTACCAAAAATATGTAGAAGAATACATATCGGCCTAAACTGAGAAAGAAATGTGTTTTTTTATACATTTTTGGGGGATATTTATTATAGCAAAAAGTAAAAAAATATTGCTTTTTTTTCAAAATTGTCAGTCTTTTTTTGTTTATAGTGCAAAAAATAAAAACCGTAGAGGTGATCAAATAGCCAAAATATCAAAAAAATCTCTATTTGTGGGAAAAAAAGGATGTCAACTTTGTTTGGGTACAATGTCTCACAACCGCGCAATTGTAGGTTAAAGCGACGCAGTGCGCAATTGCAAAAAATGCTCTGGTCATTAAGGGGGTAAAATCTTGCGGGGCTGAAGTGGTTAACGAGGAACTTTACCCAAAATGACTCTCCCAAAAAAATAAAAATCCTCAACACTTGTCCTGGTCTCAAATTATATATATATTGAGACCAGGACAAGTGTTGAGGGTTTTTATTTTTTTGGGAGAGTCATTTTGGGTAAAGTTCCTTGTTAACCTATATATATATATATATATATATATATATATATATATATATATATATATATATATATATATATATATATATATATACACATACACATACACATACTAGACCATGGAGTCCAGTGTCTTCTTGCTTGAAGCAGAAGTTCTCTCCTAGGTCGCTTTCACACAGGCGGTAGTAAAAACAGGAGATTAAGACATGGTTTTATTACCCCCTGACCACTGACCTAAGGCCTACCATACATCCAGAGGGGACTGTTCACAATGCTGCGGCCGTAATGCGTTTAACAAGGCATGTCAAGCTGATTGGTGGCACCTGAAAAAACCCCACGCACTCGAGTGCAGATGCAAATTCGATTCATTTCGAGGGACGAACCCTCTTCCTCATGGCCTCAGTTTATAAAGATCCCCCCCCCCCCCATAGACTTCAATAGGATACGCTTCTAAGTTTGGGCTAATAAAAGTCAATGGACACTTGGCAAATCAAAATTGGGCAGATTCGCCCATCACTGTTGTCATGTAACATTTAGGACCCATTCACACCTGCGCATTCCAGAAACATGCACAGAACCGCTGGTTTCTGAGTGTGTTCCTAGAGCATGTGAAAAATGTGCTGCAAACACGTGTTGCAGTGCAGGTAATGGCACTCCAAATGTGGCTAGCAGATGCACACCATTTTGTTGCATGAGAAAGTTCAGGTACACGTAGGGCAGCGCCATGCAAGTCGCACTAAAAAAAAATCCAGGTGGTACTGCATGTTCTTACTATGCCTAATGTGAATGGGACCAAACGGGTCACCCTGGCTCAGTGGTGCAGCCTTGTGTAGGGTGACCAGACATCCCCGGTTTCTGGGGACAGTCCCCGGATTGAGGACACTGTCCCCAGACCAAGTCTGTCCCCAGTTTTGTCCCCTGATTGGATTTGAACAGGGGCTGGGGCAATTTCAAAGACAGCCCGTGCAGAATAAAAAGAAAAAATCTGAATTGCACCCCCCCTCCTCTGCCGCTCCTACTAGCTAATGGGGGTTTATTTTTTTCCATTATCTGTGCCCCTTTCTGATGATAATGTGCTGGTCGGAGCGGAGGGACTATTTCTTCCGTTTCGGGCGCATGCCCATTTAGCTCCACTCGCATGTTCTTCTGCCTTGGCTCAAGTCCCGGCCAGCTGCCTGCCTGCTTACCTCCTTGCCTTCCCTGGTGGAGTGATCTTCCTCTGCTCCCCACCCAGTAGTAGCCGGGGCCCGAAGAGTAAAGCCCCATACACACTATCAGATTTTCTGCTGATTTTGTCTTCAGATTTACCAAAACCATGTAGTGCAAAGGCCTGCCTGATTGCATACAAATTGAAACTCTTAAGGTTTGACCTCATATTATATGGTTTTGGTAAATCTGAAGGAAAAAATCAGCAGAAAATCTGATAGTGTGTATGGGGCTTTAGACTTGACAGGCTGTGAGGCGGGCAGCGGCGGGGGAGACGATCAAAGAGTCGTCAATTGCTGCCATTACAAGTAAAAAAAAAAATATGTCCCCGGATTTCATTTTAAAAATCTGGTCACCTTAGCCTTGTGTCTTGTCAATAACATACTCCAAAGTGCCCTTGAGACCTTCGCTTCAACCCCTGACTCATCTATAAGCACCACATAAGAATGTGCGCCAAAAATGTTTAATATCAGCACAAAGTGATGGATTTGGCCTGTTTTTGTTGATGCTGCATAGTAAATTTAGAAAGCTTTTCCCTTTTGTTTATCCTGGACGTGCTGTAAATCTTTTTAGAATTCCTTGACGGTGAGCTGGATTCCATTTCTGGTACAGAGGCTCTTTCTTCTCTTCTGCTCAGATGGGGTCATTTATCTTCCATTGCTAGCCCAGTGACAGAGTATGTATTTTTTTTTAAAAAACAGGAGCTCCAGTGATAAAAGGATAAAAACCCACTTAGTAATCAATAAAACATTTTTTTGTTCTGTGCCGCTCCCCGCCTTTGTCTCTGTACCCCATGACCCATCGCTATTTTACACTGAAGCTTGACTTCCCGCCCTTGATTTTCTGAGCTTGTTTTGCCTTCTGACACTGAACTAAAACTTAAAGCAGGCTATTCATGAAAAAAAATGCATAGCCATTCATCCAGTAAATCTGCATGTACATATTTTCTTTTCTGAACAAATGTTCTTTTACAATGGGCAGTAGTAAAATACTGCATTATGGCCACTAGATGGGGCTGAGGAGCATGGGGAGAACATAGAGAATGCTAGAGGGAATTAGCAAATAAATACAACCTTTTATTTACTAATTCCCTTTAGAATTGGTATATTGTACCTTTTTGTTACCAAGATGTATAGAAACATGGAAGGAGTGACAGCAGAAAAAAGAGCAAGTGGTCCATTAAGTCTGCTCCATTTTTCTTTAACCACTTACCCACTGGGCACTTAAAGCGGGGGTCCACCTATCTATTGTTTTTTTTTTTTGGAGTTCATTCACAAACTTTTCTTCTCATGATTATCTACTCACATGTTCTGTGTAATAAGTCCGCCTGTGTCCGATTTCGTTGTAAAGAATAACTTATAAAATTCACTGAAGGCGGTTCCATCTTCATTGTGGGCATGTGAAGCCCACAAGCATGTATTTCCTGGATGCGGTGAATGCTGTGCTCCCAGCATTCACCGAGATGTTGTGATGACGCTGTTGCACAATGCATGCTGGGAAGCCTGAGACTAGCTCCCAGGGGACCGTGGGAGGTCTGGGAGAGGCTAGAAACACGCCTACTCCCATGGGAGGAGAACCAGGAAGTGCTAAGAAGATTAGAAAATAAAAGGTAATTACGGCGATTTAAATTTTTTTACACAGCATGTCAGCATCTAGGCAAGGAAGAGAATGCATAGAGATAATGTTCAAAATTTGGGTGGAACCAGACCAACAAGACCAATTTTCAGCTTTCAGTGCTCTCACATTTTGAATGACAATTACTCATGCAACATTTTACCTGTATTATTATTTTTATTATTATTATTCAGGATTTATATAGCGCCAACAGTTTACGCAGCGCTTTACAATATAAAAGGGAGACAATACAGTTATAATACAATACAATAGGATTAAGAGGGCCCTGCTCAGGAGAGCTTACAATCTAATAGGATGGGGCAGGTGGTACAAAAGGTTGTAACTGTGGGGAATGAGCTGGTGGAAGTGGTAGGAGATTAGTTGGAGACGTGATAGGCTTTCCTGAAGAGATGAGTTTTCAGGGATTGCCTGAAGGTAGCAAGAGTAGGGGATAGCCGGATAGATGGAGGTAGCGAGTTCCAGAGGATGGGAGAGGCTCTGGAGAAATCCTGGAGACGAGCATGGGAGGAGGAGATGAGAGAGCTTGAAAGCAGGAGGTCTTGAGAAGAGCGGAGAGGTCGATTTGGGTGATATTTGGAGACAAGATTAGTGATGTAGCTTGGGGCAGAGTTGTGAATGGCTTTCTATGTTGTGGTTAGAATTTTGAATTTAATTAGCTGGGTGATTGGGAGCCAGTGTAGGGATTGGAGGAGAGGGTTGGCAGACACTGGGCGGTTGGTAAGGTGGATAAGTCTGGCAGCAGCATTCATAATAGACTGAAGAGGGGAGGAGCCTATGGAGCGGTAGGCCAATGAGAAGGGAGTTGCAATAGTCAAAGCGAGAGATAACAAGGGAGTGAATGAGGAGCTTGGTGGTTTCATTTGTTAAAAAAGGGCGAATTTTAGAGATGTTACAGAGGTGAATTCTACAAACTTTTGACAGCGATTGGATTTGAGGCTGAAATGACAAGTCAGAGTCTAGGATTACACCTAGTACCCTGGCGTGAGGGGAGGGACTGATGGTTGCATTGTTGATTTTGATGGAAAAGTCATGGAGGGGGGCACGGGTGGGGGGAATATTAATAGCTCAGTTTTAGAGAGATTTAGTTTAAGGAAGTGGTGCAACATCCATGCTGATATGTCAGTTAGTAAGTTAGTAATGCGAGAGGAGACTGAAGGAGTGAGGTGAGGAGTAGACAGATAGATTTGGGTGTCATCGGTGTATAAGTGGTATTGGAAGCCGTGGGCAGTTATTAAGTGACCAAGGGAGGAGGTGTAGATAGAGAAGAGAAGGGGTCCAGGAACCGAGCCTTGAGGGACCCCCACAGAAAGGGGCAATAGAGAGGAGGAGACAGAATGTATGAAATTTTTGTCCTTTTTTTCACACAAATAGAGATTTTTTTTGGTGGTATTTAATCACCGCTGTTTTTTTTTATTAATTGGGCTATAAATGAAAAAAATACCAAAAATTTTAGTAAATAAAAAAAATGCATTTTTCTTCATTTCTGCTATAAAAGTTTGCAAATCGGTAGATTTTTTTTAACTGTAAAAATAACTCAAATAAGTGCACATTATTTGGTCTTTGTGAAAGTTATAGTGTCTACAAGCTATGATGCCAATCATTGAAAATTTACCACACCTGATGTACTGATGGCCTATCTCATTTCATAAAACCCAAAAGTACAAATACCCCCCAAATGACACCTTTTTAGAAAGTAGACATTCCAAGGTATTTAGTATGAGGCATGGTGAGTTTTTTAAGTTGTATTTTTTTCCCACAATTCTTTGCAAAATTAAGATTTTTTTATCACAAAGTTGTTGTAATAACAAGTGATTTCTCACACACAGCATATGCATAAAATAAATTACACCCTAAAATACATTTTAATACTCCTACTGAGTGTTGCGATACCACATGTGTGAGACTTTTACACAGCCTTGCCACATACATACACATACAGCACCATCAGGTGTTCTAGGGACATACATTTTAAAACTAATTTGACTACCTATTACACTTTTGTGAGGCACTGATGGGCACTGTAGTGGCATGGATGCGGCACGGATGTGGCACAGCAGAGAACTGATGTGGCAGGGATGAGCACTGATGTGGCATGGATGTGGCACAGATGAGAACTGATGTGGCAGGGATGTGGCACAGCTGAGTACTGATGTGGCATGGATGTGGCACGAATGAGCACTGATGTGGCACGGATGATCACTGATGTGGCATGAATGAGCCATGGATGGGGATGGATGAGCATGGATGAACCAGGGATGGAGCATGGATGAGCGTGAATGAGGATGGATGAGCCAGGGATGGAACATGGATGAGCGTGAATGTGGATGGATTAGCCAGGGATGGAGCATGGATGAGCATAAATGTGGATGGATGAGCCAGGGATGGCACATGAATGTGGATGGATGAGCCAGGGATGGGGCATGGATGAGCATGAATGTGGATGGATGAGCCAGGGATGGCACATGAATGTGGATGGATGAGCCAGGGATGGGGCATGGATGAGCATGAATGTGGATGGATTAGCCAGGGATGGAGCATGAATGAGCATAAATGTGGATGTATGAGCCAGGGATGGCAGATGAATGTGGATGGATTAGCCAGGGATGGAGCATGGATGAGCATAAATGTAGATGGATGAGCCAGGGATGGCACATGAATGTGGATGGATGAGCCAGGGGTGGGGCATGGATGAGAATCAATGTGGATGGATGAGCCAGGGATGGAGAATGAATGAGGATGGATGATCCAGGGATGAAGCATGGATGAGGATGGATGAGCCAGGGATGGAGCATGGATGAGCATTAATGTGGATGGATGAGCAAGGGATAGAGCATGGATATAGATGGATGAGCTAGGGATGGATGAGCCAGGGATGGAGCATGAATGAGGAAGGATGAGCCAGGGATGGAGTATGGTTGAGCATGAATGTGGATGGATGAGCCAGGGATGGGGCATGGATGTGGATGGATGAGCCAGGGATGGAGCATGGCTGAGCATGAATGTGGATGGATGAGCCAGGGATGGAGCATTAATGAGGATGGATGAGCCAGGGATGGAGCATGGCTGAGCATGAATGTGAATGGATGAACCAGAGATAGATGAGTCAAGGATGGGCACAGATAAGCGCTGTGGGCACTTTAGATCCAGCCCACAGCACAGCTGCACCTGGCTCCCACCTCTCCTCACACACTGTACCGATCGGTGTGAGGAGAGGGGAGGAGCCGAACCGTAAATGCTCCGGTTTGTTTACAAGTGATCACGTGGCTCTCTGGTATCTGTGGTACCTAACACTGTCATTTGCTCTTTACCACGATCCGTGACATGCTGGGTCTGGGAGACCCGACGGTCACAGAGCGCGATTCTGGGAAGACGTTATAGTACGCCCTCCCAAAATTATCTGATCGTGCTGTAGCTGTATTTCGGCTATGGCCCGGTAGGCAAGCGGTTCATTATGCAATATATATATATACAGTGGCTTGCGAAAGTATTCGGCCCCCTTGAACTTTTCAACCTTTTGCCACATTTCAGGCTTAAAACATAAAGATATAAAATTTAAATTTTTTGTGAAGAATGACCAACAAGTGGGACACAATTGTGAAGTGGAACGAAATCTTTTGGATTTTTGAAACTTTTTTAACTAATAAAAAAATGAAAAGTGGGGCGTGCAAAATTATTCGGCCCCCTTGTGTTAATACTTTGTAGAGCCACCTTTTGCTGCGATTACAGCTGCAAGTCGCTTGGGGTATGTCTCTATCAGTTTTGCACATCGAGAGACTGAAATTCTTGCTCATTCTTCCTTGCAAAACAGCTCGAGCTCAGTGAGGTTGGATGGAGAGCGTTTCTGAATAGCAGTTTTCAGCTCTTTCCACAGATTCTCGATTGGATTCAGGTCTGGACTTTGACTTGGCCATTCTAACACCTGGATACGTTTATTTGTGAACCATTCCTTTGTAGATTTTGCTGTATGTTTGGGATCATAGTCTTGTTGGAAGATAAATCTCCGTCCCAGTTTCAGGTCTTTTGCAGACTCCAACAGGTTTTCATCCAGAATGGTCCTGTATTTGGCTGCATCCATCTTCCCCTCAATTTTAACCATCTTCCCTGTCCCTGCTGAAGAAAAGCAGGCCCAAACCATGATGCTGCCACCACCATGTTTCACGGTGGGGATGGTGTGTTGAGTGTGATGAGCTGTGTTGCTTTTACGCCAAACATATCATTTTGCATTGTGGCCAAAAAGTTTGATTTTGGTTTCATCGGACCAGAGCATGTTTGGTGTGTCTTCCAGGTGGCTTGTGGCAAACTTTAGACAAGACTTTTTATGGATATCTTTGAGAAATGGCTTTCTTCTTGCCACTCTTCCATAAAGGCCAGATTTGTGCAGTGTACGACTGATTGTTGTCCTATGGACAGACTCTCCCACCTCAGCTGTAGTTCTCTGCAGTTCATCCAGAGTGATCATGGGCCTCTTGGCTCTTCTCTGATCAGTCTTCTCCTTGTCTGAGCTGAAAGTTTAGAGGGACAGCCAGGTCTTGGTAGATTTGCAGTGGTCTGATACTCCTTCCATTTCAAAATGATAGCTTGCACAGTGCTCCTTGGGATGTTTAAAGCTTGGGAAATCTTTTTGTATCCAAATCCGGCTTTAAACTTCTCCACAACAGTATTACGGACCTGCCTGGTGTGTTCCTTGGTCTTCATGATGCTCTCTGCGCTTTCAACAGAACCCTGAGACTATCACAGAGCAGGTGCATTTATACAGAGACTTGATTACACACAGGTGGATTCTTTTTATCACCATCAGTCATTTAGGACAACATTGGATCATTCAGAGATCCTCGCTGAACTTCTGGAGTGAGTTTGCTGCACTGAAAGTAAAGGGGCCGAATAATTTTGCACGCACCACTTTTCAGTTTTTTAATTGCTAAAAAAGTTTAAAATATCCAATAGATTTCGTTCCACTTCACAATTGCGTCCCAATTGTTGGTGATTCTTCACAAAAAATTAAAATTTTATATCTTTATGTTTGAAGCCTGAAATGTGGCAAAAGGTTGAAAAGTTCAAGGGGGCCGAATACTTTCGCAAGCCACTGTATATATATATATATATATATATATATATATATATATATATATATGTACAGTGAGGAAAAAAGTATTTGATCCCCTGCTGATTTTGTACATTTGCTCACTGACAAAGAAATAATCAGTCTATAATTTTAATGGAAGGTTTATTTTAACAGTGAGAGACAGAATGACAACAAAAAAACCCCTGAAAAACGCATTTCAAAAAAGTTATAAATTGATGTGCATTTTAATGAGTGAAATAATAATAATTTGATCCCCTATTAATCAGCAAGATTTCTGGCTCCCAGGTGTCTTCTATACAAGTAATGAGCTGAGATTAGGGGCACTCTCTTAAAAGGAGTGCTCCTTATCTCAGCTTGTTACCTGTATAAAAGATACCTGTCCACAGAAGCGATCAATCAGATTCCAATCTCTCCACCATGGCCAAGACTAAAGAGCTGTCCAAGGATGTCAGGGACAAGATTGTAGACCTACACAAGGCTGGAATGGGCTACAAGACCATCGCCAAGCAGCTTGATGAGAGGGTGACAGTTGGGGCGATTATTCACAAATAGAAGAAACACAAAATAACTGTCAATCTTCCTCAGTCTAGGGCTCCATGCAAAATCTCACCTCGTGGAGTTTCAATGATCATGAGAACGGTGAGGAATCAGCCCAGAATTACACGGGAGAATCTTGTCAATGATCTCAAGGCAGCTGGGACCATAGTCACCAAGAAAACAATTGGTAACACACTACGTTTTGAAGAACTGAAGTCCTGCAGCACCCGCAAGGTCTCCCTGCTCAAAAAAGCACATGAACAGGCCCATCTGAAGTTTGCTAATGAACATCTCAATGATTCAGAGGAGAACTTGGTGAAAGTGTTGTGGCCAGATGAGACCATCAAACTCTTTGGCATCAACTCAACTTGCCGTGTTTGTAGAAGGAGGAATGCTGCCCATTAACCCCAAGAACACCTTCCCCACTGTCAAACATGGTGGTGGAAACATTATGCTTTGGGGGTGTTTTTCTGCTAAGGGGACAGGACAACTTCACCGCATCAAAGGGAAGATGGATGGGGCCATGTACCGTCAAATCTTAGGTGAGAACCTCCTTCCCTCAACCAGGGCATTGAAAATGGGTCGTGGATGGGTATTCCAGCATGACAATGACCCAAAACAGACGGCCAAGGCAGAAAAGGAGCAGCTCAAGAAGAACACATTAAGGTCCGGGAGTGGCCTAGCCAATCCCGTAGAAAATATGTGGAGGGAGCTGAAGGTTTAAGTTACCAAACGTCAGCCTTGAAACCTTAATGACTTGGAGAGGATCTGCAAAGAGGAGTGGGACAAAATCCCTCCTGAGATGTGTACAAACCTGGTGGGTAACTACAAGAGACGTCTGACCTCTGTGATTGCCAACAAGGGTTTTGCCACCAAGTACTAAGTCATGTTTTGCAAAGGGGTCAAATACTTTTTTCACTCGTTAAAATGCAAAGTAATTTATAACTTTTTTTAAATGCGTTTTTCTGGATTTTTTTGTTGTTATTCTGTCTCTCGCTGTTAAAATAAACCGACCATTAAAATTATAGACTGATCATCTCTTTGTCAGTGGGCAAAAATACTAAATCAGCAGGGGATCAAATATTTTTTTCTCTCACTGTATATATAGAGTTTAATATTGAGTTGGCCCACCCTTTGCAGCTATAACAGCTTCAACTCTTCCGGGAAGGCTGTCCACAAGGTTTAGTAGTATGTCTATGGGAATGTTTGGCAATTCTTCCAGAAGTGCATTTGTGAGGTCAGGCACTGATGTTGCATAAGAAGGCCTGACTCGCAGTCTCTGCTCTAATTCATTACAAAGGTGTTCTATCGGGTTGAGGCCAGGACTCTGTGCAGGCCAGTCAAGTTCCTTTACCCCAAAATCGCTCATCCATGTCTTTATGGACCTTGCTTTGTGCACTGGTGCGCAGTCATGCTGGAACAGGAAGGGGCCTTCCCCAAACTGTTCCCCCAAAAGTTGGGAGCATAAAATTGTCCAAAATGTCTTGTTATGCTGACGCCTTAAGAGCTCCCTTCACTGTAACTAAGGGGCCAAGCCCAACACCTGAACCCCACACTATAATCCTGTGAACAGCCAGCTTCTTTAGCAATGACCTTATGTGACTTACCCTCCTCGTGGAGGGTGTCAATGACTGCCTTCTGGACAACTGTCAAGTCAGTAGTCTTCCCCATGATTGTGTAACCTACTGAACCAGACTGAGAGACCATTTAAAGGCTCAGGAAACCTTTACAGGTGTTTTGAGTTAGTTAGCTGATTAGAGTGTGACACCATGAGTCTACAATATTGAACTTTTTCACAATATTCCAATTTTCTGAGATACTGAATTATGTTTGTTCACTAGCTGTAAGCCATAATCATCAAAATGAAAAGAAAGAAATGCTGGAAATATATCACCGTGTATAATGAACCTATATAATATATGGGTTTCACTTTTTGAATTGAATTACTGAAATAAACTTTTTGATGATATCCTAATTTTTTGAGATGCATCTGTATATATATATATATATATATATATATATATATATATATATACACAGTATATATATATATGTAATGTGTATACACACACAATACACACACAAATCAAGCCACTTTTTAATTTCAATTTCAGATTTTGCTTGCACAGTTTAGTCTGTAAATTTCCACCAACGTTTTATGTTCATAATTCCTCTGTCGACACGTCTGTAAGCTAACACGGCTGTTGAGCAATGATACAGGCTGTAATTAATCCTACAGAATCCTCCTTGTAGTGTTTTATTTAGCTAAGCACCTCTTGTAAAGATATACATATTAGTGTAGTATTTAATTACAAGAACAGCCGTAAAAATGTACATGCAATAATTTGTGTTTATTTATTGTAGTGTTTACAGTGCTTGTGTAAGTGCCAAACGTTTGGCTTATAACAGCCTCTACATATAAAGATGGGATTTATGTAGATGTCAAACTAAACTTGATGACAATTATCTTGCCAAAACACTGTGCCATAAATAATTGCCCTCTTTTTTGCCCTTTTTGAAAAATAAGATTTTTGTACTCACCACAAAATCCCTTTCTCTGCGTTAATTAACATACACAGCAGAGATCTTAAACTCTGACCATTATGTTATAGCACCGCCTTCAGGAGTAGGACACTAGGCAAAACACAAAAGCACAGCACAAAAGCACCCCTGATGGTGACCAGGTACACTCTCCCCCCATCTGGTAGAGGCAGCTCAGGTAGTCACAAACAATATTGGTCACAGAAAAAACAACCAGAGGAGAGGGTGCTGTGACCTTCAACGAATTCACAGGAACGCATTTATGATGATTACAAACATCCTATTTTCTCTTGAAGGACACAGAGGAGATCTTGATCTCCATTCGAATGTCCCAAAGCCTACCGAGGGGTGGGAATACTGACAACTTCACCAAGACAAGTTATTGCTGCATGTAAGATGCATGAGATGTGGAATATGGTGATATAAGAGGTCCCCTGATGGAGAATCATGAAATTACCAGATCCATTATTATAAATGGCTCTTGGAGCCCAGACGACTCTTAGCGACCTCAGATAGAGAGATCGACTCATGGAAGTAGTAGCTACAACAAAGTAAACCCATACAGTACAAACTAATCTAACCAGTGAAGAGAAAATCCCCTCCCGAGGCATTGAAGCCAGACAAAGAGGCAAGGGAACCAAATCCTGGTTGATTTGGGATCCAAAACCTGGTTAGGAAGGGAGGAGAACAAACAAGGCCAAGGATAAATCCAAGGGAAAAACCAAGCTTAACTCACCGACCAGCTATATGCTGGGTGTTCAGTGTGCCCCTGTACCTTTAAGAAGGGGTGGCTCCCCTTCAGTCCACCTGCTCTCACCTATCCATCAGAATGCATGTGCCTCCACTGTGGGGACACTTACAAGTTAGTGTTAGGTACCACAGATACCAGGGTGCCTGGAGGAGGCTCTGTGGCTTACGCAGGCATTTGCAAATGTGTGCAGACTAAACCCCTGCTTTTAACGCATACTGTTAGACAGGTTATTTGGTTGTCTGTGGGCTGGTCGGTAAGTTAAGTTTGGTTTTTCCCTTGAATTTATCCTTGGCCTTGTTTGTACCTGTTGTTAGCCTTCCAATGCTTCTTACTACGATAGCCAGCTATAGATGGGAGCAAGTGGTGCCTTTTTTGTATCAAGGAAGGGAGGAGACTCTGGGCCCTAATACCTCTTAGTCCCCATGTAGGACCAGAGAGGGTTCTTACGGGACAAAGCTGCTAGCTAAAATGTGCAAAGGAAGCTTGAGGCACCAGGAGAACAATACTCAATCCTACAAAGTCACAGAAGTTCATATTTTAGAAACTACATAGGTCACACCTATAGAGTCCTACAAGGAATGGAAGACTAGCAGTCCTGGAAAATATTGCAATGCTGGGATGTATCCCTGATGGCACATTGATGCAAATACTGATACAGAGCTGACTGTAAACGGCACAAGGTTCCTCCTAAGCAGCAATTCCTGTGGTGAAAATCCCTTTCTCTACAATAGACAAAGAATTCTTCTATGCTCGATGGTAGACCTGAAAAGTAGACTTCTTAACGTTCACAATGCAGAAATAGGCACATCATAGAAAACCCTGTCTTCTAGAACCTGGGCTTCAAGTTAAGTCAAAAAGGGATCATGAAACAGGAATGGAAATCAATCAATGGAAAAAAGAATCTAGTCCACCTGGATAGACTACGGCGCAGCCTGCTCGTAGTCTGGCAGGTCGTAGTGCAAGTTGCCTGCCCAGTCCAAAAATAGGAGGATCACCACATTGCTCTCCATCTCAATCCCGCATTCCAGATGAGAAAAAAGTTGCAGAAGAGGAAGGGCATAGATCAGGCTGTGCTGTTCCCATGGAGCTACCAGAGCATTTGCTGCTCCAACAAAGGATTCTGCACCTGGAGGCCAACCTGTTCTCTGTGGTAGTGGAATATAGAGACCAGAAGTTCCATGACTTCCCCATTTGTGAAACAATTCCTGGAACACCAGAAGAAGACTGCCAGCCAATTCTTCACCTTGGGATGTATATGGTAGGCAAGATTGGAGTGCAAAGTTCTGCCCAAGATTCCGATAATTCATTAGTATTTTAGAGACCACCAAGTCTCTTAGAGCTCCAGTATGTTATGTGGAAGATGGGATTCCTCCTAAGACCAGGCCCTCTGCATTAACAAAGGTCTATGACCCCTCCACAGCCAGGCAAAGCTGGCATTTTTCTAGAGGATCCCCAAAATATCAGGAGAAAGGTTGAGAGAAAACATGCAGGGCCTCCAAAACCAGGATGGGGCAGGTGCCCCCTTTTTGCTTAGGTCCAGGAAATTGAGCAACAACTCCTCAACCTGTGGTTCCACAGGAGTGGCCTGGAGATCAGCTTGTTCAGTGCAAAGAGACAGGTAGAAAGGAGAGAAAGGGGAAAGGATAGAAATGGGAACTCTAGATAGATAGCAGCCCCAAGAAAACAGATCCTGCACACAGGCATCTGAAAGACTTTCAGATGAAACAAAAGCCAAGAAGAACTTTAATCAACAAGGATTTATTTGCAGTCTAGAAGATTTTAGAGATAACACTCAATGTGTAGTGGTCAACCACTATGACGAATGTAATAGAAACACTCCATAAGTACTGAGATTTTAAAGATTTGTAATGAAAATAAACACATTTTGTTGCTTAAGGTTCTTTATACAGTCTGTAAAACTTTATTGGTAATTGTTAGATATTCTATACTGCACTTAGCAAGTTCTTTGAAATAGTTTGGATATTGCATCTGTGTGGCATTTTACATGTAGCCATACAGGAGAGTGAAAAGAACAATGACTTAAGCTACTCTGTTGTTGATGCTCTGTGTTGTTATAGTACATAACAGCTGTATCTGTAAGGACTGAGCTGCTGAAAAGCAAGAATTCCATAGACTAAGGCTAGGTTCACATTAGTGCAAATTTGATGCAGATTTCCCTGCATCCAATTCGCATGACCGGAGATTGTGGGAGCCGGTTCACACATCTCCGGGTCGGCTGCGCAGTGGCTTGTACAGAAGTCCTGTGCACCTTTGCCTCTGTTTCAGGGATGACTTCAGGCACAAATTCAGCCGCGATTTGTCCTTGAAACGGTGAACAGGGACGCACTGGACCCCTGCTCTGCAAGCAGTGTGAACCCAGCCTAAGTCACACAGATACAACTGTTAAGCAGGTCACCAATATAGGGCAGCAGCTATAGAGAACAGCTGCCATTGTTTCTACCATTGTTTCTCCAATCGTCATTCTTAGCCAAGCACATTCATACAGAAATAATACTGTATTCTGTGCAGTTGCATTTCGGAAATATTTCCTATTGCACTATGTTTGGAGTGGAATTCCATGAAAAATCTGGAATCCCTGCATCTGTGGACACCAGGGATCGAACACTGGCCTCTCTGTCCCTGTAAAGAAAAAATTAATATATATACCTTTTTTGGAGGCCGTTCTGACCTGCTCTGACCCGATCTCCGCAGCAGAAGCTCTGCAGAAGACACAGACAACTGCTGTGAAATGAATGGGAAATGACGTCACCCAGAGAGTTACTATGGGGCTTCTGTTGTTGTCTGTCTCCTCTGCACCCGTCTACACAGAGAAGCCATGGCCATGGCTGACAGCTCAGTGTGGGATCTGGTCGGAGCGGGTCAGATAGGCCGGGGGGTGTGTATGCTTGTCTTTTCATTGCAGAGATGGATAGGTTGGTGTTCCGTCCCTGGTGTCTGTGGATGCAGGGATTTGGGATTTTGCATGGACTTCCACTTTAATGCAAATCATGCACTTTTTGGGTCCTGAGGTGATTTCTTTTGTACTCAGGGACATGTTAGATTTCAATTTCCGGCTGCCTGTATCAAACAGTGTGAAGATAAAAGCACTTGGGGAAAATGTTATAGCAATTTTCGCTACTACTGTCTGTGATAGCTGCTATTATTTTTCTGTAGCTGGTAAATACAGTTTATTTTGTTTTTCTCATAATTTAAGTTGAGATTTTGGCACTGTATCTGCCTTGTGAAAGTCTTTGTTATTATTTATTTTGCATTTATTATTGCCCTGTGAGGTGTTATTACTTTAATCTGAAATGTTTTTTCATTTATGACCATTTTGACAATGTTTGTTAAAAATGAAAATGGACAAAATAATAAAAAAAGAAGATTTTAGAGGCCTGAGGTTTGTGTTGAAATTAACCCCAGGTTTGGGCTGGTCTTAGAGAATTAAAAATGGGAGAAAATAACACTCTTTTCTGAGCCTCATAAAAGGAGGTGGGGGCTGTCTTCCTGGCAGGATGTCCAGGTTTTTTGTTAGGGTAGAAGAGTACTTTTTTTTTACATTGTAAATGGAAGTGTCCAAGGTAGCTCCGACAAGATGTTGTTCAACGAAATACATGTACAAAAACACATTTGCACATGCCTGCTCTACAGTTCAACACTGTAAACCAAGGGTACTTGGCATGTGCGCTGATAAACCCTTACTTAAACCCCTACTCCGGAAGTAAGAAAAAGATATCAACCTCCCATCCATGCAATAGTGTAGGAGAGTTGGCATTTGCTCCAGGCATGCCATATAGGATCTAAGTGGAGGAAAGCTGGATGCTCACTTATAAGGACAGTCCATCTGTTAATATTTGACAGATTAGCCTCACAGCCGTCACAGGTTGCAAGGCAGGGCCTGCCAGAGAAAACAAGTTTTGGAATTAATCTCCTGTGATAATTGGGAATCCATAAATACTAGTGAAGCATGGGCTTGGTAGATGAGCTGGGGGGACTACTAAGATCTATGGTATCCAGCCTGTAACCCAGCTTAGCAGTTGAATGAAGGTTTTGAATACTGAACAAAAAAAAATTAATAAAAGGAAAAAAATACCTGCAAGAATAAAGGGAACTAAGATTTCCTGAATGAGAGCAATCTTAATGCGTATGTCTAATGTTAGTCTTTCTCTTTCGAAAGAAAATGAGCTTTAACTAAAGTTGGGTTTTAACTTTCCAAAAACTCCAATATGAGATTTGTGTTGCCCTTCTTCTATAGCTGCCAGGACACCTTTCCAAAAGTTTTTTTCCAAAAATATAACTGTCTATAAAACTAGCAAAAGTAAAAGAGACATTCTTTCAATGTATTATGAAACAGATCTATAACCCCAAAATCTCAGTAAACTGTCAGTAAATGCCCCAACCGCCAGAATACCAATTCAAGGCCGATGGGGAGAAAAGCCATCCATAACGCTTCTCCAAAAACAAAAAAAAGGCACGTCTAAAATGTATAATAAATACCAGTACAGGCTTATAACAAAATACATCTCTGCCTATAAAATACTCTCCAGCCTCTCTAATATTTCCCTTCACAGTAATGTTGCACACCAATTAAAGCTCCTTTCTCCAAGTGACACGGCGGAAATAGTTTTACCCAGAAGCTCCCATCACCCGCTTATATAAATAGAGCTTCAAAAAAATAAATAAAGAAATAGAGCTTCAAGTGCTTGTCAGTATCCAAGCTTTTAAATGGATGTTTTATGTATAATAGATGCTTCATAAGTAACACCTCATCACAGTAATGACATTAAATCCTAATGAATACACAGCGGAGGGATTAAAAACCTCGGCTAATTATACTTTATTTACCATCAGACGGTTCTGGCGGCTATTGCTGTACACAGTTCTCTGAATCCTAACTGGCATTTCAATGTGCCTTTAACCCTTGCTGAGTCTGGGTGTAAGGAAGCCGCAATGAAACTCCCTTTGATCATTTTAAAACAAATGTATTGCCTTCTGAAGGTGCATTACATTTTTTTTTTAACTCCCTGAGCCCATGGTGCTAAGCATAAAATATTAGCTAATTTAATACTACGGTTATAAAACATTCTCCCTTTCATTAGCAGTTAGGGCTCATTCACCCTGCACACAACTCTTGCATTCCATATCTGTGAACATTGCTTTTAGTTATGGAGAGACTTGGGAAGAGTAAATAATTCTGTTGAGGTTTTCATTACTGTCGGAGACCCTGACGGGAAGAATCTGGCTCAATTCCTGTCCCTGTGAAACTAGAATAAGTAATGAGGGAAGTAGTTGCCCCTGGGACAGAAAGAGACAGGTATATAACCCACCATAAGCTCCAGTTTTTCCCATTTTAACTGAAAGAAATTGTTCACTTGTGCTCTGTGTCCTCATAGCCAGAAGGAAATAATGAAAATAGAAGTTTTCACTTCCTCAAAATTTTGGTGAAAATAAGGACATTTCAGCTAAATTCTGCCTTTTGATAAAATGCAGTGGATTCAACGGTGAAGGTAAATTTTTGGCAGATTTAGGTTTAAAGTGGTCTCTAGGGGTTAAGGAAGGTCCTTTATCTATCCTAGATCTCTAATGCCCTGTACACACGGTCGGACATTGATCAGACATTCCGACAACAAAATCCATGAATTTTTTCCAACCGATGTTGGCTCAAACTTGTCTTGCATACACATGGTCACACAAAGTTGTCGGAAAATCAGATCGTTCTAAACGCGGTGACGTAAAACACGTCGGGACTATAAACGGAGCAGTAGCCAACAGCTTTTGTCTCTTAATTTATTCTGAGCATGCGTGGCACTTTGTGCGTCGGATTTGTGTACACACGATCGAAATTTCCGACAACGGATTTTGTTGTTGGAAAATTTTATATCCTGCTCTCAAACTTTGTGTGTCGGAAATTCCGATGGAAAATGTGTGATGGAGCCTACACACGGTCGGAATTTCCGACAACAAGGTCCTATCACACATTTTCCGTCGGAAAATCCGACCGTGTGTACAGGGCATTACTGTGCCAAAATGGGACTTCAGTAGCCTTATTATTCTTCTTTTCTCTTCCCTTTCCTTCCTTTCCCTTCTCCTTTTTTGTACAGAAAAGCTTTAAGGCCTGGTTCACACCTATGTATATTATAATGCGTTTTCAGTTTTTTGCAGAAACACACTACAGTCCATTTAACATGGTTTCCTATGGGTCATGCTCACATCTGTGCATTTAATGGAAAGGGCTAGGGACCAGCAGGTTGTGTTTTAGACTTCAATGGATCAAAAACGTGTATTGAAAAACACAAAATACACCTGGAATATGAATCAACTGCAACCTTAGTTATTTGATTGTGAAATGTTGAACGTTATTTGGCTTTTCCGATCAGAGGATTAAGGTTAATGTTAAGTGTAATGCTCCATACACATGATCGGACTTTCCGCCAACAAAACCGTGGATTTTTTTCCGAAGGATGTTGGCTCAGTCTTGTCTTGCATACACACGGTCACACAAATGTTGGCCCAATATTCCGAACGTGGGAACGCGGTGATGTACAAGACGTACGACGAGCCGAGAAAAAGGAAGTTCAATAGCCAGTGTGGCTCCTTCTACTTGATTCAGAGCATGCGTGAACTTTTGTGCGACGGACTTGTGTACACACGATCGGACTTTCCGACAACAAGTTTTGTTGGCTGAAAATTTGAGAACCTGCTCTCAAACATTTGTTGGCGGAAATTCCCACAGCAAATGTTCGATGGAGCATACACACAGTCGGACATTCCGACAACAAGCTCACATCCAACATTTCCCGTCTGAAAATCCGACCCTGTGTACGCGGCATAAGGGTTAACACTGAAGTTAGGTTTACCATGGGGGTTAAGCAGGGACTGGCTGAGTTTCAATCCATTTATGAGCACTGCGGTTGTACAGAAGTTGATTTACTGATTGACTTCTGTACAACCGCCCTTTTGAATTTTCCCCACTTGATCAGTGTCTTAGGCTGGCCATGCATTATTCAATTTTATTGTATAATTTTCGTTTAGATTTACCAAAACCATAAAATATGAGATCAAACCTAAATACTTTCAATTTGTCTATTATCAGACAGGCCCTTGCACATAATTAAAGGTAAATCTAAAGGAAACTGGATAAAAAATCTGTATACTGTATGGCCAGGCTATAGCCGGCAGCGCTGATCAGTGTATTCTTACAGCAGGGAGGCTTCCCTGCTGGTCGAAGACAATAACTCAGCTGGAGGATTTCCTCCATCCACATCGAGTGTGTGGATGAGGGAAGCAATTTCGTTTTTTTTTGTTCAACCCACTGGTTGAAAAAAAAACTGTATGGGCTGCCTTAGTGTTAGGTTTGGAGCTATGGTTAGCGTGAAATTATGTCTGTTTTTGGTGGTTTGACTTGCAATGGACTATAAATGGTTCCTGAGGGTTGTGGTAGCTTCTTTAACCACTTCAATACCGGGTACTTTCCCCCCTTTCTGCCCAGGACAATTTGCAGATTTGAGTGCTGTCGCACTTTGAATAACAATTGCACAGTCATACAACATTGTACCCAAACTAAAATTTTTATAATTTTCTTCCCACAAATAGAGCTTTCTTTTGGTGGTATTTGATCACCTCAGGGGTTTTTATTTTTTGCTAAACAAACTAAAAATCTGAACATTTTGAAAAAAAAAATGTTTTTCTTTGTTTCTGTTATAAAATTTTGTTTTCTCCTTCACTGATGGGCACTGATGAGGCTGCACTAATGAGCACTCATGAGGCGGCACTAATGGGCACTGATGAGGTGGCACTGATGAGCACTGATGAGGAGGCATTGATATGTAGAATTGATGGGACCTAATAGGCGGCACTGATATGCAGCACTAATGGGCACTGATAGGCTACACTGATATGCTGCACTGATGGGCACTGACAGGCGGCACTGATGGGCATTAATAGGTGGCACTGATAGATGGCACTGAGGGGCACTGATAGGTGGCACTGATGGGCACTGATAGATGGCACTGAATAGGCAGCACTGATGAGGAGCTACTGACAGGCATTACTAATTGGCATCTGAAGGGCACTGACAGGCATTACTGATGGGGCACTGATTGGCACATTTATGGGCACTAATTGGCACTTTGATGGGCACGGACAGGCGTTACTGATGAGGCACAGACTGGCAGCTGATGGGCAGTGATTGGCAGCTGATGGGCACCTCTCATGGGGGCTGCGCTGCTAATCAATGTCCTGATTATCAGCGCAGACCCCTCCTCTGACAGGGAGAGCTGCCGATCGGCTCTCCCTGTCAGTGCAAACCGAGGAAAGACGTTTACCAGCACTTCCTGGTTCACGCTGTGATCAGCTGTGATTGGTCACAGCTGCTCACATGGTAAGGAGCCTCTGTCAGAGGCTCCTTACCACGATCAGAGATGCGGTATGTCAGAGAGACACACAGCACCATCGATCGCTCTGCTGAGCGCCCCTGCGGGCGCATGCCGGCATGTTATCCTGAAAGACATCATATGACGTCCAGTCAGGATAACAGAACCACCGCCAGGCTGTCATTCTGCTATAGGCCAGGCGGGAAGTGGTTAATCTATCCTGAACCTGTTGTTGCGCCAACAATAGTATTATCATTGTTTTATATTTTTCCTTTTTTACAGAAAGGCTTTTAGGGTTAAGGAAGATCCTTTCAACTATCTTCGCATTGCTCTTGTGTTCACTCCAGTGTGGTAATAATTATTTATTTTTTTGGCTTTGCTAATCAAAAAAGTAGAGTATAAATTTTAGGTTCATGGTTAGCATTGGGGAAAGAGTTAGGTTTAGGGATAGCAATAGGCTTAAAGCTAGGTTTAGGGTTAGGGTTATGGTTAGCCTTAGTTTAGCCTTAGGTTTAGGGTTCAATTAGGTATAGAGTTAAAGTTTGAGTTATGGTTAACATTAAGTATAGGGTTAGCATTAGAGTTAGAGTTAGTGTTAGCATTAGGTATAGGATTATCTTCTTAAATTTCCTATAACATGTAGGCAGAAATGGGAGTTGGACATTGATGTGGCTCTAGGAGACATATGGGATCAAATAATGAAGAACGTTTAGTTGGTCTCGATGTATCCAACTCATAGAGTCAACTCTTCATCTTGCATCGAACCCCAGAACTATTGCATAGGATAGGTAGGAAGGATAATCCTGAATGTTCAGGATGTGCCCAATCTCCTGGCTCTTTTATTCACTTGTTTTGAAGATGTCCAAAATTACATATTACATGAATTAAACACTGTGTAATGCAGTGTACACACGAGCGGAATGTCCGACAGAAAAAGTTAGGCAGGAGCTTTTCATCGTATATTCCGATCGTCTGTATGCCCCATCGGACTTTTTACGCTGACGGACCTAGAAAGAGAACCAATTCCTATCGGGAAATCCGCTCGTCTGTGTGCTGTTCCGACGTACCAAAAACGATGCATGCTCTGAAGCAAGTACGAGACGGAAGCTATTGGCTACTGGCTATTAAACTTCCATTTTCTAGTCCCGTCAGACGTGTTGTACGTCACCGCGTTCTGGACGGTCGGAATTTGGTGTGACTGTGTGTGTATGCAAGACAGCATGAGCGGAATTCCGGTCGTGTGTACAGTGCATTATTTCCAGATCCTGTTCTATGCCTATTAGGGTATATAAATCCCAACAATCTGGAACATAAGGTAGTGGCCATTATATGATCACTTTTTATGGCACTAAGTTGATAGTCTTCCTTAGGTCCCGCCAAAATTACACTGGTATTGGCAGGATGTTACAGAATGTAACAGTGTTTATAACACTGCTTTAATTCCAGATCCCTTTCTATGCCTATTAGGGTATATAATTCCCAACAATCTGGAAAATGATCGCTTTTTATGGCCTGTAAGTTGATAGCCTCTCATTGGGTTTCTCCCAACCCTCCTACCCTGGAAATGGGAAATTAATAAACATGGTATGTTTGAAAAACACACCTATGTTCAACAAACGCATCCTTGAAGTTTGAAAAAATATGGAAAAAATGGATAGATGCTCCATGCTCCAGCCTAAATGCATAATAAAGAGAGGTAGTGTTGGAAGAGCAGGTCTGCCTGTCTTACTTTACTTTTTATACAGTGTATCGGTTGCCTAATGCCCCGTACACATGATCGGACTTTCCGCCCACAAAACCGTGGATTTTTCTCCGAAGGATGTTGGCTCAAACTTGTCTTACATACACACGGTCAGACAAATGTTGGCCCAAACTTCCGAACGTGAGAACGCGGTGATGTACAAGACGTACAATGAGCTGAGAAAAAGGAAGTTCAATAGCCTGTGCGGCTCCTTCTACTTGATTCAGAGCATGCATGAACTTTTGTGCGCCGGACTTGTGTACACACAATCGGAATTTCCGACAACAAAGTGAAGCTGGCGGAAAATTTCAGAACCTGCTCTCAAACATTTGTGGGTGCAAATTCCGACAGCAAATGTTTGATGGAGCATACACACGGTCGGACTTTCCGACAACGAGCTCACATCGAACATTTCCCATCGGAAAGGCCGACCTTGTGTACGTGGCATTAGAGTATTTCTGGAATTTTTGGTATACTTGATAATGATGAAATAAATGTTTTGTTAAAGTTTTATCAGCTTAACTGAGCAAAGGAGAGAGGAAGGGAGAGAGGATAGGAAGGGAAAAGGGGTAAAGGGAATTTCTTCTGGGTTTTTTTGTTTTTTTTTGTTCTGTTTTTTATCGGTTGTTTTGTTAATTTGTATATGTTTGTTATGTAGAAGGAAGAAAAAATTCAAAAATAAAATTTGATTTAAGAAAAAGATATAGGATTATCGATAAGCAGGGCCGAAACTAGAGGGGTGCAGGGGGGCACTTGCCCCAGGTGACACATCTAGGGGGGCACCGCCAGGGGTGCCACCCCCACTTGCACTGGGAGCCGCTGCTCTAAGGGTGTTACTGCCGCCTGATCAAGTGTAATGGTTTGTCAAATACTGTTGAATCACTCTGCTCCTCCAGCCCGCGCTATAGAAAGGAATTCCAGAGTGACGCTTCAGTTACTGTTGCTATGTTGCTAACCAATACTAGTTGCAGCATTGTTCTGGAATGCTTTTCTATAGGACGGCCGGGCGGGAGGAGCAGAGTGATTCAACACTAGTGCGCCTGTGTGGTCTCTCCTCCTATTTGGTTCTCCGGTATTTGGCAAGCTATGCAGAGGAGGTGCTGTAGTGAAGGGTACACAGGAAGCCCTGGACTAGGAGGGGAGAACACAGGAGACCCTGGACTAGGAGGGGGGTACACAGGAGGCCCTGGGTTGGGGAAAGATCGCAAACCATATGGTTGGGATCCGCTCACATGCCTCAGCGAGCCAGTGAGAGCCTGAACTGGCCACTCCCGTCCCCTCCACAGCCCAGTGTTTCAGTGAGCACTTTTTTTTATTATTAAAATGAGTATACTGAGGTTTGTACTGTCTGCTACATACTCGCTTGTGACACATTAAAGCATATCGCCCTTTAAGTCCCTCCCACTGTTGATTCAGTTTTGCCGCGGCGCCGCTATATTGCCACATACCATTTTTCTTGGTGGGGCGGGTCAAATAACTGACCAGCCCCGGGTGCCAGATGATGTGCTAGCTACATCACTGTCAATGAGGCTAGAATTAGGGTGATGTTAGGGTTATGGTTTGCATTAGTGTTTTTGTTAGCTTTAGGGTTAGCATTAAGGTTGAAGTTAGGGTTAGCCTTAGGTTTAATCTTATGGTTGGCATTCGGTTTAGGGTTAGAATTGATGTTAGGGTTACATAGTTACATCTTACATCCAGTTAATCTGGTTGAAAAAAGACACTAGTCCATCCAGTTCAACCAGTATTTAGAGATTAATTCTCTTTGACCCCACTAGACAAAGAGGATTGGGAGGAATGTCTCGAACAGGGCCCCAAACTAGTTATCTCTTTCTGGGATAAACAAATTCAGGTAAAATTCCCACACAGAACCTACTATACCCCCCAAGGACTCCATCACATCTTTCCGGATAAAGACCCCACATGCTCAAGATATAAAACACATAGTGGATCATTTCTCCATATGTTCTGGGATTGCCCAATCATTTCAACTTATTGGTCGGCAGTATTTTCAGAGATCAACCTTAGATTACAATTATTCCTACTGGTATCACCAGAGTTGGCCTTATTAGGAGTTCATGATGATGTCCAACGCTCTCACCATTCTAAGTTGCTGATCTCCTATCTTCTGTTATACGCTAAAAAGGAGATCGTCATGAAGTGGGTCTCATCATCCCCCCAGCTCCTGGTATGATATGATAGATGCAGCCCTGCTCATTTATAAGATCACCTATATGCATAGAGGGGGGGTGTGAAAGTACTGAAAGGTATGGTCACCTTGGACTTCCACCTGAGACTACTAATTGGATCTACACAATAATGCACCAAGTACAATATTCAGAATATTAAGATTCCCCCCTCTCCTTCCTCCTCTTGCCCTTTTGCCCACACCCCCTCTTTTTTTTCCTTCATGCCCAGAATTGTTCTACTGACTTAAACATCCTTCATGTTAAACGTACCTTGAGCATAAATATAGGCTTCTCTTGCAAATGTACAGCTTTTTTGTTTAAAATACTGTAAGATACATCAAGCATTGTACCATGTCATTATGTTACATAGTTCCATAGTCAGTCAAGTTGAAAAAAGACACAAGTCCATCTAGTTAAAATAAAAATACAATCCCATATACACAATCCTTCACCCTCAGTTGATCCAGAGGAAGGCGAAAAACCGAAAAACCCCAGCAAAGCATGCTCCAATTTTCTACAGCAGGGGAAAAAATTCCTTCCTGACCCCCCGAGAGATATTCCCTGGATCATCTTTACCTATAAATGTTAATACCCAGGTATATTATGTACATTTTAGGAAAGAATCCAGGCCTTTTTTAAAGCAATCTACAGAGCTGGCCAGAACCACCTCTAGAGGGAGTCTATTCCACATTTTCACAGCTCTTAATGTGAAGAAACCTTTCCGTATTTTAAGATGAAATCTCTTTTCCTCTAGGCATTAAGAGTGCCCCGTTGTCCTCTGTGATGACCTCAAAATGAATAACTCAACATTAAGTGCACTATATGGACCACTTATGTATTTGTACATGTTGATCATATCCCCCCCCCCCCCTTAAAGTGGAGGTCCGCCAATTTTTTTTTTTTTTTTAAGTCAGCAGCTACAAATACTGCAGCTGCTGACTTTTAAAATAAGGACACTTACCTGTCCAGGGCACCCGCGATGTCGGCACCCGTCCCTCGGTCCTCGGATGCTGCCACCGTCATCTTCGGTAAGGGAACCAGGAAGTGAAGCCTTGCGGCTTCACTTCCTGGTTCCCTACTGCGTATACGCAAGACACGTTGCGCAATCCGAATGGTCCCTGCTGTCTCTGGGACCCGTGTGTCTCCCAGCAGACAGCGGGGGGAGGGGCGGGAAGTGGCGTAGATCCGCGGGGCTGGGGGTCTATGCCCAGAAGTGGGTGCAAATACCTGTATTATACAGGTATCTGCACCCCCTCCCCCCTGAAAAGTGCCAAATGTGACACCGGAGGGGGGGAGGGTTCCAAAAAGCGGAAGTTCCATTTTTTGTGTGGACCTCCGCTTTAATCTCCTCTTCTCAAGAGGGAATATATTCAGTTCCTCTAATCTATCCTCATAGCTGAGCTCCTCCATGCCTCTTATCAGTTTGGTTGCCCTTCCCTGCACTTTCTCCAGTTCCCCAATATCATTTTTGAGAACTGGTGCCCAAAACTGAACTGCATATTCCAAATGAGGTCTTACTA
This sequence comes from Lithobates clamitans, assembly GCA_037952925.1. NCBI lineage: Eukaryota > Metazoa > Chordata > Amphibia > Anura > Ranidae > Lithobates > Lithobates clamitans. The sequence continues at coordinate 2,098,979 of JBBGZY010001310.1, forward strand.
ATGATTTATACAGGGGAAAAATTATATCTTTCTCTCTGCAGTCCATACCTCTCTTAATACAAGAAAGGACTTTGCTCACTTTGGAATCTGCAGCTTGGCATTGCATGCTATTATTGAGCTTATGATCTACCAAAACAACCAGATCCTTCTCCACCATTGATTCCCCCAGTTGTACTCCCCCAGTATGTATGATACATGCATATTCTTAGCCCCCAAGTACATAACTTTACATTTATCAACATTAAACCTCATTTGCCACTTAGTTGCCCAATTAGACAGGGCATTGAGGTCGGCTTGTAAATTGGAGACCTGCAGTAAGGACGTTACTCCACTGCATATCTCAGTGTCATCTGCAAAGACAGAAATTGTACTTTTAAACCCTATATCATTTATAAAGAAATTAAAAAGTAAGGGTCCCAGCACTGAACCTTGGGGGTACACCACTGATAACCTTAGACCATTAAGAGTCATTAACCACTACTCTCTGAATTCTGTCTTTTAGCTAGTTTTCTATCCATTTACAAAATGATCTTTCCAAGCCTGTAGACTTTACCTTACACATTAGCTGTGTGTGGGGAACTGTGTCAAACGCTTTTGCAAAATCCAAGTATACCACGTCCACAGCCACCTCTCTGTCCAAGGTTTTATTTACCCCCTCATAAAAAGAAATCAGGTTTGTTTGACAACTGCTGTCTTTCATGAATCCATGATATCTGTTGCTTAAAATATTTTTTTTCCAGCAAGAACTAGTCTGTGTGGTCTTTTATTAAACTCTCCAGTATCTTCGCGACTATAGAAGTAAAACTAACAGGTCTATATTTACTTGGTAAAGACTTTGATCCCTTTTTAAATATGGGCACCACATTGGCCCTGCGCCAATCCAGTGGTACCATTCCAGTCATTAGTGAGTCCATAAAAATTAGAAACAATGGCCTTGAAATGACAGGGCTCAATTCTTATAGGATCTGTGGGTGGATATCATCTGGCCCAGGTACTTTATCCACCTTTATTTTGTCTAAATATTTCTGGACCATATCACTTTTGAGCCATTGTGGATCATTTGCGGCTGTGTCATTACCACCCCCATTATGGACATGAGCTCCCCCATGCTCCTTTGTATACACAGAGCTGAAAAAAGTATTTATTAAATTTGCCTTCTCTTTGTCTCCAGTCACCCACTCTAGATTATTTTGTAAAGGGCCTACATGCTCAGACCTGACCTTTTTACTATTAATATATTTGAAGAATTTTTTGGGGTTTGTCCTACTATCTTTTGCAATCTGTCGTTTGTTTTACATTTTTGCATCCTTGATTTCCTTTTTACATATTCTGTTATATTCTTTGTAACATTTAAATGATGATAGCGTTCCTTCATTTTTCTATTTTTTAAAAGCTCTTTTTTTTATTATTTATAGCCATTTTAACTTTGGCCGTGAGCGACATGTTTTATTTTTAGCCTTTTAAACTTATTGCCCATGGGAATATACTTTGCAGTGAGTTTACATACAGTCACTTTGAAGAGTTCCCATTTCTGTTCTGTGCCCATTTATGCCAATATTCCCTCTCAGTCTAAGTCCTGGAGAGCAGCCCTCATCCGTGGAAACTTTGCTCTTTTAAAATTAAGTGCTTTTATCTTACGTATGTGCTTGTTGCTTACAGCTAACATTAAAAGGGTAACTCCACTTTTGTGGGGAAAAAAATAGCAAATAAAGAAAAAAATAATATATTGCATATGATTGCGACACTAATCATTTTGTGAATTAATGTAAAAATTACCTTTCCTTTTCAATCTGCAGCCAATGTAATTTTCTGAGAATAGATTGCAATATGGCTACCTGGAGTTTTCTGTACACAGAGTGTGTACTGACCACTCCCCAGAAACATCATTTCTTGCTTGTGTGATTGGTCACCAATTTTCCCAGAAGTCTGCCTAAGGTACAAGTCAGATTTCAGGCATCCCCTGCAACGAAAATGTCATTTCAATAGGAACCCATCTAAAGGGAGGCAAGCCTAGCAGATTTCCTCATTAGTGCCTTAAAGCTCCACACCTGACAGTTAATTATTAAACCACTCCCATTAGACCTACTCAGAACAGAGGCACACATGGATTTCTTCAGAACAACAAAAGGTAGGAATCTGCAACAAAGTTTGTTATAATCCTTGCAAATGTACATTGTTCACCCAGAGGGGAATGTTTTTTTCTCAACAAAAGTAGCGTTACTCGTTAAATGAAATCATGTTATGGTCACTGCCACCCAGATGTTGTTTTATATGAATATTGGTAATAAACTCAGCATGGTTTGAGATTACCAGGTATTATCCTATTGTGATACCAATAAAGCACTTTTGTTTTGTTAAAAAAAAAATCTCTTTGACCCTATGGTTTGCATTAGGGTTATGATCATCATCATTAGGTTTAAAGTTAACATTAAAGTTAGGGTTAGCATTACTGTTAAGGATAACATTATATTTAGGGTTAGCATTGTGGTTAAGATTATCCTTAGCATTAATGTTAGGGTTATAATTAGCATTAGGGTTAGGGTCAGCTTTAGGGTTAGCATTAAGGTTCAGTTGATCTTGCAGTCACTCAGCTCTTCATCTTGCATAGGTCCTATCGAACCCCAGAACTGCTGCATAGGATAGGTAGGAGGGATAATCCTGAATGTTCAAGATGTGCCTAATCTTCTGGCTCTTTCTTTTTTCACTTGCTTTGGAGATGTCCAAACTACATCAGTCTAAGCAGGATGTACAGTAATAGATGTTATAAACTCTGTTTATAACACTGCGTTAATTCCAGATCCTGTTCTATTAGATTATATAAATCCCAACAATCTGGAACATGGTCAGGTAGTGGCCATTATAAGATCATTTCTTATGATCTGTAAGTTGTTAGCCTTCCGTAGGTCTTGCCCCACCCTCCTACTCTGGGGGGCTGGACCCGGTAAATGGATAAACATGTTATTTTTGAAAGAGTTCGAAAAAATGTGGAAAAAATGAATAGATGCTCCAGCCTAAACACATAATAGAGAGCTAGTGTTTGAAGAGCAGGTCAGCCTGTTTTACTTAACTTTTTTATACAGTGTATCGGTTGCACTGGAATATTTCTGGAATTTTTGGTATACTTGATAATAATTCCAAAGGGGAGAAAAATTCCATCCTGACCCCCCAAGAGGCAACCAGATATTTCCTGGATCTAGTTTACCTATAAATATTAGTAACCAGTTATATTATGTGCATTTCGGAAAGAATATAGGTCTTTTTTAAAACAATCTACTGAGCTGGCCAGAACTAGCTCTTGAGGGAGTCTATTCCACATTTTCACAGCTATTACCGTGAAGAAGCCTTTCTGTATTTGGAGATTAAGGCTGGGTTCACACTTATGCAAATGGGATGCAGGTTTCCCCGCATCCCATTCGCATAGCAGGAGATTGTGACCGGCTCTCTGTGCCCAGGAGCCCTGTGCTCCTGCTGTGAGTCGCTGCGTGTTCCAGTGTGAACCCAGCCTATATCTCTTTGACCCTATGGTTTGCATTGGACTTATGGTCAGCATTAGATTTAAAGTTAACATTAAAGTTAGAGTTAGGGTTTGCATTGGTGTAAGGATTAGCATTATGGTTAAAGCGTTTGTTAACCCCAAAAAAAAAAAATACAGATCCTGTTCCCCTAAAGCATGTTATACAGCAAACTGCTTGTGCTGTGTCATTTGGACCCCCGTATCATGTGAAATACCTGGCTGATCCTGCCTAGCCATGCCCTCCCCTCTGCAAACAGACCACAATAATCATGGCTGCTGAGCCCCTGATACCGTGGTCTATTTGCGTGATTCCGTCATCCACAGCCTGCTCTTCTATGTCTGCCTCCTGTGTCCTTCTCCCCCCTCCTCCTTCCTCCCCTCTCTGCTCAGACAATGTGCCCGCCCCCGCTCCTGCTGCTCTATGTGCTCTCATCTACTATTACATCATCCCATCCTCTCTGTACCATTATCAGTACTTTCCCTGTGCCTGCGTTCTGTAAAAATACTGCACGATTCTACCTGTATGAGCTCCGCTCCCGCCGCTCAGCTGATTGTAGGCGGTTCAGCACTCTGTGTCACCTCTCTTTATCTCCTCCCCAGCTGATGTCAGTGGGAGGGCTCGGCCCCGCCCACTGAAGCTATGAGCCGGAGACAGAACAGGGGAGAGGAATCAGCTGAGCGCCCAGAGTGGAGCTCATACAGGTAGAATCGTGCAGTTTTTGTCTTTTTTACTATTTTTACATTTTTTGTTTGAGAATTGGCAGGGGTACAATGTACCGGTTATGAATTCACATGCTGGGGTGGAATCTGGGGGTCCCCTTGTTAAAAGGGGCTTCCAGGTTCCGATAAGCCCCCCGCCCACAGACCCCCACAACCTCCGGGAAAAGGGTTGTGGGGATGAGGCCCTTGTCCCCATCAACATGGGGACAAGGTGTTTTGGAGACCCCAAAGCACCCTCCCCATGTTAAGGGCATGTGGCCTGGTACGTTTCAGTAGGGGGGGCGCTCTCTCATCCCCCCTCTTTTCCTGCGGCCTGCCAGGTTGCATGCTCGGGTCTGGTATGGATTTTTGGGGGGCCCTACACCATTTTTTTTTATTTTGGCGCAGGGTTCCCCTTAATATCCATACCAGACCCAGGTCTGGTATGGATTTTGGGGGGACTCCCACGCAATTTTTAAAAAAAAATTTGGTTCGGGGTTCCCCTTAATATTCATACCAGACTCTAAGAGCCTGGTAATGGACCATGCCGTTTTTTTCAATGAGTTTTATCTATATTGCCGGGATCCAACTATTTATTACAGCCACGATCAGTTTTAAATGACTTTCCTTCCTTTAAAGAAATGTAATTTTGCTGTGGTACTGTTCTAAACACGGGAAAACTGCGCCACTTTACAGGCATACTATGGACACCCCCAGGCACGATATTTAAAGGAATATTTCATTTTTATTGTTTCACTTTAAGCATTATTAAAATCCCTGCTCCTGAAAAAACAGCCATTTTTAAAACTTTTTTTTGCATTGATACATGTCCCCTGGGGCAGGACCCAGGTCCCGAAACACTTTTTATGGCAATAATATGCATATAAGCATTTAAAATAAGTACTTTTGGTTTTTCATGTTAGTGTCCCATAGACTTTAATGGTGTTCCGCGGCTTTTCGAATTTGCCGCAAACATAATAATAATAATGTTCGCTGTTCGGCGAATAGGCGAACACCCAATGTTCGACTCAAACATTTGGCTCATCCCTATTCAATTCTTTATCTGAAATAAACACCTAATTGTCATCTTGAAGAAACACATTTTCCTGCACAAAGCTTTCTTCTCTTCCACAAGGTGATTGAAAGAAATTGCTGCCGGCCAAATTGGCTGAGAAAGAATTCTTTCATATCGATGTTGAGTAGCTTCGTTTGCCCTTTAATAGTATAGATTGCACATGGAAGGAAGTGAATAAGTCCCCCATTTCAATGGCAAATGCAGCTTCGGAGTCAGCAGTGACCTTCTGCCAATGACAAGAGGATTAAATGAGTCTCAATTTTTTTATTTTTTTTGGAGCGACCAGGATAAACCTGAGTCAAGTGTAAAACAATAGCCCAGCTGGTGTGCGGTCACTGTGTGCAGCAAGAACAGTTTGGATGCAATTTGCTAAGTGAGTAATTCTTACCGCATACACGGAAAAGGAAATGTTTAAGGAAATCTTGGCACGTGTAAGCAATTACGAAACTCTAGCCAGAATTTAAAGAAAGATATCTATGTCTTTTACTAAATAGCTGAAACCTGCGTATCAAATGTCACAATTAGAGTAATCTGCAGTTTAATCCTTTTGCTGCCGAAGCTATCTTTGCATTTTTTCCCACAAATGCCCATTTTAGACTTTAGAAATGTATTTTTAACAAGTAGAAATAACATTATTGAAATAATTCACATATGAAATACAGGGAGACAAAAGCCTGCACAATTCAGATTTGATATAAAGGGGTTAACAGTGAGATACACAACACATCATAGGAACAATCCCAGAAGTCATTTAAAGGAGACAATTGAGTCTCCTATTCGGTCAAGTCCTTCTCCACAGCATTATAATGCTATTTTTTTATACACTACTTAACTCCTCTTAGGAAAAAAAAAAGAGGGGGGGGGGATCATGGGAGGGGGGACAAGTAGGGGAAGGGTGAGAGGACCAAAAAAAAAGAAAAGAGGAAATGGAGAAGAATACAATAACTCGTCCTCAGATTCAATGCCAAGGAGGAGAAAAGAATTTACCCATTCAGAGATTCAGCTGTACCGTGAGCATCAATCCAGGTAGACCAGACCTTGTCAAACTTCTTGGGACAGTTTCTGCTCTCATAAGCTAATTTGTATAATGGTAGTACTGCATTAACTACAGACACCTAACTAGTGAGTGTCAGCGGATTGGGCTACTTCCATCTAAGGAGAATCTCCCTACGTGCATAGTAAAGTGTAAAGACTAAATATAACTTCTTGTGTCTAGAGGCTACAATATCCTCCATAATACCCAACAACGCCAGGCGTGGATCAAGCTGCAGAGACCAAACGCAAAGCTCATTCAGATCTGAAATCACAGATTCCCAAAATGAGCGGATAGCCGGGCATTGCCACACCATGTAAAAAAAGGTTCCAGTAGGGGACAGACAACGTGTACAGGTAGAACTAACCTGAGGGTAAATAACCGCCAACCTCTGAGGGATATAATATACCCTATGAAGGCATTTCAACTGAATGAAGCGGTCCCTAGCTGAAATCTTCATCCCTATGTAAGAGTCTACACAGTCCTCCCAGTCATCAGTATTGAGCTCCGGTATATCCACTTTCCACCTGTCAAAAGTCCTACTAGAGGTGTGAGCATATGAGTCTGACAAATTAAGATATAAGGAGGATAGGGGTTTGTCCAAAAATCTTGATATCTGCAGCCTCTCAATCCGATCAGGCTCCAGAGTAATAGGTTCTTGGAATTGAGGCCAAACTGAAAATATTGGAAGGACATAGCTAGAGGCAGAGCAAATATGTCCCTGAGCTCAGCAAAGGAGGAGATTCTCCCCTCTTTTATAACATGTTTTAAGGTCACAATGCGCTTGGACGCCCACAGCTGAGGCTCCAGGATCTGAGTGAGGTGTCGCAGCTGGGGATTACCTTGTATCTTGTATGAAGATACAAACAAATCATGACTATATGACAAAATTAGTGTTGCCAACCCACCGAAGTGAAATTTACTGGCAGAACGCCAAAATTTACAAACGGCGCCAATTTTTTGCTAGCAAAAAAACATGAAATTTACTGGCAGATCCACATTTTTTACTGGCACTGCAAAAAAGTACCTAAAATTACTGTTTTTAGTGCTAAACAGTGCAAATATCAATATTTGAACTATATACACAAAGCTAGTGCTATTAGCAATGTGTTTAAGTTAAACAAAAGTCAAAAAACATATTTCTCAATGTCAGGTTACTATTAGGTTACTATAACCTGCCCAGCAGAGAGTTCCCCCTTACATCAGAGTCTAGGATGGTGACCAGAGACCACCTTCCGCAGAGTGAATACACTAAGGTAAGGTGGGGATTACTAATATGGAGGGGAACCTTTATATCAGTGCCCTCTTACATTATTGTATTCACTCCCCCTTACATCAGTGACCCCCCTCAGACTGGCCTGGCGGCGCTGTCACTGCCCTCCTCTCAGGTGCACCCTGCAGGGCTCAGTCAGACGGCTCCAGCTTGGTGGCTTTTCTATAGTCTCCTCTCCACAGTCCACACGTGTCTGTCTCTTCCCATAACCCCCATCCCGGCGGCGCTTCCACTCTTGACTCTTTTCTAGGATCCCCTCAGAGACTGCAGACATGATAAAAGACAAGAGATGGTCCGAGACTGTGGACATACTACAGAAGGACAGAGGCTGCGGACATGATACAGGAGGTGGACAGAGGCTGCAGACATACTACAGGAGGTGGAGAGAGGCTGTGGACATACTACAAGAGGTGGACAGAGACTGCGGACATACTACAGGAGAAGGACAGAGGCTGCGGATATGATACAGGAGGTGGACAGAGACTGCAGACATACTACAGGAGGTGGACAGAGGCTGCGGACGTACTACAGGAGGTGGACAAAGGCTGTGGACATACTACAGGAGGTGGACAGAGGCTGCGGACATACTACAGGAGGTGGACAGAGGCTGCGGACATACTACAGGAGGTGGACAGAGGCTGCGGACATACTACAGGAGGTGGACAGAGGCTGAGGACATACTACTGGAGGTGGACAGAGGCTGCGGACATACTACAGGAGGTGGACAGAGGCTGCGGACATACTACAGGAGGTGGACAGAGACTGCAGACACACTACAGAAGGTGGACAGAGGCTGCGGACATACTACAGGAGGTGGACAGAGGCTGCGGACATACTACAAGAGGTGGACAGAGACTGCGGACATACTACAGGAGAAGGACAGAGGCTGCGGACATGATACAGGAGGTGGACAGAGACTGCATACATACTACAGGAAAAGGACAGAGGCTGCGGACATGATACAGGAGGTGGACAAAGACTGCGGACATACTACAGGAGGTGGACAGAGACTGCGGACATGATACATCCTCATAGTAGCCTCCTCCTCTGCCCACCATATTACTTCTCCACATTATCAGTGTGCTGTGTCCTCCTCCTGAACCCCTTTCACCTCTCCACAGGTCAGGGCAGCACAGTGCTGCCCTGACCTGTGGAGAGATGAAAGGGAAAGGGGGCACAGGGGGAGGACACAGCACACTGATGATGTGGACTGGAGAAGTAATATGATGGTGAATAGAGCACATCAGTCTCTGTCCCCTGCAACACTGCACAAAATACCTAACTGGCAGCCTAACTAAGTAACAGAAAGCCTAACTAACTATTTACAATATGTACAAAATGAGGAACCCAGAAAAACAGGTTACACTGGAGGTGCAAGAAATGGTCAGGAAGAGTATGTGTCGTGCAATTGTTATTTTCGTATGCAGGCAGACTCGAGCATGCGCTTTATGCTTGTATGTGCGTGCACATGGGGGGTGAGGGCAGGACTTTAACAAGGCCTTTTTTTTATTAATTAAAGTAAAAATATTGATATAGTATAACATTCATTTTTAAACTTTTTTTTAAATTAACTTGTTATCAGTAATAAGGCGCAATGAAGTGTCTTCTTGCCTGGTCCCACATCTTGTATGATCTGAGGCCTTATCCTTGCAGTGTACCATAGCCTGAGGAATACAGCTACCAGGAGGTCTTATGGGTGTGGACAGTTGGAATTGATTACTACTAAGCGCTTCTGACTGCTTTTGGTTAAGTGGTACATCATTTGTTGTAAGGGTCAATGTGTATCTCTGCTACAGGTGACGGATCTTTTTTAGCACCCTTCATGTGGAATTGCTTTCACTGGATCCTTATCCTTGAAATTTCCATCTCTCACCGATATGAAATGTTTGCATACCTAATATATAACCGCTGCATTTATCTTACTGTGAGAAGTTTGTTTGTGAAAAATTTTCCATCCTGCTCCTCTAATTTTCATGTCACTGCAGTAAAAAATGAACTTCGGTTTGACCTCAAACACAGTTATGCCGCGTACACACGATCGGAAATGAAGCCAGCAAAACTCAGATGAGAGCTTTTGGTCAGAAAATGCGACTGTATGTATGCTCCATCGGACTTTTGCTGGCAGAATTTCAGCCATCAAAAGATTGGGAGCATGTTCTCTATTTTTCGGTCGGGAAAAGTTCCTATCCGAAAATGTGATTGTCTGTAAAATCTCGCATGCTCGGAAACAATTTGACGCATGCTCGGAAGCATTGAACTTCTATTTCTCGGCTCGTCGTAGTGTTATGCGTCACAGCGTTCTTGACGGTCGAAAGTTCAGTGAGCTTTTGTGTGACCGTGTGTATGCAAGCCAAGCTTGAGTGGAATTCTGTCGGAAAAACCATCCAAGATTTTTCCGACAGAAATTCCGCTTGTGTGTACGGGGCATTAAAAAAAAAACAAACGTTTCTAAAATGAAAACATTTCTAATGAAATTCTACTAGTGTATTGGCAGCTCAAAAATGTTCTTGTTTTATCTATGTGCCCGGTGGAGAGATGACTGGACATGAAGGGGGAATCTCCCTAATGAGGATTTAACCCCTTGATTGCCCTCCTAATCACCCCCTGTCACAGAGCCAGTGCCATTAGTACAGTGTACAGTATTACAGTGGCTTGCAAAAGTATTCACCCCTCCTGGCATTTTTCGTGTTTTGTTGCCTCACAACCGGGAATTAACATGGATTGTTAGGATTTGCATCATTTAATTTACAGAACATGCCCACAACTCTGAAGATGTTTTTTTTTTATTGTGGAGCAAGCAAATAGGACAAAATAACAGAAAAAGTCAATGTGCATAACTATTCACCCCCCTAAAGTCAATACTTTGTAGAGCCATCTTTTGCGGCTATCACAGCTCCAAGTCGCTTTGGATAAGTCTCTATGAGCTTGCCACATCTTACCACTGGGATTTTTGCCCATTCCTCCTTGCAAAACTGCTCCAGCTCAAGTTGGATGGTTTGCGCTTGTGAACAGCAATCTTTAAGTCTGACCACAGATTTTCTATTGGATTGAGGTCTGGGCTTTAGCAGTGTGTTTGGGATCATTGTCCTGCTGGGAGGTGAACCTCCGTCCTAGCCTCAAATCAAACACAGAGTGGTACAGGTATCCCTGTATTTAGCACCATCCATCTTTCCCTCAACTCCAACCAGTTTCCCAGTCCCAACTCCTGAAAAACATCCCCACAGCATGATGCTGCCATCATCATGTTTCACTGGGGATGGTGTTCTTTGGATGATGTGATGTGCTGGATTTGCGCCAGACATAGCGTTTTCTTTGATGGCCAAAAAGTTCAATTTTAGTCTCATCAGACCTGAGCATCTTCCTCCATACATTTTGGGAGTCTCTCACATGCCTTTTCACAAACTCAAAACTTGCCATTTTGTTTTTTGCTGAAAGTAATGGCTTTCTTCTGGCCACTCTGCCATAAAGCCCAACTCTATGGAGCGTACGGCTTATTGTCGTCCTATGTACAGATACTCCAATCTCTGCTGTGGAACTCTGCAGCTCCTCCAGGGTTACCTTAGGTCTCTGTGCTCCTCTCTGATTAATGCCCTCCTTGCCCGGTCTGTGAGATTTGATGTGCGGCCGTGTCTTGGCAGGTTTGCTGTTGTGCCATGTTCTTTCCATTTGGTTATGATAGATTTGATGGTGCTCCTAGGGATCATCAAAGATTTGGATATTTTTTTATAACCTAACCCTGACTTGTACTTCTCAACAACATTGTCTCTTGCTTGTTTGGAGAGTTCCTTGGTCTTTATGGCAGTGTTTGGTTAGTGGTGCCTCTTGCTTAGATGTTGCAGCCTCTGGGGCCTTTCAAAAGTTGTGTATATGTAATGACAGATCATGTGACACTTAGATTGCACACAGGTGGACGTCATTTCATTAATTATGTAACTTCTGAAGGTAATTGGTTGCACTAGAGCTTTTTATAAGCTTCAGAACAAGGGGGGTGAATACATACGCACATGCCAATTATCATTTTTTTATTTCTGAAAAATATTTTATGTATATATTTTTCTAATTTTACTTCACCAACTTAGACTATTGTGTTCTGATCCATCACATATAATTCAGATTAAAAAAAATATTGAACTAAAGGCTGTAATGTAACAAAATAGATAAAAGCCAAAGGGGGGTGAATACTTTTGCAAGGCACTCTGTTACTGTAAATTTTGATGTCAGTGTCAGTTAGTGACCCTCCCAGCAAGGGTCTGTTAGCACCAGATTTCCCGCCACACTATCACAGTCGCTGATCACAGCCATTACCAGTATAGCATCATAGCTGTATAAATTCCAGTGTATACAGTATACCATCATTTGTAGATGCTATAACTTTCACACAAACCAATTATTATACACTTATTGCAATAAAAAAAAATGTTTTAACCACTTACAGACCAGAAGACTTTCCCCCTTACCCGTGACCAGGCCATTTTTGTGATACAGCACTGCAACGCTTTAACTGACAATTGCGCGGTTGTGCGACGCTGTACCCAAACCAAATTGATGTCCTTTTTTTCCCCACAAATAGAGCTTTCTTTTGGTGATATTTGATCACCTCTGCGGTTTTTATTTTTTGCGCTATAAACAAAAAAAAGCAACAATTTTGGGACCAGTGACATTTATACAGCGATCAGTGCTATAAAATGTACTGATTACTGTGTAAATGTCACTGACAGGGAAGGGGCTAACACTAGGGGGGATCAAGGGGTTAAATGTGTTCCCTGGCTGGTATTTCTGTCGGGGGATGGGAATGACTGGAGGAGGAGAGGGATCTCTGTTCCTAATCACTAGGAACAGAAGACTGCTCTCTCCTCCCCCTGTCAGAATGGGGATTTGTCTGTTTACATTGACAGATCCCCGTCCTGGCTCTCTTTTCTGCAATCGCGGGTGGCCGACGGTCATCGCGGCTGCTCCGCCACGCGCATCAGGGTCCCCTGCCGTCTTAAAGGAGCCGACGTACACCTACGGTAATTTGCAGGAAGGAGCTGACCTGCCGCAGTATAATGACGGCGGCTGGTCGGCAAGTGGTTGGCCAAAGAAATGTAGCTGAACACTGTACATTTTGGCCTCAATTTATCAAGAAATGTGATTATTAAAATTTTTTTATTGGATATCTTTTATAACATAAAGCAGAAAATATATTTTTTTTCACAATTTTCTGGGTTTTTTCATTATATCGCAAAAAAATAAAAAACTCAGTGGTGATCAAATACCACCAAAAGAAAGCTCAATTTGTGTGAAAAAAATTATATAAATGTAATTTGGGTACAGCGTTTCATGACCGTGCCGTTGCCAGTTAATGTAGCGCAGTGCTGAATAGCAAAAAATGTCCTGGTCGTGAAGGGGAAATTGTTTCCACTATTGCAAGACCAGGTTTGTGTGTTGACAACATCACGATTAAACATGGAAAAAATCAAAGCTCCCATAGGCAATTGGGATTATTAAAGGGCAACCAGTACACCACACAGGTAAATTATAAAAATATATACATTTATTGTTACATATTAAAAAATGGAGGGTTCAGTGGAGATTATGCGTAATTTAGAACAGAATTCTAAATTACGCATCCACATGTCTGTACAATAAGGCTATTTTAATATTTATGTTTTCTATGTTCCAATTTTGAAACTTTTTAAATATGTAACAATACATTTATATATTTTTATAATTTACCTGTGTGGTGTACTGGTTGCCCTTTAAAAATCTCAATTACCTATGGGGGCTTTGATTTTTTTCTATGGTCACGAAGGGGGGGGGGTAAAACCTTTTGGAGGTTAAGTAGTTAAATCCTGACAGGAGCAAAAGTATTTGAGAACATACAATGACGCATTGTTATTTTCCAACCATTTGCAGCAAATTATACGTTTGCAACTTTACCTAAAAAATGCTGTCTTCCTTTGTTTCATGGTAATCCTCTGGCTTCAATGCTTTCTGACTCACAAACCTGGAACAAGGATGGAAATGCTGCATGCTTGTTTCATTTCAGCAACCCAGAAACCCAGAGAGAGACAGGCACTTAGCATTTTCAGAAGGTAGCCAGTGTTATCAGGTCGTGTACCTCTCTCATTTTAGGTAACTTTTCAAGTGAGGAGTTAACATAAGCTCAGTGTTATGAGCTGTCCACAGTGCTGATCTTGTGTTTTCAAAGAATCGGTATTTGCAGAGCTAATTCTTTTTTAATCCCTATTGTTTATGGAACAGCCTGGGAACATGACACACCAAAGTCGGCATCCCCATGAGGGCCCTAAGCATGCAGCCCCCAACTACTTTATTACCAGCCTACATGACAAGGGGGTTTAACCGTTTCAATACTGGGCACTTTTACCCCCTTCCTGCCCAGGCCAATCTTCAGCTTTCAGCGCTGTCACACTTTGAATGACAATTGCGCGGTCATGCAACACTGTACCCAAATACATTTTTATCATTTTTTTTTTTTAGACCGATAGAGCTTTCTTGTGGTGGTAATTAATCACCGCTGGGTTTTTTATTGTTTGCTGAAAAAAAGGAGAAGAGCCCGAAAATATTGAAAAAAAAAGTTTTTTTCTTAGTTTCTGTTACAAAATTTTGTAAATTAGTAATTTTTCTCCCTCACTGATGTGCTCTCATGAGGCGGCACTGATGGGCACTGATAGGCTGCACTGATGGGCACTGATGAGGTGGCACTAATATGCAGCACTGATGGGCATTGATAGGCTGCACTGATATGCAGCACTGATGATCACTAATAGGTGGCACTGATGGGCACCGATAGATGTCAATTATGGACACTGATAGGCGGCACAGATGAGCAGGCACTGAAAGACAGCACTGACTGGCATCACTGCTGGGCACTGTTGGGGCTGCACTGATGATCAGTGCCCTGATTATCTGTGCAGGTCTCCCCTGTGCGAAAATGCCACTAATCGGCTTTCCTCTTAGTTCAGCTGAACTCGCACGATTTCACTCCTGCATGTCAGTCCTGATTTCGGCGGCGATTTCACAGACATCTGTGCGGGTTTCTGCAGGTGGGTTTCACGGAGGGTTCTTTGATCCCTTGCTCCCTTCCTTAGATGTGGCTGACAACTTGCGGTCGGCTCTTTTACACTCAGAAGTGTTTTCTGAGAATCTCGCTAAGGAGTTGTTAATGGGCCGCACTTTCGCTCACCCCCCTAATTAGGTGGTCTCGCCTTTGGGTGTCATTCCAAAGAAGGAGCCCAATAAGTTTCACCTTATCCACCATCTTTCCTTTCTGAAAGGCGGTTCAGTTATTGATCCTGAGGCGTGTGCGGTGTCTTATACCTCCTTCGATGCCGCCATGTTTTGGGTACGGCACTATGGTAAGGGTGCCCTTATGGCTAAAACCGATATCGAGTCTGCTTTTCGGTTAGTATCAGTTCACCCGCGCAGCTTTCATCTTTTGGATTGCAGATGGTTGGGTGCTTTTTATGTGGATCGCTGCCTGCCTATGGGCTGCTCCATCTCTTGTGCCTTTTTTGAGACCTTTAGCTTTTTTCTCGAATGGGTAGTGCGGGATGTGGCAGAGGTCAATTCAGTGATTGATTACTTGGATGACTTTCTGTGTTTTGGCCCTCCATCCTCGAATTTATGTGGCGTTTTGCTGTCTACGGTGCAGCACCTTGCAGAGCATTTTAGTATTCCTCTTGTGGCGGACAAACAGAAGGCCCCACGTCATCTATCAAGTTCCTGGGTATAGAGATTGCTTCCCGTGCAATGGAGTGTCATCTGCCTGACGACAAGTTACATGCTCTGAAGGAGGAGGTCCGTTTGGCCTCTGGCAAACACAAGATTCAGCTCCGAGAGCTACAGTCGCTCCTCAGTAAGCTCAATTTTGCATGTCGATGGGCAGAGTTTTTTGTCGCCGGCTGTCTGGCGCCACTGCTGGGGTTAGTTTGCCCAGATATTTTATTTGGCTGAATAGAGAGCATAGCGCCGATCTGCTGGTGTGGCATGAATTTTTAGCCCATTTCAATGGCCGGTCTATCTGGATGGAAGGGCCAGTCAGTAACTACAATCTTGAGCTTTTCACAGATGC
Source organism: Lithobates clamitans (assembly GCA_037952925.1). Lineage (NCBI taxonomy): Eukaryota > Metazoa > Chordata > Amphibia > Anura > Ranidae > Lithobates > Lithobates clamitans. Next base: position 2,114,647 of record JBBGZY010001310.1, read on the forward strand.
TGCCGGCTCCACTGGATATGGAGCATTCTTAGGGTGTCGGTGGAGTGCTGAGCACTGGCCCACTGAATGGCGGGAGGCGGAATTCTTAAAGAATTTTGTGCTTCTGGAACTTTTTCCAGTTGTGGTCGCTATATCGCTCTGAGGAGAATCTTTTCACAACAAAAAGGTTTGTCTTCTCTGCGACAACTTGGGTGTAGTGCAGGTTATTAACTCTATGTCAGGGTCCTCCCCTCTGGTTATACGTCTTTTGCAATATCTGGTTTTGTGTTGTCTTCAGCAAAATGTGTTTCTGTATGTTGTGCATATTCCTGGAGTGGAGAATACGTTGGCTGACACTCTCTCTCACTTTCACTTGGACAGGTTCCTGGGAGTTGGCACCTGGTGCGGAGCAACATGGAACCCCTTGTCCTCTTCGGCTGTGGCAGATTGCATTGGAATCTCCACCGGTTTGATTCAAAGCTCCTTGAGCGAGTCGACATGGTCCTTCTACACTAAGGTCTGGAGGGAATGGGGGGAGCTGCTACAGCGAGCGGGGGTTGACATGCACAGTTCTGAGGTCAGACATCTGGTAGTTTATTTTGTTTGTCCATGTTTCAGGGCTGGCGTATCCATTTCTGCTATGAACTGGTAATTGGCCGGCCTGGCCTTCCTGTTCAAATTGCAGGGTATTCCCGATTTTACCAAAGATGTTTTCGTAAACCAGCCCTGAGAGGCTATCGAAAGGGTGCTCGCCAGCCTATCACTTTTGATATCCTGCAATTGTTGTTTTTCCAGACAACGACAGTGTGTTCGTCCAGTTTTGAAAATTTGCTATTCCGGGCAGCTTTTGCTTTGGCCTTTTATGAAGCCCTCAGGGTGGGTGAGTTAGTTAGTCCATCCAAAGATGCCCAAGAGGGCTTGTCGGTGGCAGAAGTCCACTGCAATGGCTCTTCTGTCATGCTTTTTATCCTTCGAACTAAGACGGATCAAGCAGGAAAGGGGGCGGATGTTAGGCTGCTGCAGATTCCGGGTTCGCCCATCTGCCCTGTTTCCGCGGTGGTGGAGTACTTACAGCTTCGTCCTGTAGTGGCTGGTTCTTTTCTTGTCCATTCGGATGGTTTGGCTTTGTCTACTTTTCAGTTTGTGTCGGTTTTGTGGCTCTTCCTCACGTGACCGCATCGGGGCGGTCACTGAGGCTGCTTGGTGGGGATTGGATAACGCAGTTGCAAAATGTATCAGCAGGTGGGAGACAGATTGAAAAAATATATGTGCGTCCACATTTGATTTAATACCCCTGGGTTCACTGGGGCATCTTGATGTTATTCCTATTGCATGTGTAGTCGTGTTTGTGTTGGCTAGGTTATGTTTTATATATTTCTTTTCAGATCATGCTTGCCTCGTGTGGATCTTGGGACACTCCTTTGTTCATTGGGGGGACCAAGAGGGCTGATATCAGGCCTAATGGTCATCAGCTAGGCTTCCCCAGATCTGAGGCTAACATTAGGTGGATAGGCATTGCGGGTTGTTATGAAGCAGGGAGGTCCCGGAGATAAATAGGGTCGCAAGATGGGATAGGCCGCCCGACATTTTAGTCCTGCACGCTGGCGGCAACGATCTGGGGGTTCGGTCCAGCCGACACCTCATACGTGACGTCAAGTTTGACGTGCTCCATGTGCAGTTGGCCTTTCCTCATATGGTGGTGGTGTGGTCTGACGTGGTAGGTCGCACGACCTGGCGTTTGCCAGGCCAGTGGCAAAATTGAACAGGGCCAGAGTAAAGGTAACAAGGTGGATGGGAGGTTTATAGCACGAAACGGTGGTTTCGTAATACGGCATCGGGAACTGGAGGTGGATACATGGCGGTATCTCCGCAATGACGGGGTCCATCTGAATACAGGGGGCACGGATGTATTCAGGGGGCACGGATCTGTGGTCCCTGGGTCTGCAAGACGAGGTACAGCGGGCAATGCGTTTTTGCGGGGCACAAAGGTGTGAGGCTTCACACTTTGCGCTGTGGCGGTTGGGTCTTTGGAGGCATGTTTAAATAACTTGCTGTGATTAGATGATTGGGACCCATCTGAGGTATGGGTCCCAGGTGGAATGCCAGTTATGGTGGATTACCTGGTAGTTACAATGGTGTATCTGCAGAATGTGGTTCGTCCTCGAGTCGATGCATTGCAGCAGGGACCGTGGAAGTAGTTTATGCAGATACAAGGGAACATTTTTGATACATAGTGCCTCCAAGTATCGGCAACCAAAGGTGTTATGTTTTTGTTTGGTAATATTTACATAATTGTTAAATTTTAATAAAGGGGCCGAAAACAGCCATTTTACTCTAACCTTTGTGTCAGTATATTTTTGGTAATTATAGTTGGGGCAATAAGATGTGGGGGTACAGTAATTTATGATACAAAGAGTCAGGATACATCTGGGGTACCTTTTTCAAGTATAACCCGAAGCAAAAAAATATATATATATCGTAGGGCTAACATGAAAAGGAGCACAAGGAAGCCGGGCAAGTGGGGGTTAATACATGTTATCAGGTAACAGTGCATCTGGGGTACCTTTTTCATGTTCTCAGTACAGGATTACTCCAGAGAGTGGCGCTCCACCTTACCGCAGGACTGTGAACTGTCATCAGTGCCGCCTGCCCTGTTTATGTTCCTTATTTTAGGCATGGTGTGCCTGGCTGGCAGACTGAAAAGCTAATTTTTATACAGCGCAGTGTTATTAGGAAATCTGCAAGGCCATGGAGAGACTTATTGATCACGACTTCAGAAACATTTATGAATTTAATGAACTTTGCAGCCAAATCGCAGCACCGTGCTGACATGGATTTAAGCGCACGCAGCCATAGCAGATTGAGATGAACCTGTATTGACTGATTATGTCCTCTCAGCCATGCAGGAATCTGGAGCTTCTTCCAGCTGTTCAATATACTCTTCGGTCAAAACAGAAAAAAATATATTTGATATTTATAATGGAAATGAGTAGATAAAAATGGAGAGTTTTTAGTTTTCTGAAATCCTGACATTTTGTGGAAATGCATAGAAGTCAATAAGGAAGTTTGTATGATTGTTATACAGGATTTATATAGTAACGTATTTATGTATAAATTAGTGTCCACCAGCAAAGCAGGAATATAGATCAACGCCTTCCCTAGTAAAAGCACCTCCCACACAGTGCACAAACACAGACTAGACACACATTTAACCCTTTGATCACCCCGGATGTTTTACCCCTTCCCAGCCAGTATCATTAGTACAGTGATAGTGTATATTTTTAGCACTGATTACTGTATTAGTGTCACTGGTTCCCACAAAGTATCAAAAGTGTTAGTTAGTGTCCGATTTGTCCGCCGCATAATTGCAGCCCCACCATTTACTAGTAAAAATAAATACAAATTCCATATATATATCCCATAGTTTGTAGACATTTTCCGCAAACCAATCAATATATACGCTTATTGGGATTTTTTTTACCAAAAATATACATATTGGCCTAAATTTACTTTTTTTTTTATTGGGTATGTTTTATACTAGAAAGAAAAAAATATTGTTTGTTTTTCAAAATGTTAAGTCTTTTTTTGTTTATATCTGTGTGAACACCGCTCTAGGTCAGTCTCCCATCTCCACCTCCACTAACACAAAGGCCAGGTGCTGGCCCCGTCCATCACTGATTCCAATGAGCAAAAAACAATTCTGGTTGGCCATATGTCCAGTAAAATCATCTTTATCTGGTGAAGCTGTTCCCCTCTATTTGTGTTTTTGGACACACTTTTTTTGTTTATAGCACAAAAAAAATAAATAAATAAACACAGAGGTGATCAAATTCCATCAAAAGAAAGCTCTATTTGTGAGAAAAAAGGACAGAAATTTTATTTGGGTACAGCATCGCATGGCCGTGCAATTGTCCGTTTAAAGAGGAACTGCACACATTATCTGTAATAAAAACATCTTTTGCCATTCTGAAGCTTCCCTCCAACCACGTATATATATCATTGCATATTATTTTATATATACTGTGATTCTGTACTTGCCAAATATGCTGCATAAATCTCCCTCCACTAAGTCTGGCTGCAACCATTTTAACTGTGGGCAGTTGAAGCTGCTGCCTGTTCACTTCACTTCCTGGATTTACCCAGACACACACCTCTAGCTCTGCAACTCTGTAGTTCTCATTGGCCCTCTTATGTCTCATCCCCCCTCCATCCTGGGAAACTCTCACGAGAGTAAGAGAGAGAGCTGTGCATGATGTCATAAGACTAGGCTTTTTACCAGACAAGAAACAGGAGGTGGGCTGTATAAGGTATTTACTGCCAGAAAAAAAATGTTTTACTATCCTCATGAGGGGGGTGGGGGTAAATCTTCTGAAGGTCAAGTGGTTCAAAAGGCACTATCATTCCCTGTTATCAGTTAACTATTGATTATGTGTATGTGGTAAGTTAGGGGTTAATTAAATCTAAATTGTAAGTGGTTCTGGCAAGATATACGTTCTCTCATAGCTCTACGGAAAGCATCTCGCATAACTAATAATGAAGAACGTTGGTATGTGGAAAACATCTTGCATAGCTAACAGTGCAGAACTCCATGCAAGGGGAGGACTTGTACCATAAGACATAAGGGAAGTTTTATTATTAAGATATAAAACAAGTTATGACAAGCTGCAGTTATCCATAACAAGTCACGGTCCTCTATAACAAGGTATAACATGTAATGATCATATATCTTAGGTCAAAGGACAAGATACTGATATGTGCCTTAGATTGATGGGAAGAGGATGCTCTCTTGGGTGTCTGGCCAGCGTCCAGTTCACGTAACAGAGTCACCCCTATCCTGGTAACCAAGTGACCACTGTTAATACACAGAAACCAGGCTGTTTTTTTGCAGCGAGGTATAAAATGCAGTTGTTCTCTTCGGGAACTTTGGAGTCTCACCCGTGGGTGGACGATTCATGCAGGACCCTTTGTTGCTGATAAAGACTCTGGCTGCCTTGGCTGTCACGGGGCTCCCCAGTTGAAGTGGGGCACGGACTTTGTTTGTAACTCTTTGGGGGATGTATTTTTTTCTACCTCACATATTGCCTAGCTAATCATATGTAGTATTACTTTATTAACCATATGTAATCCTGCTTAACTGATTGCATTTAGATGAGATTAACGGTTAAGTATAGGTAAATGTAGTTAATCATTTGCTTTCAAGTTACTTTGTTTCCTGTCCTGTTGGTTAGGCAATACATCCCCTAAATGTGCATAAAGGGAATAAATCCCACTAATGTTGGGCCTACCCGGTGGTTTATCTTTACCTTGGGTAATTGATAGATAACTGGTGTTCTCAGGGCTTTTATAGTTAAATATTTTGCTTCTTTTTTTATCCAAAATTCCAAGTTTGGTACCTTTTTTAATCCATTCTTCTAATTTTGTCTTTAGTTTATTTATAGGATCTCCTTTTAATTTACTATAAGTTTAATTTATCATTTAAGATTCGCTGCATTTGCCTCATAATATTTTTTCTTCAAAATTACCAATCCTTGTCCGCAGGTCTGATTACAATTTCTGTTTTGCTTTTTATCTCTTTAATTCCCTCCCATACTTTTTTAGTATTGCTATTCTTCTTTATTTTTATTTCCTTGGCTTTTTGTTGCACCATATTTTTGAATACCGTATATACTCGAGTATAAGCCGAGTTTTTCAGCACTTTTTTTGTGCTGAAAATGCCCCCTTGGCTTATACTCGAGTCAAGCACTTTTCTGCAGCAGAGAATGACATTTTCCAAACCGATTTGGGGCCCCATATCTCGGGGCCACTTGGTGCTAGGAACCCCACATTTGGTGTGCAAACCCAGTGGAAACAGCACTACAACATATCCAAAGCTGGGGTTCCTAGCGCCAAGTGGCCCCGAGATACGGGGCCTCAAATTCGGTTCGGAAAAATTTCATTCTCTGCTGCAGAAAAGTGCTGGACATTTTCCGTACCGACTTTGGGGCCCCGTATCTTGGGGCCACTTGGTACTAGGAACCCTATGGATATGTTGTAGTGCTAGTACCACTGGGTTTGCACACCAAATTTGGGGTTCCTAGCACCAGGTGGCCCCGAGATACGGGGCCCCAAATTTGGTCAACTGTGTCCATCTGCAGCAATGTCATTTCAGGACCCTTTGGGTCCAGAGACCCCAAATTTTGGCTGCAGCTAGGGGGCATCTAGGAACCCTTAACTACCGAGTTTGAAGTTCAGGGGACCTATGGCTGCAAATGGGCACAGTGAGGCATGCAAATGGGCACAGTGAGGCTGCAGATGGGCATTGTTGACCCTCTTTTCCACTTACAGTAGCTGCGCATTTCTCACCCTAGGCTTATACTCGAGTCAATAAGTTTTCCCAGTTTTTTTGTGGTAAAATTAGGTGCCTAGGCTTATATTTGGGTCGGCTTATACTCGAGTATATACGGTACTTCATGTAAATTGGTAAGTGCTAGATTCACTTAAAAAATCTGTTAAAACAGATTTATTTTTTTAAACCACTGTGCCTAAAACCTGACAGAGTGTCCATTTTTTCTTTAAATTTATTTTCCAAAAATAATTTTTTAACATTTAACTTCCTTGTAAATTTTTCAATGTCCACATAAGTATAACTCAAATTTACCAAAAAACTTTACGGAAGCGAATTTGAGTACTTGACTCCTGCTAAATTGAAGATCCCTAGATCTACCCTTCCCTTTTTTTTCCTGCCTCCTCTACATCCTCTCTTTATTCCCTTCCGTGCTCCCTTGATGCCTGATAAAGTGCTTGATGGGGCTCCTTCGTTTTGCCTATGGGGGCTAGATATGCCCCCAGTGTCGCTAGTCTTTTCCTTAATAAATGGGAAGAAGGGGAGATATTTTCAAAACATTGGCCACACTTAAATATCACCGAAGATTTATAGATGATGTGATAATTGTCTGGTAGGGATTGGAAGATGAATTCAAAATTTTCCTCCAACAGTTAAACAATAATCTCTGTGAGATAAAGCTCGAATGGAATTGGAGTAGGGAAAGGATCCAGTTGTTAGATCTAGGCATATTTAAAGATAATAACAAGTTAGGTACAAAGACATATTTAAAAGTGTGGACAAGAATGGATATATATCCACCCGTAGTTGCCATCATCCAGCATGGATAAGGGCTATACCAAAGGGCCAATTTATCCGCATAAAAAGGACCTGCAATAATAATAAAGATTTTCTCTCAAATGGATATATTAAAAGAAAGATTTGCTAAAAAGGATATACAAAGGGAATTTTTCAAAATGTTTTACATACTGTCAGTAGTGCAGTACAGCGTCATCATTTAACTCATGTGGAGGTGATCAGGGACACTGACAGTAAAAAAATAAATATATAAAAAAATATATATATATTTGTATTACTTTTTTCTTTTTCTTTTTTTTATACATACAGTGACCAGAGCAAAACAGTGTTAGCATGGTAACGCTGTACTACTCTGGGGAGGTAATCAGGATTTTTTTTCATACACTATGATTGCTTATAGTAAGAAAAGGGATGATTGGCACTCAGGAAGAAATCCAAGAAAATATAGTATTTCTTTATTCAGTAAAGATGTACAATGCTGTAAAACAGCCTACTCATTTCGGATGTTAGCCCTTAGTCATTGCCATGACTAAGGACTAATATTCGCAATGCGTAGGCTGTTTTGCAGCATTGTACATGTTTACTGAATAAATAAATACTATTTTTTTGGATGTCATCCTAAGTGCCGACCATCCCTTTCCTTAATCTGGTACATTGGAGGTGTCAGCAGCCTCAAGGTCTGAGCACAGGGTGGAGCTTTTATGTGGGAAGGTTGTATTATTATGATGGACAAAATAAAAATACAGTTGTTATGTGTGGGTAGGATAGGCTTCTCTGAAGAGGAGGGTTTTCAGGGATCGTCTAAAAGCTAATAGAGTAGGAGATAGATGGACAGATTGGGGTAAGGAGTTCCATAGGCTTGGAGAGGTTCTGGAAAAGTCCTAGAAACGAGCATGGGAGGAGGTGATGAGAGAGCTAGAGAGCAGGAGGTCTTGAGAAGAACAAAGAGAACGATTAGGTTGGTATTTTGAGACTAGGTCAGTGATGTAGCTGGGGGCAGAGTTGTGGAATGCTTTGTAGGTAGTTGTTAGTATTTTGAATTTAATTCATTGGGTGAGTGGAAGCCAGTGGAGGGATTGACAGAGAGGAGTAGCAGAGACAGAGTGGTCGGTAAGGTGGATGAGTCTGGCAGCAGCATTCATGATGGACTGAAGGGGGGATAGAGTATGCAGAGGTAGGCCAATGAGGAGGGAGTTGCAGTAATCGAGGCGAGAGATGACCAGGGAGTGAATTATGAGCTTTGTTGTGTCATTGGTTAGAAAGGGGCGTATTTTGGAGATGTTCTGGAGGTTTAGGCGGCAAGATTTGGACAGTGATTGGACATATGGCTTAAAGGAGAGTTCAGAGTCCAGGACTACTCCTAGTACCTTGGCATGTGGGGATGATCTGATAGTTGTGCCATCAATTTTGACTGAGAGATCAGGGGAAGAGGCATGTGGGGGAGGAAAAATGATAAGTTCGGTTTTGGATAGATTAAGTTTGAGGAAGTGGTGTGACATCCAGACTGATATATCTGATAGTAAAATAGTGATACGTGAGGAGATTGAAGGAGTGGGTTGAGGGGTAGATTTGAGTGTTGTCAGTGTAGAGATGGTATTGGAAGCTGTGGGAGGCTATCAGCTGACCCACGGAGGAGGTGTAGATTGAAAATAGGAGAGGTCCAAGAACAGAACCTTGGGGGACCCCAACAGAGAAAGGAAGAGGAGAGGAGGCAGTAGAATTGTAAGTAACACTAAAGGTGCGGTTAAATAAGTAGGTAGAAAACCAGCGAAGAGTACAGTCACAAAGACCAAAGTCATGGCGTTTTTTGAGGAGGAGGGGGTGGTTAACCGTATCGAAGGCAGCATAGAGGTCCAGAAGTAGGAGTACAGAATAATGTCCCTTAGTTTTGGCCGTTAGTAGATCATTTGTTAGTTTTAGGAGAGCAGTTTCTGTGGAATATTGAGGATGAAATCCAGACTGAAGGGGATCAAGAAGGCTATTATCAGCAAGTTGGACGCTCAGTCGGTTGTAGACTAGTCGTTCAAGGAGTTTGGATAAAAAGGGGAGCAAGGTGATGGCGTGTAGGTCATTAAGATTGGATGGGTCCAGTGAGGGCTTCTTAAGTATGAGGCGGACAAGTGCATGTTTTAGGGAATTGGGGAAGATGCCAGAAGAGAGGGAGAGCTTGAAGATGTGGGTTAGAGAGTGTAGAATAGAGCTAGAGGGTGACTGTAGCATTTGTGAAGGAACAGAATCCAGAGGGCAGGTGGTAAGATGGACGTTAGCAAGTAATTTAGCAACCTCTTCTATAGTGGTGGGGTTGAAAAAGGGAAGTAATGATTGTACCTGTGGACATGAGGTGTAAGGCATGGAGGGTGTCTGAACAGTAGAGATCTCCTCGGGAATTGTATCAATCTTCTGTTTGAAGTAATTGGCGATCTCCTGAGCAGTAAGTGAGTTAGGGGGTGGAGGCGGTGGAGGGCGAAGTAGAGAGTTGAAGGTAGAGAAGAGTTGACGGGGACGGGATGATACGTTTTTAATGAGGGTAATGAAATAGGTCTGCTTGGCAGTGAGGAGGCTGGAATTGTATTTTTGGAGGGCAGATTTATACTGGCTGAAATCTTTCTGGGACTTCGTCTTACGCCACAGGCGCTCAAGAGCATGGCTGTGTTTTTTCAGACTTCTAGTGTGATCTGTTTGCCAGGGTTGAAGGGGGCGGGAATAAATGTGAAACACCGCGCTAACAAATGGGACTGTAAGGGAGCTGCTGCATAGAGTCTGACAAAAACAATAATGGGCCCATACACCATCCTCCACGTTGCCCACTTGTTTTACATATCGCGATCACGTTTTTATTTGTTCATGGTTGTTTTATGAATAAAAACACTGTTTTTTACCTGCACCATGTGGAGGATTATTTTTTTCTTTTTCCACATCTCTTGATGAGGTCAAGTGCTTCCAATAACTTTTCCAGTGACGTCTTTGCTCACCTGATCCATCCCTCGGCAGTTTACTGTGAGGACCTGCCTGGTGGCCCCCGGAGATCCATGCATACTACAGCCTAGAGGATCTGAGTGTCAAGACTCTCTTCTCTACGCCTTTGGTAGCACACTGCTCATGCGATTCCCTGTCGCTGACACGGGAATCCACGGGATCTGGTAAGAGTCTTTACACATTACTTCTGCCATGATTGGTCCATCCAGTTGAAATGTCGGTTTAGGATGAAATTCGACTTCTGACAACCATTTGAATATCACCACCTTTTGGAGTTTACTCACATTTTTGGTGCAGTGGGGCATTCACATTCACCCATTGACTTTATGTTTATTTTATATTTTTTGTTTTAGCACCAATTCAGGACTTGGTGTGTTCTGCTTTCTCACATATTTACTATGCGCTGCATTTTTTCTATTTGAAGGGGGCGGGGCCTGACTCTGTATGTAGTGAGGGGGGCCATTGTGTCCAGTGAGGCTAGAACTGAAGTGTTGTAGACAGAAGTGACTAGATTTGTGCAGGACAGAGGTGCAATTTTGTCATAGAGTGTGACCCATCATGACTGTGCAATTGTCATTCAAAGTGTGACAATGCTAAAAGCTAAACATTGGCCTGGGCAGGAAGGAAGGGATTGAATGTGCCAGATATTGAAGTGGTTAACCAGGAAGGGTATTTAGCACAAGCCTTTGAAGTAGCTGTTACTGTGTCTTCTCACCAGCTACCCCAGGTCAAATGAATGGCACCGTTGCGTGTCTACTAAAGGGCAGTGCATTTCGGCAAAACGCATGATTTTATGCATGATCCCGACACATAGTAGTGTGAAACTAGCCTCAGGGCACCTCTAAAGTAATACAGTAAAACCTTGGATTGTGAGCATAATTTGTTCTGCAAACCTGCTTGTAATGCAAAGCACTTGTATATCAAAGCAAATTTCCCCATAAAAAATAATGGAAACTCAGCTGATTTGTTCCACAACCATTTATTCATAAGTCCTTCCGTTTATAGTCCATATAAAAAGATTATAGCAATGTGACCAGGTTGTGTAACCATAAAATGTCCATCCACAAATGACAGCCTCCACAAGGGGATTAGAAGCAAAATCCAGCACTAGCTACAGAGTATAAAAGAGAAGAGAGAGCCTCTAAGTGTAGCAATATGGTTACATTTAATGAAGGTACCACATTTAGCAACTCACATGGTTGATGACTAAAACAGGCACATCTAAGTATGCAGGTATCCAGGGTAAAGATGCCCAGATAGACCGTCCTCCACACCGCCATCTCTCACCGCTGTCAGTCTGCAATCGTGACCAGGAAGACTACCCTGCAGTACAGTGATCTGAAAGCGAGGCTTGACGAGCTCATGGAGCATAGTGTGGAAGGGATGACACTGATGGGGGTGCGGAGAATGATCTATTTCCATATTGCTACACTTAGAGGTGCCTCTCTTCACTTTTATACTCAGTTGTGACATGACGCTACTTGTATATTAAGTTATTGCTTGTTTACCAAGTCAAACTTTATTTAAAAATGTTGCTTTTCTTGCAAATTCCTCTCAAACCAAGTTACTCTCAAACCAAGGTTTTCCTGTATTTTTTAATCTATTTTCTATACATTGGGGGTGTTGTATTGGAACATGAAGCATGTGGGGAGATGATGGTAAAAAAAAAAAAAAAAAACATTGTTATTTTGTTCTTTTAAGCAGCAGGGAATCAAATGGAGAACATGAAAATAGAATCACTGCAGGACCGAAAGAGGAAATATTTTGTCACTGCAGCCAGAATAGCTTAAAATATGTCAGTCTAGGAACACTCCACATAATCGATTTTTGTCAATTACCAGTCTGGATTCAGGCTTGTATGAACACACACAGGACAAGCAGCAAACACAGAATCTTCCACAAATATCAACTTTCACTTTCTTCTTTCTTATTCATTAAAGGGTTGATTTACTAAAACTGCAGAGTACAAAATCTGGTGCAGCTGTACATGGAAGCCAATCAGCTTCTTGTTCAATTAAAGAGGAGGCCCGCTCACCCCTGCAAAAATTAAAAGCCAGCAGCTACACATACTGCCGTTGATGACTTTTAATAATAGGACAGTTACCTGTCCTGGAGTCCTGTTTCCATCAGCTGTTGGGTGCTGCCACTGCCATTGTGAGTAAGGGAACCTGGCAGTGTAGCATTACGGCTTCACGCCGGGTTCCTTCTGCACATGCTCTCTTCCATTGGCCCGGCGGCGGGGGAAGGAGGGGGGAGCCGAGCTGTGGCGTAATTCACTGCGGTCCAGACTCCCAGAAGTGGGGACAGGATACCTGTCAAAGACAGTTATCAGCTACCTCCCTCCCCCCCGAAAGGTGCCAAATGTGGCACCAGAGGGGGGGGAGGAGACAAATGAGCGGAAAGTCAGACTTTTGGGTGGAACTCCGTTTTAAGCTTTGACAATAAAACCTGTAAGCTGATTTTGGTTACCATGCACAGCTGAACAAGATTTTGCAATCTCCGGTTTTAGTAATTCAACCCCTCAAGAATCTTCAGTGAAGATATGTGGTGGCCATTGGGTAGGAGAGAGATCTGAGAGGAGGATGCACACAGCAGGCAGTACACATCACACAGGACCATCAATGTAAAAACATGAGTTTATGCTAATGCCCAGATAGAAAGCAAGCAATTGTGCTGCAAGTTTGATAATGATGACTTGCTAAACTATTACTAGACATGCCAGGCTTCACAAGTTTTTTGCACAATTGCAGCAAGTGCTCATGGCATGACTCCAGATCAACTTTTTTTGCAAAACATTCTGCAAGTCTCCTGCAAGTTCTGGTTCAGTTATTTTGTTCAATAGTCATCCAACCACAGGGGTCACTGTGACTGAATTTCCATGCTGTAGACTCTTGGGGCTCTTGCTGCAGACTCACCACTGCAACTTTGCTCTTGCTAGAGACTTGCCACGCAAATTTGCTACAAATTGGAAAAATGTCTACTAGAACTAGTGCTTCAGGTGTTCTGCAAGTGTACAACTTGCCAGTGAAAATGTGCAGCAAGTTAACATACTTACAATTCAACACTGCTACAAATTTTTGGCAAGCTATGCTTGCGATCTGGGTGGTATCGGTAGTAAACTGCACAAAGATTTCAGTTATAATCTGCTAGCATGCATCCCATACTAGCACATTACAACAGACTTAGCTGAAAACAAAGCCCTCCAGCAGTGCGCTGTTATTGCTAAAGTATTGTCATATTATTGGACAAAATGTATTTGTTTTTATTTTTCTAATATATATAGCCAATGACTTGGCTGTGTATTGCCAAGTCGATTTTCCGCAATTACCTTTGTGCTGCCTTTCAGCTGCCTGTGCATTGCCTTGCCACATCTACCTGTTGATAGCTATAATGCACTCTATCACAATCTTCTTTCCCTGCTAAAGCCTGTCATTATTAGGGATGAAATTATGATTTTTTGCAAAAGTGATATTACAGCAAAATTGCCAGTTTTGCTCTGCATGAAAGCCAAAGCAGGGACTGCCAAGGCAAAAATTGCTTGAAAAAACTCAGCTGGTTTTCTTATATTTATATTTTATTTTTTTAGTACTTAGGGTAGTTTAGTATATGTAATTTTTTTGTATTGCTCGTTTTTTTTTTTATTTAGTTGTTGTGAACTTTGGCTTTTCATTTTTTATATAATTTTTTTCTATCTGCAAAAAAATGTAAAATAGTGGGGCTAATAGGGGGACATTTTTTTGTGTCAATACATTTTTATTGAGTTATAAAAAGATTTACACACAAACATAATTTAAGCAAGGTATACAAGAAACAGTACAGTGCAATATAATACTCAAAGGCAGTGAATTACACATTTCCAGTAACAAACTGGACAGGCCGGATGAGGCTTTCCTCCTGCTTGTCCAAACACTCCATGACTTGGAGAATGCTTCATGCTTCATACTATTCATCACCAAAATGCGCTCAAAGGTGGGGGTATGATCAACCCTTCATTCTACATCAGAGATGTTATGCGCTAAGGCTGATTTCCAATTTCTGAGAATCATTAGGCGGGCTGCAAGCAGTATGTGGGAGACAACCTGACGGTGCATAGGAGATAAGAGGTCTATCCCAATGTTTAGAAGCGCTAGAGCAAAAGTTGGTTTGGTAAGAATTTCTGTGCATGTCAAAACTAGCTGGAACGTTTGGCTTCAGAAGCTTATGAGACTGGGGCATCCCCAATGGCAATTGCGCCAGCATAATGGGGAAAGGGGGGAAGAAAACTTTGCCAGTTTGTACGGGGTATAGTACCACCTATTAGTGATTTTTCAGCATCAGTTCCACATGGCTAGTGCAGTGGGTGGCTTTAAAGATTGATTTAAAAGGCAGCTTACCATTGGGAGGGGGATTAGATCATTTAGAGATCATGTTCCCATTTAAGCACAGAACTGGTTTTGCAAAAGGTTACTTTTTCCTGGAGAATATAATAGAATAGGGGGATTCTCTTGTCCCTACTTTCAGACGAGAGGTAAAATTCCCATGCCTTGGGGTGTAGGTTGAATTTTGGAATAGGATTCTTGGTGAGAAAATGTAGCAGTCTCATACAGGTGTGTCAGGAACCATAAATCAGACTGAGACAGAAGTACAGTTAAATCACAATTGTTTCATTATAATAAAAAAAAGGAAACAGAGTAAACATAGTCAAAACATAGCCAGAGTTCAGGAACCGGAACGGATAGTGAGACAAGCCAAAACATCAGGGAGCAAGAGATGAGCGTAGTAGAACTGCAAGCAGGATCTGGAGCCAGAAGGAATATCAGCCAAGCAAGTCTTTAACAGGAACACAGGAGAGCGTCTCTAGAGATGTGACCAAGGCGAAGTCAGAGATCATCTGGACTTGACGGCTTAAGTAGGCAGGACTGATGAGCAGGATATCATCAACAGGTGAGTCACTGTGGAGAGATAGGAGCTGGCAATTAGCCGATAGCTGAGCGGCCAGCTTTGAGAAGGAAGGGCCGAGCCCAGCCCTGACAGTGTGAACTGCAACTGAATAAGTGGCTGATATTTGTGAACTAATTGCTCAAATGTGTAAGGGACGCCTATGGATCTAATTCGGTGCTTCAAAAATACAACCCGCCGCTACAATTCAGGCTCCCAGCTCCCGAACAGGGGTCAGGCACCTGAATAGGGGGTGGCAGAAGCGGCCATAGATAGATTCATGCAATGCATTAATCTATCTATTGGTGCTAGAGGGGGTGGCAGGAGAGACGGGTAGCGCCCGTGAGCCCTTATGGACACACTGCCACTGATGGGAACAATTTTTTAAGAATGGGTCCTAGATATGTGAAATGGGCTTTCGTAATCCTAAAGAGACCTTTAAAGCCCATTGTTTTGCTTTTATCTTTTAGGTTACTTTGCAGTAAAGCAAGGAAACACCTGTAGTATTCTAATGTTCTTTTGCTAAACAAGAATGCTGTACATACAAACTACTTACAATTGTAGGGAAACAATACAAAAAATAGTATACGAAGTATTACAAAGATATTTACAACACAAATGCACACAAAATCTAACCTTCCTAGCAAATAAGCATTGACAGTGGTCTGTATGTGATAGGGATACATTAAAAAGTTACTTAGCTTGGGTTATAGTTCATGATTCCCAAAATAAACAGCACTCCAGGCTACTCAAGCAATTGCAGGGAAGCGGATGTTTTCATAGTGCATATTTAGTGTCATCCCAGGTGAAGTTCCTTCTTTGGTCTTGTGAAGTCCCCTATGGCGCAGACCTTCCTTGGGGTTCTGGAGCCCCTTTACTTCTTCCCAAATCTTCTCATGTTATGGAGACCCCTTCCTTCTTAGTTCTTCTGGGTGTTATGGCGCCCCCTGTGTTCTGTCCAAGTCTTCTTGTGTTATGGACCCCTTTTCTTTCTTAGTTCTTCTTTCACTGTTATGGAGTTGTTATGAAGCCCCTTCTGGCATAGACCTTCCTTCTACCCATGCCTTTCTCTAAACACCCCACCCTTTGTTCAGCTGTGTTGTCTCATTTCTAGTCTCTCCCCATTTCCTGCCAACATCACTTTTTTTTTAGTTAGCCTTCATGAACCAGTTAAACAAGTTAATTAGCATTTGAAAAAGAGGAAGCCCAGCTTTTAAATTCTAGATTGTAGCCAAAATGTATTGTTCCATATTATTATGCTATAGCAAAAATCACTAAAATATCTATAGCAACATTACTGTATCCTTAAAAACCACCTTCACCTTCTGCATTGACTCCAATGCATTTTACCATACAGACAAAATTTTGCCAATATTTTGACCACATCTCCAGTTTAGCTCAGTGCCTTAAACGTGCCACATTAATAACTATGCCTCTAATACTACATTTCAGGCTTGTGGAATTGAAAAGCTCCTAAGTACATATACATCCATATACAGGCAGTGTTTTATGTGTATGTTACATTGCGGAGAATGACATGATATTAGCAGTATTGCTATTGATTTTAAAATTGCTACTTCTGTTGCTACCATTACCATCATACTGATTAATGATTTATTGTGATCCTTTCTGTCATCACTCTCACAATCAACAAATTATACAGCAGATGTCACAACCAAACAGGATGCGTTGGAGACCTCTACCTTAGTTAAACTGGGCATTGCTTTGCAATATATTGCAACTCACGAGGTTAAGTGCTGTTTTTTTTTATTGGTCCTTAAGGCAGTCCTAAATTATGTTTAGACAACTTAAAGACTGCTGCTGCTGAGCACTGGCTAGAAGCAAAAATATATGTGATCTATGTTCATCATGTCATCATGGAGAGATGGGAGTGAGAGATCCCATATTGCCTTGTTTTACGGGTCACACCCCTGGCAGGAAATGCATGCTCCCCTAAGTTGAGGAGTCTACGTGACAGCTTGGTCTTCACTGGAGTATCTCACATGGAATTATGGTCTGGTAACCCTAGTAGACCCCAGGCTACTTTGCTGCAAGCTGACACCAGTTTGTGGCCACCGGGTTTGCCCCACCAAGAAGCAGAATGGCCAAGGTCAAAGCAGCAGAAGCTTCATTGAGGAGACAGGATGGGGCAGCAAGTCAGTGTGCAGGCAATGGTCAGGGCAGGTGGCAAGCAATAAAATAGATAATGTCAAGGAAGAGGTTGAGGCAGGCAGCAGGCAAGAGAGGTCAAGGTTTAAACAGAAGTTGAGACAAGCAGCAGGCAAGAAAGTAGTCTGGGTCCAAGCAGAGGTCGAACCAGGCAGCAGGCAAAGTTAATAACAGAGACGGGCAGAATCGTCAACAGGGGCAGAAGATGGTATAGGCCGGAACACAGCTCAGCTTGTCCTAGATGTAGTGAACCTAGAGGGTCCTTCTACCATTTGCTATGGTCCTGCCCTTTCATTCAGGGGTACTAGTCACATGTGGTCAAATTTCTTCATGATCGCATGGGCTCCCCCTGACCCTGTGCCCCCGCCAATGTATATTTGGTCTCCTCTCTTTTTCTGAGGAGGACAAATGCCTAAACATATTTCTAGCTAGAATGCAAGTTGCCAGGACTTGGAGGAGAGAGTTGTCCCACACTATCCAACAGTGGATCAGAGCTATAAATTCTACCCTTCCTTACAAAAAGGTGCTCTATTTGCACAGGGGCTGTCTAAACAAATACCATAAAGTTTGGGATGGATGTTAGAGGACGCTTCCACCTGCAATGCAGAGAAATCATCATTGAATCTCATTAGTAACCCCCCCCTCCCTGGTACAACCTTGGCACTTATTCATATGACCCCCCTCCTTCCTCCCACCCATGGGCATTTATAACCACACCAACAAATGTCACGCCATTTGGCATTTTTTTCCCACAATGTGTATTATAGCATCTGTATGTTTATAATTGGTTTCACCTGTTAACAGAACACTCTATGGCTTGTAACCAGTGTTAATGTGATTGCCTTTTATGTAGTGTCTGTTGCACTTTACTCTGGTATGTCTATCTTTTTTTCTTTTTATTAAATGCTCAATAAAACCTTGTTTCTGATAAAAAAAAAAAAACAGGGGCAGAAGATAAGAACAGAGTCAGGCGAACTGGGTCAGTAACGGGTAATAAGACTACAGCAATCTCATACATGGGGTAGCTGGACACAGCACCAGCCATCAGAAAAGGAAGGTGTATAAATACCCACAAAGTCATTGAGTATGAATCAACAGAAGAAATCATCATCATCCCTTCTTGTTAAGTTATCCATAAAGGTCTAGATTTATTAGCAATACATTAAAGGGTATCTACTTGTTTCAGATAGAAGTTCATTCACTCATAAAGATGATTTATTTTATTCTATGCATTAGGAATTCTCTCTGAACTAGGCTTTTTATATGTTGCTAATAAACCTGAACCTTTGATAGAGAACTTATGTAGAAGTTCTGACAATTTCTTTTTCTGTTTCACATTTGGAGGTATGAGGTCATGCACTTTAAGAGCTTGTTAAAGGCTTAGCCCACTTTTGGACCATATTTCATACTACAACAATATTTGGGTATAACAAACCCAAACCGCCCCCCCCCCCCACTACCTGAATCACAGGGTGCTACTGTCTAGAGCAGCCATTCTCAACCAGGGTTTCCATGGAACCCTACGTTTTCTCCAGAGCTTGCTAGGGGTTCCTTGCGCTGTGGCTGACTGACACCCTATTTGATGGTGTCTGCATAGTTCTATGGTCAATGGCATTGGTAAAACCAGTTGCACAAAGCCAATGATCTTTTTAGCCATCTGTAGGGGTTGTATCCTGACCACCACTGTAAAGGATTGCATTCTTCTCAATGACCAGCAATGTGAGGGGCATTTTTTCCACTGACCACCAATGAATTGGTTTTGGTAAGGGTTCCTTGAAACCCGAAAATTATTTCAAGGGTTCCTCTGGAGTAAAACGGTTGAGAAAGTCTGGTCTGTAGAAGCGGCATCATTAAGGTTTGGGATACATCAATGGCAAATACCGCCATTGCAGCAAATGGAAACACAAAGCACTGCAGCAACAGGGTCGTGACAACACTACCATTTAAGTCTTGCCGCACTTTTTACAGCCCCCATAACAGAAGGTCCATTTTTCTGTACAGACCTGGGGCTGGGCGTAAATACTGCAAGAGCCTATGAATTGCACCCACAATTGCTAATTGTGGGTGAAATGCTCTACAGGCTTTAATCCAAGAAAGTATTAAATGAACATTCATCATAAGATTTACTGCTTTTTTTTCAAGGGGTGGACTTCACACGCCAAGGCTATTGATTAGCAAGTAAGAGTACTTTTGCCTAAAGTGGACCTACCATCAGATATATTTTTAATGTTAAGTGCACGGATGCTCAATAATGAGTCATTGTAACACGTCCAGGTACTGTATTTATTACCCCTCACAGACAATGGCTGATTCTGCTTTTTTTTTTCTGCAAAAGGACAGCACCATCTTTGTTAAGGCATCATCCTGGATCACCATCTACTTTCTGGACGGAGATGCCGGTTTAGAGATGACACCATTATGTATCACAATCTGTGCGATACATGGCTGTGCTCATAAATGTCTGACATAGATCAGCTCCCGCTGAAGCCTCTCGTCTTGTGACTGTATAAACGTTACAATGTTGCAGTCTGATTACTGGGGGAGAGGGGACTGAGGAAATGCTCTCCTGCCTGCAGCAGACTGAAGGCATCATCACAGCCTAGGCAAAGTCACTGGAGCTCACGGTCTGATAAAAGGTGAATTTTGTTTCTAATAAAAGATAATGTTGCTGTATATTGTAAAGAATGTATTCACAAGGGCTTTAAGTGAAGTTAATGATAGATCTGCTTAAATGTAAAACAAGTGGAGCTTGGTTGTTAAAGGTTACGGTGGTGTGCGCACATTTCTGATCATCTTGTTATATACAGATATCAGCACCGAGAAGGGACAGGGTTACATTGTAATTGTGAATTTCCTGAGCAGCTTCCCTATCACTTGTCATAATAAGATGTGCGTTCTTTCCGCTGAGCTAGCTGTATACATTTGATAGATGTCCTTGTATATATGTATATGGAATGTCAACTTGCTGTTTCTCTGCACTTTTCACATGAAATGTGTCGATCTTATCAGGACACCAATTACACAGTGAATAGTAACTTGTTAACACAGAACTAACCATGGATGTCAGAAACCAGATTGGAGAAATGTGTTTTCCCTCAATCTCCTCCATGAATAATGGGCTTTTGCAAATGTGATAGAGACACCCCGCCTTAGCATATGTTCATTATCTTACTCTGCAGGAACAGGTAGGTGGCAAGTTTCTGCATTATCGATAGGTAGATGAATGGGGATACTGCCTAAAGGGTTCACAATAAAATGTCATGCTTCAAACAGTGATGAGATAAATGTGGAAATAGAAACTTGGAGAAGTGGACACTGAGATTTACTTGATTGGTTATGATCACAATCTGCATAAAGCTGTGATTCTTAACTACCAGTTCACGGGCCACTGCCAGGTAGCGGACCCTCTTCTTCTGAGCCTCCAGCCAGCTGCAGATCATCCAACCCCCCCCCCCCCCCAGTGCCTCCCAGCTGCCATAGTGCCCCCCCAGCCTTCCATAGTGCCACCCAACCTACCATAGTGGCCTGCAGATGCCTAACCTCCCACAGTGCCTCCCAGCTCCTATAGGATGAACAGAAATAGGATGGCTGCACTCCCAAATTAGATGCAATAGAAAAATATTTATTGAGGAGTATAAAAACATGTAAAGGAGCAATGACATAGGCAATGGCAGGGGGAAAGGTGACGCGTTTCACACAACTAGTGTGCTTCGTCAAAACCATTTAGAACACAATCACCAACATGTTAATATACAAGAAAATCACATGATCATATAAAATAGTAAATTCAAAACAGATGTGACTGCTTCGGTGAATGGATCCATGTGTTCTGTTCTTTGCTTCCAAATAGAACATTCACAAACAAATGGCATTACAATACTGTGGGAATATCCATCATATAAGAAAAAACAAACAATTACCAAAATGTATGTATAGCCCACATTTCAAGAATCACATTTACAAGAATTTAAAAAAACAAAAACTATAAAAGAAGATACAGCATACCTCCTTGTCAGGAGGAAATACACACACATATATATCACGGTGTAGTATGATATAATAGGCAGAGTGATGACACCTTCTCTTAATCTGATATGCCCGTGTTATAATAAAATGTCTCCCAACCTTTAAAACATATAAAATAAATACGTGAGAAACATGTTGCTAACTGAAGGTAAAAGACAGAGCATCAAATCAATTGTAAAAATGGGTCAAATCCCATTCAAAATTCAGGCCCCCGGTTTCCTGGTTTGCAAAGAGAATATTCAGAATACCTCTCGCTTACAAAGTATTCTAAAATTATCTCCACCTCTCCTCGGTGTACAGATTTTTTCAATACCTTGTATTTGAAATAAAGAAGTGTCCCCCCATGTGTCTCATTAAAGTTTCTAGACACATTAGTCCCATGTTCTTTTTCAATATCATAGACATGATAATGTAAGCGATCCTGGAGTATCCTAGTGGTTCGACCAACGTATTGTATTGTGCAAGCCTTACATGTAATCAAATAAATAATGTTCCTGGTGTTGCAATTAACAAGGGTCTTTGGAGCTAGTAATTGTCCATGTTGTCCTCGGTTAACTACTTGCCAACCAGCCGCTGGCTCGCTGGTAGGCGCAGGTGCAGTTGCGGGCGGTGTCGATGTCTGCCGGTGACCGGCGATCGCCTAGTACAGAGGCAGAATGGGGATCTGCCATTGTAAACAAGGCGGATCCCCGTTCTCACAGGGGACATGACAACACTAGAAATCTCAAGAGACATTGTCGTGCTCTTGAATGACTGTGGCGTAAAACCAAATGCCTGCAAGACTTCACCCTATATAAATCTGCCCTTCTAAAATACAATTCCTGCCTCCATGCTGCCAAACAAGCCTACTTTGTTTCTCTTATTAATTCCTTGTCATCCAGTCCCCGTCGGCACTTCTAACACCCTTTAACTCTCTTCTTCATCCCCCACCCCCTCTACCCACTAACTCACTCACTGCCCAAGAGATTGCCAATCACTTCAAAAACAAGATTGATGCAATTTGTGAGGACACCTCCACTGTGCGTACATCTTCCCCACCCAACATACCTTGCCTAACAGCACATTCAACACTCTCCTCTTTTGAATTGGTTACTACTGAAGAGGTTACAAAACTTTTCTCAGATGCCCACCTAATGAATTGTCCCTTGGATCCTGTTCCCTCACAACTACTACGGTCACCCTCTTCTTCTATCCTATGCTCCCTTACTCACATCTTCAATCTCTCCCTCTCTAGTGGTACCTTCCCCTCCCCTCTAAAACATGCGCAGATCATTCCCATACTTAAAAAGCCCTCACAGGATCCCACCAATCTAAACAACTTAAGACCCATCTCATTGCTCCCATTCACCAGTAAACTTCTAGAATGCTTAGTGTACAACCGTCTTTGCTCCTACCTCAGTGAAAATAACCTTCTTGACCCATTACAGTCTGGCTTTCGCTCGCAGCACTCCACGGAAACTGCCTTACTAAAAGTCACTAACGATTTACTAACTGCTAAAACCAACAGCCAATACCTCATACTCCTACTACTTGACCTCTCTACAGCCTTTGATACTGTTGACCACCCGCTCCTTCTCAATAAACTACATTCCCTTGGCCTCCGAGATTCTGCTCTATCCTGGTTCTCTGCCTATCTATCACAGCGCTCCTTCAGTGTCACCTACAACTCTGTCTCCTCCTCTCCATTGCCCCTTTTTGTGGGGGTTCCCCAAGGCTCTGTTCTTGGACCCCTTCTCTTCTCTATCTACACCTCCTCCCTTGGTCACTTGATAACCGCCCACGGCTTCCAATACCACTTATACACCGATGACACCCAAATCTATTTGTCTACTCCTCACCTCACTCCTTCAGTCTCCTCTCGCATTACTAACTTACTGACATATCAGCATGGATGTTGCACCACTTCCTTAAACTAAATCTCTCTAAAACTGAGCTATTAATATTCCCCCCTGCACGTGCCCCCCTCCATGACTTTTCCATCAAAATCAACAATGCAACTATCAGTCCCTCCCCTCATGCCAGGGTACTAGGTGTAATCCCAGACTCTGACTTATCATTTCAGCCCCAAGTCCAATCTTTGTCAAAAGTTTGTAGAATTCACATCTGTAACATCTCTAAAATTCACCCCTTTTTAACAAATGAAACCACCAAGCTCCTCATTCACTCCCTTGTTATCTCTCGCCTTGACTATTGCAACTCCCTTCTCATTGGCCTGCCTCTCCGTAGGCTATCCCCTCTTCAGTCTATCATGAATGCTGCTGCCAAACGTATCCACCTTACCAACCGCTCAGTGTCTGCCAACCCTCTCCTTCAATCCCTACACTGGCTCCCAATCACCCAGCAAAGTAAATTCAAAATACTAACCACAACATACAAAGCCATTCACAACTTTGCATTGAGCTACATCACCGATCTTGTCTCCAAATATCACCCAAATAGTCCTCTCCGCTCTTCTCAAGACCTCCTACTCTCAAGCTCTCTTGTCTCCTCCTCCCATGCTCGTCTCCAGGATTTCTTCAGAGCCTCTCCCATCCTCTGGAACTCGCTACCTCCATTGGTCTGGCTATCCCCTACTCTTGCTACCTTCAGGCGATCCCTGAAAACTCATCTCTTCAGGAAAGCCTATCACGTCTCCAAGGAATCACCTACTACTTCCATTAACCATTAGCTCATTCCCCACAGTTACAACCTTTTGTACCACCTGCCCCACCCTATTAGATTGTAAGCTCTTCTGAGGAGGGCCCTCTTAATCCTCTTGTATTTTATTGTATTGTAACTGTATTGTCTCCTTTTATATTGTAAAGCGCTGCGTAAACTGTTGGCGCTATATAAATCCTGTATAATAATAATAATAATCTCAGTACCCTTGTACTAAGATCCGAGGTCCTGAGGAAGTGGGGTTTGCCACAAAATGCACCAATCCTTTAACCACTAGCCCACCAGCCGCCGCCATTCTACAGTGGCAGGTCGGCTCTCTCCCGCAAATCTCCGTAGCTGTACGTCTGCCCTTTAAACAGCTAGAGCAGGCGCACGTGCGCCCACTGCACGGCCACACGCGATCTCGGGCACGAGAGCCAGAACGGGCATTTGTGTGTGTAAACACACAAATCCCAGTTCTTTCAGGAGAAGAGAGACAGATTGTCTGTTCCTACTAGCTAGGAACAAAGATCTGGCTTCTCCTCTAGTCAGTCCCATCCCCTACAGTAAGAAACACACTGAGGGAACACATTTAACCCCTTGATTGCCCCCTAGTGTTAACCCCTCCTCTACCAGTGACATTTACACACTAATCAGTGCATTTTTATAGCACTTATCACTGTATAACTGTCAATGGTCCCAAAAATGTATCAAAAGTGTCTGATCTGTCCACCTCAATATCACAGTCCCGATAAAAATTGCTGATCGCCGCCATTACTAGTAAAAAGAAAAAAAAAAGCCATAAATCTATCCCCTATGTTGTAGACGCTATAACTTTTGCGCAAACCGATCAATATATACGCTGATTTTTCTTTACCAAAAATATGTAGAAGAATATGTAGAAGTCTAAACTGATGAATTTTTTTAAATTTTAGGATATTTATTATAGCAAAAACTAAAAAAAATATTTTTTTTTTTCAAAATTGTCGCTCTCTTTTTCTTTAAAGCGCAAAAAATAAAAAACGCAGAGGTGATCAAATACCACCAAAAGAAATCTCTATTTGTGGGAAAAAAAGGACGTCAATTTTGTTTGGGTACCGCATTGCACGACCGCGCACTTGTCAGTTAAAGCAACACAGTGCCGTTTCGCAAAAAATGGCCTGGTTATTAAGGGGGCAAATCTTTCCGTGGCTGAAGTGTTTAAAGGGGATCATAAAGCTATAACTTCAGATGGCTAACGTGAACATATAATTTTAATCAATGTTTTTAAATATTTGTTATATATTGAATAAAATGCTTTTATATACTATCATATGTTTCTGTGTATTACACCCAAGGAGGCATACATAAAGTCTCACTCATTTGATAAGTTGTTATACATATTGTGAACCCCTCTTTTTTTGAGTGAACAGCATTCAACCTGGAGAGAAAATAACCTAATAACATCCGATTTTGCCCTTATCTGCAAAGAACGAATGTACACGCAGTTTCAACATGATGAATAGCTCTGCAAACTTTTTTTAGCTACACCCCGAAGGGTCTATCAGAATTTGTGGAGCCACCAGCCTCTGTATTTCTCTCACCGCAGGTTTCCTTTTTGTTCTGCCAACACCGAATCTCTTCCACATTGCCAGCTATAATTTTTCTTCTTCCAAATGACCTCAATAATTTGTTCTGCCTCGTCCTTACTGATTCCAGTAACTCAGAAATACTCCGGAAGAAGAGAATGTTATAAGCTTGTAGGCCAGAGGAGATGATGGAGAGGGACAAAACTCATCATGAGATCTTTACAATTGAAACATGACTTTCCTGCAGGCCCTTAGCGGTGAGAAATTGAGAATTATTGTCTATTTTACATTCCGCTCTCTGACAGACGCAAATAGGCGATGACTGTTTTGTTTTGTACAAGAACGCTAACAAAACTCCTTGTCTGTTTGTTTCACCACTTGCTAAGCGCCCTATAGCAGTTTTACTGCTTCAGGGTGGCAAGCTGTGCACCGGATCACGCATATATACGTGATCATGCATTTCCGCCTGCAGGGGGCATTATTAATGATAATTCACAGCAGAAGCTAATTTGCGGGTGCCAGGCACTCAATGTCCTCTGGCACCCGCCGATCGTCAGGAAAAGACACAGAACAGAGCTCTGTCTATGTAAACTAGGCAGAATTCCATTCTGACAGGGGGGAAGGGATGGATCCTGTGACTAAAATCCATCTCTTCCCCTAGTAAAAGTACCACACATAGTACAGACAAACACTGGCTAGGCCCACAGTTAACCCTTTGATCGCCTTCTACATCTTTGACCCCTTCCCAGCCCGTGACATTTGTACAGTGACAGTGCATATTTTTAGCACTAATCACTGTATTAGTATCACTGGTCTCCACAAAGTGTCAAAAGTGTCAGTTAGTGTCCAAATGTCCACCACCATATCGCAGTCCCGCTATAATCACCGCCATTGCTAGTATAAAAATAAATAAATAGAAATTCCAGTATATATCCCATAGCTTGTAGACGCTATAACCTTTGCACAAACCAATCAATATGCGCTTATTGGGATTTTTTTTTTTTACCAAGAATATGTAGCAGAATACATATTAGCCTAAATTTATTAAGAAATTCGATTTTTAAATTTTTTTTATTGGGTATGTTTTATAACAGAAAGTTAAAAATATTGTGTTTGTTTTTCAAAATTGGCAGTCAATTTTTTGTTTATAGCGCAAAAAACGCAGAGGTGATCAAATATCACCAAAAGAAAGCTCTATTTGTGGGGAAAAAAAATGACATACATTTTATTTGGGTACAGCACCACATGACTGCACAATTGTCAGTTAAGGTAAAGCAGTGGTGCGATATTGCAGAAAGTGGCCTGGTCATGAAGTGGGGTAAATCTTCTGGAGGTCAAGTGGTTAAAGAAGAACACCGGTCTTGTTCTGTGCATCCCTGTGCAGGCACTCAAATTCGCAATCAGTTGGGATGCATGCAGGTGCACAGCTCCAAACGCTCCTTGTCTGTGTTTGGGGACCCGCACGGATGGGATCAGTGGCCTTGCAGCTGCCAATTGACACGAATGGGACTTCCTGCACAGGGATGAATAGAACACCTCTGCATCCCTACGGCCCTCGCAGGGGTGTATAGTATACTGTGGTGCACCCATGTAAACAAAGCCTTATTCCACAATTTACAAGAAAACAACCTTTCACTGCTACTGACATAGCTATTCAATTTACTTGACACAACTTTATTTTTTAGACCACTTGTTAACACAAATATAGCCTATGGCCCTTTGCAAAATAAAATGAAAAAAAAAATGTTCAACCACAAACAGCCATTCATGTCCGTAGCCAGCTGTACACAACACCTGGGCTTACTGGTTGGGAGAAATACACTGGAATTCATGTTGGATAGACTCAGGATCTCGTGTGCTAAAGGCCTTATATGTTACAAAAAAGATGGGGGTCATATTATGTAGGCTTGTGCAATTCGTTTCATAACAAAGCCGAATTTTGCATCTTTCCAACATTCGGATGCATCCGAATGGGGCGAATAAAAAAATAATGAATTTCAACTAATACGAAAGAAATTATAGCGGATATAATGAATGAATTCGACAAGATTCGGTAATTCGTTAAAGATCTAATGAAAAAAAAGGTCAACTCAAAGTAAATCTTACAGTCCAATCAGCTGATTCATTTTGTGCTGGAGGTTGGATTACTGGCAAAGTGCATTCCTGAGAAGGGTGTTGTATTGTATTTGAGCCGAGTAGAAGAGATATTGTCATTGTGTGTGTTAAATAAACAAATGACTTTCCAAACTACGAATCATTATCACGAATATATATACATACATAAATATCTAATTTCAA
The DNA here is from genome assembly GCA_037952925.1 of Lithobates clamitans. Classification (NCBI taxonomy): domain Eukaryota; kingdom Metazoa; phylum Chordata; class Amphibia; order Anura; family Ranidae; genus Lithobates; species Lithobates clamitans. The sequence continues at coordinate 2,142,337 of JBBGZY010001310.1, forward strand.
CAAATACGAATGAAATTATAGCGTGTATAACTAATGAATTTGACATTATTCGAGATTCAGTATAATAAATATCGACACTAGAGAAATAAAGAATCATCCGAAAACTTATTAACGTAACATAACGAATAAGACAGAACAACATTATGTATTTTACGAATGACAATAAACCAAAACTAAACGAAATTTTTCGTTGTGCACAAGTCTTTGTTGCACCAAAATTTATTTAAGATCACTTTTTAACAAAACGATGGATTTGATAAAGGATAGCACAAATATTGTGCAAAAAACTTTGTGCAAAAAGTTGCAACTACCAACATTTTATTTTATAAGGTTTTCAGAAAATATATACCCGTATATACTCGAGTATATTCCGAGTTTTTCAGCACATTTTTTTTGTGCTGAAAATGCCCCCCTCGGCTTATACTCGAGTCAAGCACTTTTCTGCAGCAGAGAATGACATTTTCCAATCCAACTTTGGGGCCCCGTATCTCGGGGCCACTTGGTGCTAGGAACACTAAATTTGGTGTGCATACCCAGTGGAACTAGCACTACAACATATCCAAAATGGAAAATGTCATTTTCTGCTGCAGAAAAGTGCTAGACCTTTTCTGAACCAACTTTGGGGCCCTGTATCTCTTTGGATATGTTGTAGTGCTAGTTCCACTGGGTTTGCACACCAAATTTGGGGTTCCTAGCACCAAGTGGCCCCGAGATACAGGGCCCCAAAGTCGGTCAACTGTGTCCATCTGCAGCAATGTCATTTCGGGACCCTTTGGGTCCAGAGATCCCAAATTTTGGCTGCAGCTAGGGGGCATCTAGGAACCCTTAACTACTGAGTTTGAAGTTTGTGGGACCTATGGCTGCAAATGGGCACAGTGAGGCTGCAAATGGGCATTGTTGACCCTCTTTTCCACTTACAGTAGCTGTGCATTTCTCACCCTAGGTTTATACTCGAGCCAATAAGTTTTCACAGTTTTTTGTGGTAAAATTAGGTGCCTCAGCTTATATTCGGGTCGGCTTATACTCAAGTATATACAGTAATGTTTTGGGGTTTTAGGTGTATTTTCATGTAAAAAATTAGCATTTTTGTATCGAAAAGAGTAAAAAAAAGTAAAAAAAAATGCCAAAAAGTCCCAGGAGCGAAAGAGTTAAAGGTGAGTGTCACAATCGTGGATCAGGCTCGGATGCCAGTGGCTATAGCAGTGAAAAGGCTCACACAGAAATCAGCAGAATAAGTACATGAGCAGATTCCCCTGGAGGATGATGCGGGCTCAGTCGAGGCGTGGGGTCTAAGCACTAACCAGTCTTCACCAGAGCTCCTGATGGTGGAGATGGGTTTCGTTGCATGCTAGTGCCAAGTCACAGTCCTCACCTCACCTCCACCAGGAAGTGAGAAAGCTGGGGTGGAGTTGCAGGTAGAGATAAAGCAGAAGCGTACTCAGTAAACAAGCCAAAGATTGGTAACAAATCGTAGCAGGTTGGGTTCAAGCGGAAGCATAGTCAAGGAGCAAGCCAAAGGTTGGTCACAAAAGGTTGCCGGTTGGGATCAAGCAGAAGCATAGTTGAGGAACAAGTCAAAGGATGGTAATAAATGGTTCCAGGTTGTAATCAAGCGGAAGCATAGTTGAGGAACAAGTCAAAGGATGGTAATAAATGGTTGCAGGTTGTAATCAAGCGGAAGCATAGTTGAGGAACAAGTCAAAGGTCGGTAAAGGTATCCAATGTTTGCAGATTGGGACCAAGCAGAAGTGTAGTTGAGAAACAAGTCAAATTACGGTAATGAATGATTGCAGGTTGGGATCAAGCGAATACAAAGTTGAGGAACAAGTCAGTGATAGGTAACCAATGGTAATGAAGATGTGAATGGCAGAAGTGGGTTAAGGATCAAGATATTGGCTGGAGAAGAGCACAATAACTGCAACAGGGTGGCTTGCTAAAGTGTAGCGTCGCATTGCTCGAACCCTGGGCCATGCTTGGCTTTGCAATTTAATATGACACCAATCAAGAGAGCGCTTTTCTGATTAGCCATGGTTTCAATTAGGACAGTTGGCCATGGCACTTATGCTCTGGCAAAATCAGAAGGGCTCATAGCCATTCACTGGAGAGGAGAATTGCCACTGGATCCCAAAAGAGATGCAATTTTAATCAGAAGGGCCCAATGTTGCTCACACCTTTATAGCAACGTAATTAATAGAGGGGCTTGAGCGTTGGTTGGGTGGGAAAAACACATCTCTTACATAATTCTTGAGATGGTTTGCTCGTGGAATGTTTTTCTCTTCTTAGGTCTATTTTTTTATCAAAGACTTTGAATTGCTCTGGTTTGTGACAGGTCTGATTTATTGAGAGATTTGAAAGGGAGAATTTAAAATTGGCTTAACCTCCACTGTCAGGACATTCCATAAACACTTTGGGCGGCGCTCCTGCTACTTGTCAATCCTTACATTCACTAAATTTCTTAGAACTTTTGGCCCTTCTATTTCCTATGTACTGACTGGAATTAAAATACATTATTCATTTATACACACAGACAAACAAACAGTGATCTCACCTATATAACATAGAAAGACTGTATACAAAGTTTCAATGGACTCGCTGTGAGATTCTTCGGGAAAACATATCAGTGGAAATAGTTTGTTAATGACTTCTAAAACTTTCCATTTATGTTTGTGCAAGTAATAGATCATTCTGAAGGGTAGGGATGAGCTTCGTGTTCGAGTCGAACCCATGTTCGACTCGAACATCGGCTGTTCGACCGTCCGTCGAATTGCGAACGATATGGGCCGTTCGCGCCAAATTCGTGTGGCGCGTCACGGCCCATAATTCACTGCGGCATCGCAGTGCATTGCTGGCTGATGATTGGCCAAGCATGCACTATGACCCGCATGCTTGGCCAATCACAGCGCCGTCAGTAGAGAGAGCTGTAATTGGCCAAAGCCAGGGTGGCTTTGGCCAATTATGGCTCAGGGGATTTAGTACACACCCCACACTATATAAGGCCGCCTGCACGGCGGCCCTGTGTAGTGTGTGTTCCGGTGTGCTGAGCGATAGAGAGAGAGAGAGACAGTGTCATTTGATTTGAGTTAGATAGATTAGGCAGAACAGTCAGTCAGTTAGCTGCACTTACAGTGTATTGTGTATATATATGCATCCCAGGTGTTGCATATATATATATACACTGTATTCAGTTTAGCTAGATCCGTTCCTGTTATCTTCTATCTAGACTATTTACATTCAGTGCAGTGTGTCCTGCTCACAGTGTTCAGCTAGATCCGTTCCTGCTATTTACATTCAGTACAGTGCTTCCTGCTCACAGTGTTCAGCTAGATCCGTTCCTGCTATTTACATTCAGTGCAGTGCGTGCTGCTCACAGTGTTCAGCTAGATCCGTTCCTGCTATTTACATTCAGTGCAGTGCGTCCTGCTCACAGTGTTCAGCTAGATCCGTTCCTGCTATTTACATTCAGTGCAGTGCGTCCTGCTCACAGTGTTCAGCTAGATCCGTTCCTGCTATTTACATTCAGTGCAGTGCGTCCTGCTCACAGTGTTTAGCTACATCCGTTCCTGCTGTTTACATTCAGTGCAGTGCGTCCTGCTCACAGTGTTCAGCTAGATCCGTTCCTGCTATTTACATTCAGTGCAGTGCGTCCTGCTCACAGTGTTCAGCTAGATCCGTTGCTGCTATTTACATTCAGTGCAGTGCGTCCTGCTCACAGTGTTCAGCTAGATCCGTTCCTGCTATATACATTTAGTGCAGTACGTCCTGCTCACAGTGTTCAGCTAGATCCGTTCCTGTTATCTTCCTACTGACAGGCAGGCTTGTCTGGTTACAGTATATAAAGCTACCTGAAGAAAATTACAGGTGTTCTTTTTGATCCTATTAGTACCACGGTCAGGCAGCTAGACTATTTACATTTAGTACAGTGTGTCCTGCTCACAGTGTTCAGCTAGATCCGTTCCTGTTATTTACATTCAGTGCAGTGCGTCCTGCTCACAGTGTTCAGCTAGATCCGTTCCTGCTATTTACATTCAGTGCAGTGCGTCCTGCTCACAGTGTTCAGCTAGATCCGTTCCTGCTATTTACATTCAGTGCAGTGCGTCCTGCTCACAGTGTTCAGCTAGATCCGTTGCTGCTATTTACATTCAGTGCAGTGCGTCCTGCTCACAGTGTTCAGCTAGATCCGTTCCTGCTATATACATTTAGTGCAGTACGTCCTGCTCACAGTGTTCAGCTAGATCCGTTCCTGTTATCTTCCTACTGACAGGCAGGCTTGTCTGGTTACAGTATATAAAGCTACCTGAAGAAAATTACAGGTGTTCTTTTTGATCCTATTAGTACCACGGTCAGGCAGCTAGACTATTTACATTTAGTACAGTGTGTCCTGCTCACAGTGTTCAGCTAGATCCGTTCCTGTTATTTACATTCAGTGCAGTGCGTCCTGCTCACAGTGTTCAGCTAGATCCGTTCCTGCTATTTACATTCAGTGCAGTGCGTCCTGCTCACAGTGTTCAGCTAGATCCGTTCCTGCTATTTACATTCAGTGCAGTGCGTCCTGCTCACAGTGTTCAGCTAGATCCGTTCCTGCTATTTACATTCAGTGCAGTGCGTGCTGCTCACAGTGTTCAGCTAGATCCGTTCCTGCTATTTACATTCAGTGCAGTGCGTCCTGCTCACAGTGTTCAGCTAGATCCGTTCCTGTTATCTTCCTACTGACAGGCAGGCTTGTCTGGTTACAGTATATAAAGCTACCTGAAGAAAATTACAGGTGTTCTTTTTGATCCTATTAGTACCACGGTCAGGCAGCTAGACTATTTACATTTAGTACAGTGTGTCCTGCTCACAGTGTTCAGCTAGATCCGTTCCTGTTATTTACATTCAGTGCAGTGCGTCCTGCTCACAGTGTTCAGCTAGATCCGTTCCTGCTATTTACATTCAGTGCAGTGCGTCCTGCTCACAGTGTTCAGCTAGATCCGTTCCTGCTATTTACATTCAGTGCAGTGCGTCCTGCTCACAGTGTTCAGCTAGATCCGTTGCTGCTATTTACATTCAGTGCAGTGCGTCCTGCTCACAGTGTTCAGCTAGATCCGTTCCTGCTATATACATTTAGTGCAGTACGTCCTGCTCACAGTGTTCAGCTAGATCCGTTCCTGTTATCTTCCTACTGACAGGCAGGCTTGTCTGGTTACAGTATATAAAGCTACCTGAAGAAAATTACAGGTGTTCTATCCCAGCTTAGTGCAGCTACAGGCCATTAGTATGTCTGGAAGGCCAAGAAGGAGAGGCAGACAGTCACAAGCCAATAAGAGAGGGCAAGCAGGCTCTGTGTCTAGTGCTGGTCGTGGAGACGGTGCATCCTCATCAGCACGTGGCCATGGGACACGCTTGGCCTTTTTTTCGGCAGCTGGCCGTGTTGAGCCGCAACATGCGGAAGACTTGGTCGAGTGGATGACCAAGCCGTCCTCATCCTCCTCATCCTCTCTCACCCATGCCCAGGGTGCTTTGTCTGGCAAAGCAGCGGCCTCTTCCCTCAGCTCAATGTCATCAGTGACTCCTTCCCTAGCTCCACCATGTCCTCATGAGGATTCCCTCGAACTGTTTGACCACAGTGTTGGGTACATGCTCCAGGAGGATGCCCAGCGTTTGGAAGGCTCTGATGATGATACTGAGCTCAATGAAGGCAGTAACATGAGCACGGACAGAGGGGGTGCCCAAGAAGGACAGCAATCTGGCAGTCATGCTCCCCCTGCTGCAGCATACTGCCAGGTTTGCTCCAGTGATGAGGAGGGAGGGGATGATGAGGTCACTGACTCAACGTGGGTGCCTGATAGGAGAGAGGAGGAGGAGGAGGAGGAGGAGGAGGAGGAGGTGGCACATCACCAACTAGGCAGGATGCCCTCCAGGGGCCAGCCTAAGGGCAGCACATTGACTGCATCACACCCCAAAGCTCCACATGTGCAGGGCGCTGCAGTCTCTGCGCGTTATTCAAAAAGTTCTTTGGTGTGGGCCTTTTTTGAGACGAGTGCATCAGATCGCACCGCTGCTATTTGCAATATATGTCTCAAGCGTATCTCGCGTGGCCAAAACATCTCCCGCTTGGGTACCACATGCTTGACCAGACATATGTTGACCTGCCATGCAGTTCGTTGGCAAGCGTATCTAAAAGACCCACACCAAAGAACAAAGACGATCTCTCCTTGCTCCTCATCAGCTGAGATTTCCAACCCCACTAGACCTTCAGTCCTCTCTGCGACCTGCAGTGAGAGGAATGAAGGTGTAGAATTAGGTGTGTCACAGCCAAGTACTTATGGGCAATCTGCTTTTGGTACACCGACGTCAGATTGTACCAGGCAAATTTCCCTGCCCCAGCTGCTGCACCGCCGAAAGAAGTTTGCTCCCAGCCATCCACATGCCCAGCGGTTGAATGCTAGCTTGGCAAAATTGCTAGCACTTCAACTGCTGCCTTTTCAGTTGGTAGACTCTGCCCCCTTCCGTGAGTTTGTGGAATGTGCGGTTCCTCAGTGGCAGGTACCCAAACGCCACTTTTTCTCACGGAAGGCGATTCCGGCTCTCTACCGGCATGTGGAAGGCAATGTCCATGCCTCGCTGGACAGGGCGGTCAGCGGTAAGGTGCATATTACCGCTGACTCATGGTCCAGCAGGCATGGACAGGGACGTTACTTAAGTTTCACGGCGCATTGGGTGACTCTGCTGGCAGCTGGGAAGGATGCAGGACAAGGTGCAGTAGTGTTGGAGGTTGTTCCGCCACCACGCCTCCAAAATGCTGATTGTGACACACCTCTCTCCTCCACCCCCTCCTCTTCTTCTTCCTCCATGGCCTCTTCCTCGGAACCAGCGGTGCTCCGTAGGCGTTCAAGGGGCTACGCAAGTACGCAGGCCAAAAGATGCCATGCGGTGCTTGAGCTGGTGTGCTTGGGGGACAGGAGCCACACTGGGGCAGAGGTTCTGTCAGCTCTGCAGGGGCAGGTTCAGAGGTGGTTGACGCCACGCCAAATTAAGGCAGGAATGGTGGTTTGCGACAATGGCACCAACCTCCTCTCTGCCCTCCGACAGGGACAACTGACCCATGTGCCCTGTTTGGCTCACGTCCTTAACTTGGTGGTGCAGCGGTTCTTGGGCAGGTACCCGGGCTTACAGGATGTCCTGAGGCAGGCCAGGAAAGTCTGTGTGCATTTCCGCCGGTCATATAATGCCAGTGCTCGGCTGACGGACCTCCAAAAGGAGTTTAACCTGCCCAAGAACCGCCTAATCTGTGACATGCCCACCAGGTGGAACTCGACGTTGGCCATGCTGCAGCGGCTGCACACGCAGCAGAGGGCCATCAATGAGTACCTGTGCGACTATGGCACCAGGACAGGGTCAGGGGACCTTGGTTTTTTTTCCCCACGCCAGTGGGCCATGATCAGGGATGCATGCACTGTCCTGTCACCATTCGAGGAGGCCACGAGGATGGTGAGCACTGACAGTGCATGCATCAGTGACACTGTCCCCCTTGTCCACCTGTTGGAGCACACGCTGCGTGGAATAATGGACAGGGCACTTGAGGCAGAACAGAGGCAGGAAGAGGAGGACTTCCTTAGCTCTCAAGGCCCCCTTTATCCAGACAGTGTTCCTGCGTGCCCGCCGATCACACAGGAAGAGGAGGAGGAGGAGGAGGAGGAGGAGGAGGAAGATTGTGTCAGTATGGAGGTGGAGCCTGGCACTCAGCATCAGCAGTCTTTAAGGGATCAGTCCCAAGGAACACATGGACTTGTACGTGGCTGGGAGGAGGTGGCTGCGGACGTTGTTGTCCTTAGTGACCCAGAGGACTCCGGACCGAATGCCTCAGCAAACCTACGCTGCATGGCCTCCCTGATCCTGCAAAGCCTGCGTAAGGATCCTCGTATTCGTGGTATCAAGGAGAAGGACCAATACTGGCTGGCAACCCTCCTTGATCCACGTTACAAGGGTAAGGTTGCGGACCTTATCTTGCCATCGCAGAGGGAGCAGAGGATGAAACATCTTCGGGAGGCCTTGCAGAAAGGTCTGTGCAACGCGTTCCCAGAGACTGGGAGGTTACAAACTCCTGTTTCTGGACAACGTGTTGCTGAGGCTTCGGTCAGTCAAAGAAGGAGCGGTGGAGAAGGTGGCCGTCTGACCGATGCGTTCAGACAATTTTTTGGTCCGCAGCCCCAAGGTATGATCGGTTCCAGCAACCATCGCCAGCGTCTGTTTTACATGGTGCAGGAATACCTAGGGGCAAGATCAGACTTGGACACCTTTCCCACCGAAAATCCTCTGGGTTACTGGGTCTTGAGGATGGATCACTGGCCAGAGCTTGCACAGTATGCAATTGAGCTACTGGCCTGTCCTGCATCCAGCGTTCTTTCGGAACGCACATTCAGTGCTGCTGGAGGCGTGGTAACCGATCACAGGGTGCGTCTGTCCACCGACTCGGTCGATCGGCTGACCTTCATAAAAATGAATCAGTCTTGGATCACCACCAGCTACCAAGCACCTGATGCAGATGTAACCGAATAATTTTTTTTGAAATCTCAGATCCCTTCAAAGACTGCCTATGCTGATGCTGAGTGACTATCCCTGAGTAATTATCCTCTTCCTCCTCAATCATCACGCTGATAGCTTGTAAGAACATTTTTGGTTCTGGGCGCCACCACCAGTGCCTAAGGCACAATTTTTCAGCCCCTGTTTAACAGGGGCGTGTAATTACAATTTTTGATGTAATACTTTGCAGCAGGGCTCGTTCCTGCATTCCAACTAGAGTGTCTGTGAGGGGTTGCAGTGTTGTGGCACCAGCACCAGTGCCTAAGACCCAATTTTTCAGCCCCTGTCTAACAGGGGCGTGTAATTACAATTTTTGATGCAATACTTTGCAGCAGGGCTTGTTCCTGCGTTTCAACTAGAGTGTCTGTGAGGGGTTGCAGTGTTGTGGCACCAGCACCAGTGCCTAAGACCCAATTTTTCTGCCCCTGTCTAACAGGGGCGTGTAATTACAATTTTTGATGCAATACTTTGCAGCAGGGCTCGTTCCTGCGTTCCAACTAGAGTGTCTGTGAGGGGTTGCAGTGTTGTGGCACCAGCACCAGTGCCTAAGGCCTAATTTTTCAGCTCCTGTTCAACAGGGGCATGTAATTACAATTCTTGATCTAATATTTCACAGCAGGGCCCTGTGAGGGCTTACAGTGTTTTGGCCACAGCAACACCTAAGGCCCAAATTTCTGCTGAGTATATAGGGCAGGACCCTACTTTCAAACATCTAACTTACAAACGACTCCTACTTGCAAACGGAAGGAGACAACAGGAAGTGAGATGAAATCTACCCCTAAGGAAGGGAAATTCTCTCCTGTAAGAGTTAATATGGGAAAACAATTTTTCCTTTCCACTGATGCTTTCCAATCCTTGTTCCACAAAAAAACCCAAATTTTCAAAAAACATTTTTCATTGGGACAAAAAAGTGAGGTGAAATCTTCTGAAGAGGAGGAAAGACGCAAAACAAATGTCACAGGGGTGATAACCCTTCCCTATGTTTTCCAAAAAGCTTAGAAAAGATTTTTTGGCTGGAGCTAAACACATTAAAAATGTTCAAAATTACAAACAGATTCTACTAAACAACAAACCTACAGTCCCTGTCTTGTTTGCACCGCCTGTATACTGCTGTTCAGAGTATATAGGGACCTTTCCTTATTTTAATTTGGGTGCGGGGTTCCCCTTAATATCCATACAAGACCCAAAGGGCCTGGTAATGGACTGGGGGGTACCCATGCCGTTTGTCTCACTGATTTTCATCCATATTGCCATGACCCGACATGACATTAAACCCGCAAGCAGTTTTAAATGAGATTTTTTCCTTTAAAAATGACATTTGGTGCAGGGACTGTTCTAAACATGGGAAACACGCGTCACTTTACAGGCATACTATAGACACCCCCCAGGTACGATATTTAAAGGAATATTTCACTTTTTTTTTTTTACTTTAAGCATCATTAAAATCACTGCTCCCGAAAAAACGGCCGTTTTTAAAAGTTTTTTTTGCATTGATACATGTCCCCTGGGGTAGGACCCGGGTCCCCAAACCCTTTTTAGGACAATACCATGCAAATTAGCCTTTAAAATGAGCACTTTTGATTTCGAACGTTCGAGTCCCATAGACGTCAATGTGGTTCTAACGTTCGTGCGAACTTGCGGTCCGTTCGCGGGTTCTGGTGCGAACCGAACCGGGGGGTGTTCGGCTCATCCCTACTGAAGGGCTTAAAAACCTCACTTAAAACCACTTGCCCACCACCCCATAGAAAATGTATTGTTACAGGGCGGCCGCGCTGCACAGGATCACGTATATATACACGTGATCCTGCATTTCCAGGTATAGGGAACACTTGTGCGCCACCAGAGGCTCGCGGACCCCATGTCCGCCGGCACCCGGCGACCATTCGTTACACAGGCAGAACGGCAGTCTGCCTATGTAAAGAAGGCAGATTGCCATTCTGTCAGTAAGGAAGACATTGATCCTTTGTTACTACAAAGCAGGAACATGAATCAATGCCTTCCATTAGTAAAAGCACCTCCCCCACAGTAGTAAAACACTGGTCAGGCACACATTTAACCCTTTGATCTCCCCTTATGTTAAACCTTTCCAGCCAGTGTCATTAGTGCAGTGACAGTGCATATTTTTAGCACTGATCACTGTATTGGTGTCTTGGTTCCCAAAAAAGTCTCAAAAGTGCAAGTTAGTGTCTGATTTGTCCACCACAATATTGCAGTCCCGCTATAAGTCGCTGATCGCTGCCATTACTAGTAAAAAATAAATAAAAATTCCATTTTGTTTATAGCACAAAAAAATAAAAACCCGCAGTGGTGATCAAATACCACTAAAAGAAAGCTCTATTTGTTGGGGGGAAAAAAAGGCATAACTTTTATTTGGGTACAGCTACGCACGACTATGCAATTGTCAGTTAAAATAACACAGTGCCATATCGCAAAAAATGACCTGGTCAGAAAGGGGGATAAATCTTCTGGAGCTGAAGTGGATATGTAAATCCAATCAGTAAAATCTCATATAACAATTTACACGTTAATGTTGTTTTAAAAGTTGTTTTCAACATTTTTGACCAGTTGTGGAGACTGGACGCACCGCATACATTTAAAGAAACCTTCATCAAAGACACAGGGCATATAACATACGCCCAGTCCCTCTGCCCCACTATCACTCCTTCCCTCACACTCGCTGGCAATTCCTGACTGTGGAAATGACAGGAGTTGCTATGTGAATACGCCAGCTATAGAAACTGCTGCTGCCTGAAAACCATTTTTGAACACACAGATGCAAGTATCATTGTTACTTTTGTATTTACTCTGTTTCATTCATCTGCAAATCAAAGCCATAAGCTTTGATCTGCATATGATATCAGTTAAGGCAACCTATCAAGTAAAATAAATAAATACATGTTTACTCTAAATATCCCTAGACTATACGAAAGCATAGAAAGTGGTGACTTTAACCACTTCAGCCCCAAAAGATTTGTCTGCTGAATGACCGGGCCATTTTTTGCGATTCGGCACTGCATCGCTTTAACTGACAATTGCGCTGTCGTGCGACGCTGCACCCAAACAAAATTGATGTCCTTTTTTTCCCCACAAATAGAGCTTTTTTTATGGTGGTATTTGATCGCCTCTGCTGTTTTTATTTTTTGCGCTATAAACAAAAAAAGAGCGTCAATTTTGAAAAAAAAAAACACAATATTTTGTACTTTTTGCTGTAATAAATATCCCCATTTTTTTTTAAATAGCAAATTTTTTCTCAGTTTAGGCCGATATGTATTCTTCTATATATTTTTGGTAAAAAAATCGCAATAAGCGTATATTGACTGGTTTGCGCAAAAGTTATAGCGTCTAGAATATAGGGGATAGATTTATAGCATTTTTATGATTAGTTTTTTTTTTACTAGTGATGACGGTGATCTGCGATTTTTATCGTGACTGCGAAATTATGGCAGACACGTCGGACAATTTTGACACATTTTTTGGACCATTTGCATTTATACAGCGATCAGTGCTATAAAAATGCATTGATTAGTGTACAAATGTCACTGGCAGTGAAGGGGTTAACACTAGGGGGCGATCAAGGGGTTAACTGTGTTCCCTGGGAGGTGATTCTAACTGAAGGGGGAGTGGACTGACTAGAGCAGTGGTTCTCAACTCCTGTCCTCAGGACCCACTAACAGGCCAGGTTTGTAAGATAACTGAAATACATCACAGATGATATCATTTGCTGCTCAGTGATTGCAGTATTCTAGTCTGCATCTCCCCAAGGTAATACTTAAAATCTGGCCTGTTGGTGGGTCCTGAGGACTGGAGTTGGGAACCACTGGACTAGAGGAAGTGACAGATCGTGGTTCCTAGTTAATAGGAACACACGATCTGTCACTCCTCTCAGAGCAGAACACGGATTTGTGTGTTTGCACACACACACTTCCGTGTTCTGTCCCTCGTGCTCGTGATCGCTCGTGGCCGTCTGTCATCGCGACCGTCGGCCACGAGCATTGGCACCCCCGCTGTGCAGCGGGCACGTGCACGCTCCTGCTATCCCAATCCCTCGAGCCGATGTATAGCTACGACGGTTCGCGGGATCGTGCCGACCTGCCGCAGTATAATGCCGGCGGCTGGTCGGCAAGCGGTTAAAAGGTGCTAATTATCACACAAATTTAAAATTTAACAATTGACTTTATTATTTCAATTAAAAAGTATTATTTTCTTAAAAACAACAATCATAAATGAGTTCAATTTATAAACAGATTCAGTTTACATATTCGATGCTATAGCAGATGCAACAATCTCAAAATGTTTCACCAAATTTATAGTTTCTTTAGGAGTTTATGTAGCAATCTGGACTGTATAGCAAACTGTCTCTTAGATCAAAGTTAAAGTGGTTGCAAAGTCAGAAGGTTTTTTTTATCTTAAAGTGGATGTAAACCCAATGTCATCCTTTCTAAACTGCTCCCATAGGGGTTATCTATAAGGATATACATGCCTCCTGCATGTATCTTTACCTGTCAAATGTCTCCCCTCTGTCTGTTATGAGACCCGAAAAACTGCAGATTCTGTGGGCGGGTCTGTTGTCTGGAGCTCGGTGGGTGGAGTCGTGATGTCAGTAGAGTCCCCGCCCACCTCTACACTCCCCTTGTCAATATGCATTTTCTCCTGTGTATTTCTTACACTGAACTTCTGCTATGATCTCTAACATCCAGTGAAAAGACAGGAAAGTAACCACATGACTTCAGTATGCCAAATCATGCTGAGGTGTGGAACAGCCAATCCTTGCAGAGCTGCTGAAGAAAGGAGTGGGGGAGGGAATTAAAAAATAATGCATGTCTTAGGCTAGTGCACAAGATATGTAAATCACCTGTCACTCACAGCAAGGGGGAGGATTTGACAAAGTTTTTCTCAGTTTGTCAAGATTTCTCTCACTGAACAATAAAAGAGGATTGCTCAGAGCTGGATTAACTCTGTGTGGCAAGACTGGGCTCAAATGATAGGAAATCTTATACTCTACAGTATTATATATATATAAAAAAAAAAAAATTTGGGTTTACCTCCACGTTAAGCCTTTTGTGCAGCAGCCCCCCTAATACTTACCTGAGCTCATCTCAATCCAGCGATTTAGAAGGAAAGGGTCGGCTGCCCAGGACTCTCCCTCATTGGCTGAAACAGGAGTACAACGCCATTGGCTCCCACTGCTGTCAAAGTCAGTAAGCCAATGAGGAGGGAGAGGGGGCAGGGCCACACTGCGACTCCATGTCTGAATGGACACACACAGAGCAGCGGCTCGGGTGCCCCCATAGCAAGCTGTTTGCTGTGGGGGCGCTCAGCGGGAGGGAGGGGCCAAGAGAGCCAGCAAGATCCCAATAAGAAGAGGATCTGGGCTGCTCTGTCAAAACCACTGCACAGAGCAGGTAAGTATAACATTTTTGTTATTTCTAAATTAACAAAACTGAGACTTTAGTATCATTTTAATGAAGAGCATCATCTGCGTTTATGTCAAGATCTGGAACCAACGTACTGATGGCGAATGCAGCTGGATAGATGGCCACAGGAGGGACAAAAAGTCCTGGAAAAGGACCATTAAATGTATTGCATCACCTAGGAGCATCCTTCGAGACTGCCTTGAACAGATGTAGCACTGCTCCCACAAGAACTGCTGGAATACTTGTCCCTGGGCTTCCCACTAATTATCCTGCAGCAAGTTACACAGTATTTCACACAGCCAGGTACATACACTCTTCCATTCGTTGTCTCCAATGACCAGTCTAGGGGATTTGTTTTTATGCTTTATTTGGAGAACTTGTATAGGAAAAAGGAATTAGTAGGATACTCCAAATGAACTATTCACAGGTGAGGACAACTCTCTCTGAATTACTGTGGAACCAGATGATCTGCTGAACCATACAGGGTCTGTATGGAAGAAAAAGTCCCTCTGTAGCAGAAAAGACTCAGTGGACTTTGTCATTAGACTTAAGTTTTCAAGACACTAGCCAGTGTCTCCTTTAGCTCACACACCCAGTATGCTGACATCTAGGACCAGAGGGAGATTTCAGCAATACATACTCAGTCTCAAGGATCCCTTCAGGGTCTGTACTCACAAAATGTCCAGGGAATGCTGGTAGCCTCCTTGCAACTTCCAGGCGACACTCTATACCAGTGACACACGACCAGATCCATAGACTTTCTCCCTCAGTCAGCTTGCACAGGAACCCTGGGTTGTAGCTTACAGGCTTCAGGCCCTCAGATCTGGCATCTGGGGTCGCATGGCCTTCCACGCTGGGGAGGGGCGGCCGCCTGTACCCCACTTTAACCTCTCTCCTCAGAGGTGGGCTGGACTGGAACCCCCGAGCCCATGTGCTCTTACAATAAAAATACAGTCACCCAACATGCAATGGGGCACCTCCCCTGCTAATTGGCCATGGCTGTATCTACATCCATGCTTTCACCTGCTGGGTTTCCTCCCACTGTCCAATATGATTCATCACTATTGGATCAGTGTGAAATCTCCAAGACAGCATGAATCAGCATCAGAACAGACTGCGCAGACCTCACTCATCAATCACTGATCTCTGTTAAGCAGACAGCACCTAAATTTGCCTGTCTACTTCTCTGTTAAGCAGAAAAGCCAAAAACCATATACACTCTCTAGCACCTACAGTACAATGCTACAATGACAACGGATGAAATTTGTATATTGACATTCTGTACAGTATGTCTGGAAAGACTATTGCTGCCTTGTGGCTCCAGCCTGGAGCCTGTCTTTCCAGACATACTGCACAGAATGTCAATAAACGAATTTCTTCTGTTGTCATTTATTCAAAGCAGAGCCTGAGGATGCTCCTAGGTAATGCAATACATTCAATTGTCCTTTTCCAGGACTTTTTGTTCCTCCTGTGGCCATCTATTCAGCTGCATTCGTCATCAGTACATTGGTTCCAGATCTTGACATAAACACTGATGATGCTCTTCATTAACCGCATGCCGACCAGCTACCGTCATTATACTGCGGCAGGTCAGCTCTCCTGCACAAACCGCCGTAGGTGTACGTTGGTCTTTGCATAGGAGATATTGGGCATCCGGACTCGATGTTCGCCAGCGACCTGCGATCGCGGTGTACAGAGGCAGAATGGGAACTGCCTATGTAAACAAGGCGATTCCCCGTTCTGCCAGACGACATGTCAGAGATCTTCTGTTCCCAGTGATCTCGTTTATGTCCCAGTGCGCCCACCCCCCTACAGTTAGAACACACCCAGGGAACACACGTAACCCCTTGAACACCCCCTAGTGTTAACCCCTTCCCTACCAGTGTAATTTTTACAGCACTGATCAATGTAATAATGTCACTGGTCCCCAAAAAGTGTGATTTGGGGTCAGATTTGTCTGCTGCAATGTCGAAGTCCCACTAAAAAATGTAGATCGCCACCATTACCAGTAAAAACAATAAAAAAAAAATAAAAGTCCCTAAATCTATCCCATAGTTTGTAGACGCGATAACTTTTGTGCAAACCAATGAATATACGCTTATTGCAATTTTTTTAACCAATAAATATGTAGGAGAATATATAAACTCCTCTCCATGGCCCACCTCACTACATGTCCCCTGGACCCTGTCCCCTCTCAATTGCTGCGACCACCTTCCCACTCTATCCTCAACTCCCTAACCCACATCTTCAACCTCTCCCTCTCCTCCGGCACCTTTCCTTCCCCGTTCAAACATGCACTGGTTACCCCCATACTCAAAAAACCCTCACTAGACCCCACCTGTTTGAATAACTTAAGACCTATCTCCCTTCTCCCGTTTGCCTCCAAGCTCATTGAACGCCTAGTTCATGACCAAATGAGTCGCTACCTCATGGACAACAACCTTCTCGACCCCCTACAGTCTGGCTTCCGCCTACAACATTCGACTGAAACTGCCCTACTAAAAATCACCAATGACCTAATAACTGCCAAAACCAATGGCCACTACTCCATACTCATACTTTTAGACCTCTCTGCTGCCTTTGACACAGTTGACCACCTGCTGCTCCTCAGCAAATTACACTCCCTTGGCCTCCGTGATTCTGCATTATCCTGGTTCTCCTCCTACCTATCTCAGCGCACTTTCAGCGTCACTTACAACTCCATCTCCTCCGCTCCCCTTCCTCTTTCTGTTGGGGTACCCCAAGGCTCTGTCCTTGGGCCTCTCCTTTTCTCACTCTATACCTCTTCCCTGGGCCAGTTGATCACCTCCCATGGCTTCCAATACCATCTCTATGCCGATGACACACAGATCTATCTCTCCACTCCCCAACTCACCCCCACTATCTCCTCACGGATCTCAAACTTGCTGAATGACATATCGGTATGGATGTCACACCACTTCCTCAAACTTAATCTTTCTAAAACTGAGCTTGTTATATTTCCTCCTTCACGGTCCCCCTCCTGTGACTTCACCATTAATATCAACAACACAACCATTGGTCCCTCCACACATGCCAGAGTCCTGGGTGTAATCCTTGACTCTGACCTCTCCTTCAGCCCCCATATCCAATCACTGGCTAAATCCTGCCGCCTTAACCTCCGCAACATCTCCAAAATTCGACCCTTCCTGACTAATGACACTACAAAACAACTTATTCACTCCTTGATTATTTCCCGCCTCGACTATTGCAACTCTCTCCTTAATGGCCTACCCTTAAGCAGGCTATCCCCCCTTCAGTCTATTATGAATGCTGCTGCTAGACTAATACACCTCACTAATCGATCCGTGACTGCTGCTCCTCTCTGCCAATCCCTTCACTGGCTTCCCCTACCCCACCGTGTAAAATTCAAAATGCTAACCATAACATACAAGGCCATTCACAACATCGCCCCCACCTACATCACCAACCTCATCTGCAGATATCGCCCAAATCGCCCCCTCCGCTCCTCCCAGGACCTCCTGCTCTCTAGCTCCCTTGTTACCTCCTCCCATGCTCGCCTTCAGGACTTCTCCAGAGCCTCTCCCATCCTCTGGAATTCCCTGCCCCAGTATGTCCGATCAGCCCCTACCCTGTCCACCTTTAGGAGATCCTTGAAAACTCATTTATTCAGGGAAGCCTATCCCACACCCACATAACTGTCCCTGAGCCACCCCCATCAAATCATTCTTTGCAGCTATTACCTTTTGTACCACCACCCCCTCCCTTTTAGAATGTAAGCTCTACGAGCAGGGCCCTCCTGTACCTTTTGTATTGTACTGTAATTGTGTTGTCCCCCTTATACATTGTAAAGCGCTGAGTAAACTGTTGGCGCTATATAAATCTCGTATAATAATAATAATAATAATATATGAATACATGTGTTTTTTTATATATTTTTTTGAATATGTATTATAGCAGAAAGTAAAAAAAAACATTTTCTTTTTCAAAATAGTCAGCCTTTTTTTGTTTATAGCGCGGGGTTCTAATAATTTTTTCATCTGAGGCTGTTCACTACACTGGGTATATGTGAGGGTTTACATCCACTTTAAAGTGATTGCACTGGTGGTACCAAGTTTTTGGCACGGTGGATTGAAAACCACAAAAAAACTTGGTTGAACATTGTGGGCTCTTATTTGTGGGAATAACACATGCCGTTTCTATAGTAGACACTCTGGACAACACAAGACAGTAGTTTCATGTGCCACAGGACGAGAATTCACAATTCGTGAATATATCAACTGTGACACTAGCAATGTTGTATATGTTGTGGAATGCGATAAATGGAACAAACAATATGTGGGTTGCACCATGAGACCACTGAGAACTCGAATCAGTGAACATTTTCATGGTGCATCTTATAGTACTGAAAAAGGCTCATCCAATGTGTCTAAGCACTTTAAGTATAATGGCAATATGGCATCCTTTTCGTATTCAGGCTTTGAAAGAGTTAAAGTTATTGTAAAGCTATTTTTTTAATTTTTTTTTAAAATAACAAACATGTCATACTTGCCTCCACTGTGCAGTTCGTTTTGCACAGAGTGGCCCCGATCCTCGACTTCTGGGGTCCCTCGGTGGCTCCTCCCCGCATCGTATTACCCCCTAGGAGAAGCGTTCTCCCGGGGGGTTACCTTGCGGGCACGCTCCCAAATCTAGCATGTATGACTCGACCCCACCCCCCGGCGCTCGCATCATTGGAATTGATTGACAGCAGCGGGAGCCAATGGCTGCGCTGCTATCAATCTAGCCAATCAAGAGCCGAGAACCCCGGGCAGAGGAAGAGCGTGTCTTCGCCATGGGAAATTACAGGGCTCAGGTAAGTAAAATGGGGGGGGGGGCTGGTCACTATAAGAAGGTTTTTCACCTTAATGCATAGGATGCACATTATCCTCACTTGGGGGGGACATCCACTGTGCACTTCTTTCACGTGAAGTCTGGTGGATTTTCCACCTACAGACAAGGGTACCTGTGGGAATAAACCACCACTATGATGTGGACCTTTTTATGAAATAAGTTCAAAAAAGTCCAGGAGTTATGGGCATTGCATTATGCCCATTGCTTGTGATACACTTTGAATATGTACTATCTTTTATGTATAGTATTTATATTTTATATCTTATGAATTTTTAAATCTATATTTTTTTCATTACAGATTCTCTCATAGAGCTTTTAATATGTGTGTAGCACTACCCTCGAAGGAGTTGCTGATAAATGTTCAATTCTACACCCTGCCTCTCAACCCCAAGAACAGTCACGACCCCTCTGGCACACCTGTGTGGGACCCAGCAGTAAAGAGAAATACAGTATATTTACCATAACCTTGGGACCCGTCACTTCACCAGCTGTAATAATAGATAGAGACTCACACAATATCAATTAACCATTCAGGAAGTTTACTGATATGGAAATTTAACACAAGGAACAGTGTGATAATTTGAAGGTAATTAATGACAACGGATAACAGTCAATGTATATATGAAACCGTGCTCACTATAGAAATGTATATGCAGACAGGCGCACAATAGGACAAACGCTCAATATCATCAAAATTATACTAAGCGCCTTCCCACTGACCTCAAAGCATACACACCAAATCTTCAGCAAATGTTATGAACATGCAATAGTACAATACTAATATATCTCTATCTATATCTATATCTATCTCTATCAATCTCCTGTACTCAAGGGCTCCCCCTATGTTGCAAAGCAAAAGTTCCTTGTCGTTTTGATCTTCAGCTAGCTTATGGTATTAGACTGCAGTATTTGTAAATCCAAACAGGGAAAGGAGTAGAAAGCAAATTGTAGGATAAATGATGCGCTGGTAATTGTGTACTTACACATATAAGGCACTTATAATACTTTCTCTTTAGCAGTAGACGTGATTCAGTATAGACTTTATGTCACAGAGACACAAATCCTAAAGTACAACTGTATGCAGCCTGTGGATAAGTGAGATCACTTCTGTGGGACTACAAGTCTCACCAGCAGTCTGTAGATGGCACACTTAATTAATACTGTACTCTACTGGAATAGGCATGTGCCCTTCTCACCACATAGACCCAGACCCAGACCCAGACCGTTCAGACTCTCCTCCTGGTACCTCCGTCTGATGAAAGATGGCTCCATCCACGCTGTACTGCTCCTCTGGATAGCTGGGTTGCAGGAACTTTCAGATGTCCTGGACTGCACACCGATCCGCAGCTAAATTGGCAGGGCTGTACTCTGGAATCCCTCAGAGACTTGCGATCCCGCTCTGCGCTGTGCAGGCCGCGATCTTTTGGTCACACAACACAGACCTGCTTGCTGGCTGCTGAATCCCAAGAGGCCGAAAGATGGCCGCACTGTCCTTTTTATTTCTGCTCCCAGCATTTAGCGCAGTAGCTTGGCCTTGTGGGTTTAGTAGTACTAAAACTAAGTTAAGCACAAGAGTCACTTCCTCTTAAACTACATCCCCCACAATGCTTTGTAACACTGTCTCACAGAAACTAAAACAAAAGTCTTAATAGCATTAAAAGGACACTAGAGGGAGCCAAACTCTTACTTAAGGAACAATACATTATTTAGCATGTTAAATTGGGTAGCAAAACCCCTGCGCTACATGTGTATTTCCCCACATGTCAAGATAGTCTTTGTATGTTTTGTATCTTATGTGTTGTATTATAGCTAGACTCTTCTCACTTGTCATCTTCACATCTGTTGACAATTTATAACCAATCACTTGATTTCAATTGAACACATTGCTGATTGGAGAGGAGGAGTAGTCCTGTGAGTTTTTTATGTAGAAATATTCATGCTGTGCAATGAATATGTGCGCTGTGAACAAGGCTTATCACTGAAACTAGTCTTCTGCTGATTGTACTCACTGTGAAGGCTTTACAATAATTACACTTAATGTTATGGAGTTGCCGGTTGCTTCTTTTTCTTGATGACGGTTTGTCTATTGGTGTGTGGGAGGACACCTCAGCTTAGACACCCTGACTGCAAACTTCCAAAGTAAGACTTTTGTTTTCCACTGTTCTGAGCCATACAACCTTTGATTCGAAATATCTTCATCTGGTGGTCTGGCCAGTACGTCTGTTTTTCAAAAGAACAAGCCCTCTTCCATATGTATCAGTTCACAGGGATGAGACAAACCATTTTCCACTGGCAGGAGTGCTTAAAATGGTCAGCTTTTATTTATGTAAAACCTTTATCCCAAAAAGAAAAACGTTGTTTACGATAACTGATTATAAAGTGTGACCTGGAGTTTGGCTTCAATTTGTTAGTATATTTAAATCTGCTGATACATCTAAGCATGTGGTGGCTCCATTAGTTTTCTTTCTTAAGCTTTATTTCTTCTATTTCATCTGGTGATCTGGCCAGTAAGGCATTGTTGCATTGCATTTTTTTGTGCATTTTCAGTTTTGCAGAAACACACTACAGTCCATTTAATTACTTTAGATCCGCGCTATAGCCGAATGACGGCTACAGCGTGGACCTTCTTTGCCAGGAGTACGTCTATTGACGTCCTCCCGAGCAGCCTGCGCGCCTCCTACAGGGCACGTGCGGTGCGCTCTGTGATAAGCGAGTCTATGAGACTCGGCTGATCACAGATCAGAGTAAGGAGTCGATCCCGACCCCTTACCAGGTGATCAGCTGTCAGCCAATGACAGATGATCATGTGATGTAAACAGAGTCGGTAATCGGCTATTTTTTCTCCTTGCACTGATAGCGTGAGGAGAAAAAAATAAGCCGATCTCCGGCAGCCGTGAGAGGGACATTAGTCACGATCACGGAGTGCTGCCCCCACCTGCCAGTGCTACCTAACAGATAACAGTGCCGCCTACCAGTGCTGCAGATCAGTGCCACCTATCAGTGCCATCTATCAGTGGTACCTATAAGTGGCCATCAGTGCCACCTTATCTGTGCCCATCAGTGCCGCCTTAACTGTGCCTATCACTGCAGCCTATCAGTGCCCACCAGTGCTGCCTCATCAGTGCATATCAATGAAGGAGAAAAAAGGTTACCTGTTTGCAAAATTTTATAACAAACTATGAAACATGATTTTTTTTTTTCAAGATTTTCCATCTTTTTTTGTTTGTTTAAAAATAAAAAATCCCAGCTGTGATTTAAATACCACCAAAAGAAAGCTCTATTTGTGTGAAAAAAAGGGGGTTTAAGTGCCCAGTAAGCAAGTGGTTAACATGGTTTCCTATGGATGTAGTTGTATCTGTGCATTTTATGGAAGGGGCCAGGGACTTTTTTCTGGTTTTTGGTTCTATAGGCTCCATGCACACTGAAGCTCATAAACAACTGTTTTTTGGGAGTTTGGGCATTTTTTTTTTTTTAACAGCCCATAAGCTCCCCTCCATGTTATCCTATGTGTCCATGCACACATGGATGTTTTTCAATGTTTATCAGTGGAGTTTATGGACTGTTTTCTGAATGCCATAAAATCGCGTTCAGGAGTCGTTTTTCTGACCACGCCAAATGCTGATAAACGCTCAAACGTGACTCACCAGTGTTTTTTTTTTTTAATCCATTGGAAAAAAAATGCTAAAAGACACTAATGTTAAAAAACGCTAATAAACACTATTGCAAAATCGTTAATAAACGCTGGAAGACTCCCTGCAAAGCTAATGACGTTTTTATAACATTATTTTAACATCCAGTGTGCATGGAGCCTTCGTGCCGGTTCACACAGGGGCGACTTGTCAGGCGACCTAGCCGCCTGACAAGTCGCCTCCCGTTCTGTACTACGGAACCGTTCTAATAGGAGCGACGCATGTCGCTCTGACATAGAAAAAGGTTCCTGTAGCATTTCTGGGGCGACTTCAGGCGACTTGCATTGACTTCTATACAGAAGTCATTTTGCAAGTCGTCGTGGAAGTCGTGTGCAGGTCGCCTCAGTGAGGCGACCTGCAAGTCGTGCCGCCCCTGTGTGAACCGGGGCTTAGACTTCAATGGATCGAAAACATGTATTGAAAAACGCAAAATGCATCTGCAATATGCAAACTGCAACCTGCATATGTGTGAACCAGGCCTTACAGGGATGAGAGAAGCCATTTAACACTGGCAGGGGTGCTTACAATGATTTTTATTAATGCAAAACCTTTATCCCAAAAGGAAAAAAAAGTTACTGTAACTGCTTATAAGGTGTTAGCTGGAATTTGACGTCTATTGTTCAGTGTACTTAAATCTGTTAGTACCTCTAACACCCCCCCCCCCCCCCCCCCCCCGACTGAAAATGTTGCTGTCCAATGGTGTCCACCACATCTAATGATTGGCAAGCTGCAATATATTACATTTTTGGGTTTAATCACAATCTTGTAAGTCACAATTTGTACTGTATATGTTTTGTATTCATCTTGCTACTATATAAATGTTATATATTCACTTATTCTGCTTTCACTATGGTTAGAGTCACCATATCATCTTTCAATTTTATGCTTTATAAGCTCAAGTGTCATGCTGGACATGTCAGGATTAGGTGGGATAAAAGGCATTGTTATGACTCAGTCTTGTCAGACGGTATTTTACATTGACAGGCCAGGAAAGGTGACAACTTGCCAGAGTGATGTGAAGTCACCCACCGTATCCAGGAATATATTAAAAGCTTTGATGAGTGGGAAGAGCTTTATCAGCAGAACACATAATCACATGGTGACTCAAGTTTAAAGGTTATGGTCTTTTAGAGAATAAAAAATGATGAGGTAAAAATGTTGCAAATGTGTTTTTATTTTTTTAATTATTTTTAATTATTTTTTGAAGGTTTGAATTATAGGTGGAGCTGTGAGATATTCTCAGCGGTGTCTATAAAATAACATTTGACATACACTATATTGCCAAAAGTACTGGGAAGCGTGCCTTTACACGCACATGGACTTTAATGGTGTAGCACCCTGTTGTTTAGGCAGGGTTGCTATTAAATTTATTTGCCAAGTGATATTTGATTTGGCAAATTGATAGGTCAATTGATTTTCACCTTAATTCTGGAATTGCTGCACTACTCTCTCCTGGCGCTAGATGGCCGGGTATCTGGTGGCATTAGATAAGACAAGGGCATTGCAAGGACAGATTATTAGGAATGAATGGGGTATCTCAGCCAATGGGCAGGGATTTTCTTGGGTCCCTTGGCCTGCTGAGAGAGCCTATTTATTTACTTTTATTTTTTTTGGGTGGAGTCAGGTGATTGGGGTTCGGTGCCACCTGGACGGCTGTTTGGGTGGACATGTGTCGTATTGCCCCAGGCTGCTGTACCAGAAACCTAAGACCTATCCTGGGAACATCTGGCTGCCAGGCTATCTGAGAGCCTATCCAGAAGTAGTGCAGGGTTGGGACTGCGGACTTGTAGTCTATCCAGAAGGAACAGTTCCTCCGGTCAGTGAACCTGTCGTGGTCTGAGGCAGAGGGGAAGCTGTCGCCACAAAGGGACCCTCCACCTTGCTACCGGAGACCACAGTGAGTGAGCTGAGGCTAGTACCAGAGCAGACTTCTCGCTAACCGGGGATGGTGAAGAAGTGGGAAAGCATCAGCAAGTGCCAAGTCAGGGACCTAGCGGGACAGCAGAGGTGACGCTTGTGGAGTGCCAAGCCAGGGACCTAACGTGTCAGCAGGGGTGAAGCTTGAGGAGTATCTGAGTGCCAAGCCAGGGACCCAGCAGGTAAGCGGAGGTGTTGCACTCAGTATCTCAAGCTACAGTGAAAGAGCTCAGGGGATCCAGTGGCTTATGGATCTGAAGTCTAGTGAGAGACCGGGAGCTCCTTGAGTATAGACCCACAGTGAGTGTGGGGTAAAGAGAACTATTCGTATTGCAGAAGTTGAATACCTTTACCTTTAGTAACAGCTACAAGATTGTTGCCATAGGAGACAGCAGTCCTACCTATACAGAAGTGGTGTCTGGCCATCCCCAAACTGTTCCCACAAAGTTGGGAGCATGACATTGTCCAAAATATCTTGGTATGCTGACGCCTTAAGAGTTCCCTTCACTGGAACTAAGGGGCCAAGCCCAACCCATGAAAAACAACCCCACCCCATAATCTCCTCTCTACCAAATGATTTTGACCAGTGCACAAATCGAGGTCCATAAAGACATGAATGAGTGAGTTTGGGGTGGAGGAATTTGACTGGCCTGCACAGAGTCCTGACCTCAACCCTATAGAACACTTTTGGGATAAATTAGAGCCGAGACTGCCAGCCAGGCCTTCTCATCCAACATCAGTGCCTGACCCCACAAATGCACTTCTGGAAGAATGGTCAAACATTCCCATAGACACTCCTAAACCCTGTGGACAGCCTTCCCAGAAGAGTTGTAGCTGTTATAGCTGCAAAGGGTGGGGCAACTCAATATTGAACCCTACGGACGAAGACTGGGATGCCATTAAAGTTCATGTGCGTGTAAAGGCAGGCGTCCCAATACTTTTGAAAATATAATGTGTGTGTATATATATAAAGGTGCAAAAAAAAATTGCCTAAGCCCTTCTAAAAATGTATTGGGGGGGGGGGGCTATTCCCCTTTACTGATCAGACTATACATTGTAGCAATCAGAAGGTGAGAGACTGCAGCAGGGGGAGGGGGCTGATCTGTGTCAGATAAATACTTTTTCTAATGTCGTGTAGAATATGAAAGGGGAAGGAGGAGAATACAATTTATTAAAAGCATCTAGGGCAGTTGCCACTTTACCAGGAATAGGGAACGTCAACTGCGGCCTCTGATGTCATTAAGGGGCCACACAGAAGAAGAATTGCAGGTATGGCATTTTTTTTTACATAGTGTGATCTTGGGGGTGTTTAGCCCAGTGATAGATGCATTTTTCCAGTGAGTCCCCGGCAGTCAGTTATCAGGTTTAAGGTCATGACAGACCATTTTTAATAAAAGGAACAAAACAAAAGTTTATACACCGGATTGCCCACACGGTTCTTCGCCAACAAATGAGAAAAATACTAAGCCACCTTGCTCCTAGGCTTACTTTGCAGTTCCTTGCTGAACTGGCCTACTCCTGGCCTTAACGGTATTCTCAAACCCCCTGGGTTTGCTCACTGTCCCCAAGACTTCAGGACTTTCTCCAACCCCTCTTGGACTTGCTAGCTGCCTTGGCTCCCCCAGGGTACCAGACCCTCCTCTGGTCTCCTAGGCCCTTGTAGCCGTCCCAACCTTCCCAGTCCTTCAGACAAGACACCCACCAGGGATGAAGTCTCACACAGGGCAGACAGTTTTTTCCTGACAGGGGTCTGTCTCTAAACAGCAGCAAGCTGCTCACACTCCACCTTCCACCTCCAACTGCTCTCACCAGCCCCTCGTTATATGGGCTGTGTGCACCTGGGCACACACCCTGCTGGCTGTCCACAACACCCGGACCTGTCCCATCCAAGACCAGTGGTGGCTGGTGGTTTTTTTTTTGTTTTTTTTTTTGTCGGCGGCACCCCCCTACCCCGGCACTTACCCCAACGGTTGCTGGCAGGCGGGCTCCTGTGGGCAGCGGCCGGGTTGCGGGCTCCTATGCGCCGGTGTCCTAAAAGGGGTCGGACGCATGATGGGGGGGGTTGTCAGAAACCATGAATCAGACCTAGACAGAAGTGCAGTTAAAATCACACTTGTTTAATAACAATAATACTAAAAGGTAAACAGCAACATAGTCAAATCATAGCCAGAGTTCGGTAACTGGAACTAGTAGTCAGATAAGCCAGGATGTCGGGGAGCCAGAGATCAGTGTACGTCAGGACAGGCCAGGAATTCAGGAAACCGGAGAATCAGCGTAGTGGATCAGCAAGCAGGATCGGGAACCAAAAGGGATGTCAGCCAAGCGAGTCTTTAACAGGTACACAGGAGAGAGTCTCTGGATGTGTTGAACAAGGCGATGGCAGAGATGATCTGAACTGAACAGCTTAAGTAACCAGCAGGACTGACGAGCAGGATATCAACAGGTGAGTCACTGTGGAAAGATTTAGAGCTGGCAATTAACAGACAGCTGAGCAGCCTGCTCTGAGAAGGAAGGGCTGAGCCCAGCCCTGATAGGGGGTGCCCGAGCGCCCTGAATGGATGGGTCGCCCCTGCCCAAGACTCTTAGGGATCTCCAAACTACAGAGCCCCATCCAGAAATATCAAACTCAGGAGAAAGCTACCAGAGCAGTTTTCTCCATTTAAAAGCTATACTCTGTATCCTTAGTCAGTAGACATTCAAACTCTGTGTCCATTTCTTTGCCATGTCTATAGTGACAGAGCCTCAATATGTGACGATAATTACATTGGACCAGCTTGAACCAAAGCAACTATGTACCGTATCTCACACAAATGCGTACGCCCCTCACATTTTTGTAAATATTTTATTATATCTTTTTATATGACAACACTGAAGAAATGACACTTTACTATAATGTAAAGTAGTGAGTGTACAGCTTGTATAACAGTGTAAATTTGCTGTCCCCTCAAAATAACTCAACACACAGCCATTAATGTCTAAACCGATGGCAAAAAAAGTGAGTACACCCCTAAATGAAAATGACCACATTGGGCCCAAAGTTTCAATATTTTATGTGGCCACCATTATTTTCAAGCACTGGCTTAACCCCCTTGTGCATGGAGTTCACCAGAGCTTCACAGGTTGTCACTGGAGTCCTCTTCCACTCCTCCATGATGACATCACAGAGCTGGTGGATGTTAGAGACCTTGCACTCCTCCACCTTCCGTTTTGAGGATGCCCCACAGATGCTCAATAGAGTTTGGGTTTGAAAACAGGCTTGGCCAGTCCATTACCTTTACCCTCAGCGTCTTTAGCAAGGCAGTGGTCATCTTGGAGGTGTGTTTGGGGTCGTTATGTTGGAATCCTGCCCCTCGGCCCAGTCTCTGAAGGGAGGGGATCGTGCTCTGCTGAATGTCACAGTACATGTTGGCATTCATGGTTCCCTCAATGAACTGTAGCTCCCCAGTGCCAGCAGCACTCATGCAGCCTCAGACCATGACACCCCCACCACCATGCTTGACCGTAGGCAAGACACTCTTGTCTTTGTACTCCTTACCTGGTTGCCCCCACACACGCTTGACACCGTCTGAACCAAATAAGTTTATCTTGGTCTCATCAGACCACAGGACATGGTTCCAGTAATCCATGTCCTTAGTCTGTGTCAGGGCTGAGTTCAGCCCTTCCTTCTCAGCGCTGGCCGCTCAGCTGTCGGCTAATTGCCAGCTCCTATCTCTCCACAGTTACTCAGCTGTTGATGATATCCTGCTCGTCAATCCTGCCTACTTAAGCCGTCCAGCCCAGAGGATCTTTGCCTTCGCCTTGGTCAACATCACAGACTATCTCCTGCCTTCCTGTTTAAAGACTTGCTTGGCTGACATCCCTTCTGGCTCCAGGTCCTGCTTGCTGTTCCACTGCATTGATCCTTGACTTTCTGGCTTGCCTGTCTATCCGTTTCCGGTTACCGAAATTTGGCAAAGTTTTGACTACGTTTGTTCTATTTACTTTTATTATTAAACAAGTGTGATTTAAAATGGACAGACTCAATGGACTACTCAGTCTTTTTTCTGCTGTTACGTTTCTATGAGCGCACACAAACGTGGCCCCTCGGCGGCCGGCCCTCGGTGCTAAGCGGCCACATATTTGCATGCAATAGCGCCCATGGGGCTGTGCCGAGAGCGTGCATCCTGCACGCTCCCGGGCATAGTGACCCGCGGCTCACTGTGCCGATCATGTGACCACTGTCACTGCCAATCACGGCAGTCACATGGTCACAAGCCCCGCTCTGCCTCCTGGGATTCCAAACCCCTTAAAGAGCCAATGCATAGCTCCCAACTGTCCCTCATATCGAGGGACTGTCCCTGATTTGGAGCAATGTCCCTCTGTCCCTCATTCCTCCTAATTTGTCCCTTATTTTGGTCTGATCTATATAGATGTATATAAAATGCACTTTTTATCTATCAAAAAGTGTTTCCCAGTGCTAAACCTTTCATCTGAATTCTAAATTGCTGCATTTGTAAATTCCAAAAGCCAATATAAAGGAATAATAGTGGTAAAGCACTTGTGGGGTTAATAAATCTTTGCCTGCATACTTTTGCTGATAGGTGTCCCTCATTCCCATCTCAAAAAGTTGGGAGATATGCCAATGGGTTAAACATAAGCCATATGCTGAAACACGTCATCTGGATTGTCATGCTTAGAATTGTATGAATTTTCTATCAATACTGTTTTTTGTTAGGATCCATAGCCGGGTGTTGGGCTCCCCTATATCACTTTGCATTGTAAGGGTGGACAGTTCTGGGGCCCTCCGAGGAAGTGAAGGAGGAGGGATCACTGCAGATCAGTATAGCGCTGCTAATAAAACTAAGAGCAAACAATTTCCTTTTCTTATAGCTATAGATTCATGTTTCTAATACCCAGTGCGGTACATGAAAAATAAATCAAGAGAAAGAGATGGGGGTGTAATATATCCACATTTCCCCTTAGTATGCATTTTAATAACTATGCATTGAATTTAGTATTTTAATTGAGTTGCATTGTTAATATTACAATATTTTCCCTATGGCATACGGTCCTCCTTCAATATTTCGTGCACAGATGGGCTTTACATAAAAGCAATTAAATATCAGATGCGTACATTATTTAAACGAGGCGCACAATAAATTAAAGCGGACGTATTATTCTGCAGTATTTTCTTTTGTTTTTTCTCTTCCACCACCATAATATAGAGGCCTTAAAGCTGAAGGTAATATGCTTGTATTTTGCATTTCCTGGTCCTTTCTCCCCCCACTTCATCAAATGCAATGACATTTTGAAAATAAAACCTTTTTCCACTTTCATTACTTACCAAATTTTAGAGCCCCCCCCCCCCCCGCTGCATTTTTTTACTGACAAATCATGGAAAATTTACTGGTGGAGCCAGCCGTTGGCAACCCTGTCACTGGGTCTCTGTGCTTCTCTAGGCACTGCAGGCAGATCATGGCTGGTGGGAGGGGCTGTACTTAGATTCCTGAAAACATCACAGCACCCTGCCACAGTACTCCTATCAAGAGCACTCAGACATTATGCATGAGGGACACCTATCAGCATAAAATATGCAGGCATAGGGCACACCCCTTGCCACGCCCCCTGAAAGGAGAATTGTACAAAAAACAAGATTGGTTAAAGACACAAGTGCTTTTTTTCTTTACCACTACTATACCTTTATATTGGCTTTTGGAATTTACAAATGCAGCAATTTAGAAATCAGATGAAAGGTTTAGGGCTGGAAAACACTTTTTGATAGATAAAAAGTGCATTTTATTAACAACTCTAAAGATCAGACCAAAATGAGGGACAAATGAGGAGGAATATGGACAGAGGGACATTGCTCCAAATCAGGGACAGTCCCTCGAAATCAGGGACAGTTGGGAGCTATGCATTTTGCAAGCAGTAGGAGGAGTTATGCAAATATCAAAATGCCTAAATAAGTGCCAGTCTGAAGGAGTGGGTGTTGATAGGCAAAATGCATTTGCGGGTAGACTGCCCTAAGTAATGCTAAGCCTCTATAATTGAAAAACCTTAAATCCAATGAGTGAAAGGGGTGGACCAGGGACAGTCAGGCGATGCCAGCCAGAACCTGGAAGAGACAACAAAATAATTGCATTCCCATGTTCTGTGTACTGTGGGAGACCAGATATAGTGAGTGCAGGGTCCGGGGTTTAGTAACACTTTAGGATATAAAAAACCTTCTGTTTGCAGCAGTTCACCCCCCCCCCCCCCCGCAGGTCCCTAATACTTACCTGAGCTCATTCGCTATCCATCGATGTGCCCGAGAGCCTTGGCTCTCCAGGAACTTTCCCTCATTGGCTGAGACAGCAGTGGGCGCCATTGGCTCCTGCTGCTGTCAATCACACAAAGCAGAGACTCAGGAGCGAGCCTTCTCAGGTGCCCCATAGCAAGCTGCTTTCTGTGGGGGCACTCGACAGGAGGGAGGGGCCAGGAGCGAGAAGAGGAGGATTCGGGCTGCTCTGTGCAAAACCAACTGCACATAGGAGGTAAGTATAACATGTTTGTTATTATTATTATTATTATTTTTTTTTTTTTTTAAAGCCAAGCCTTGAATATCACTTTAAGCGGTGAAGTTGGGTTTTGTTGGACTGACAGATGAGACAAATCGCTCGGAGCCCGCAAAGCTTTATCAGCATTTTCTGCCAATGCAAGATAAGCGTTTAGTGATTTGCGCGGTGAGTCTGTGTAATGTGTGACAAGGGTTTGTGTTGTTCCACTGAACTGTTGCCAACTTCATCTGCCTATATGAAGAATACGGTGTGCCACCAATCACCGAGACTCGTGTCTGCCGGATGGACATTGCAAACGAAACAATCATTGGTCAAGCCTTTAAAGTGCGTTGTATGTGAATTTTGTAGGTTGTTGCATCCATTTTTCATTTTCAGAACACACCAGACTTTTCAGCACACCAGATCGCGCAATGTGGTATTAAACTTTAGCCAAAAAGGGTCCAAATTTTTTTTTTATTATTTTTTTTTTTTTCTGGTGCTTTAACCCTTATTAAGGATCCATTTACACTACTGCATTGCAATAACACATGTTACATGCATTGGTGTAATGCAGTGCTATTTATTTTAAATGGCTCCCCAATCCACCTTGCTGACGCACTTGCGACATCAAAGAGGTGTTTTGCATTGGAAGAAATGCTACATGAACCTTTTTTAGTGCGTTTTTGATCCAAGATGCAGCAAATTCAAATGATTGTGCCATCCTAATGCAATCTTTTTAAATAACCCTGCGCTCTAACGTAACAACCACTACATCCTAGGTCACCATATAAATTCATATGTGAAATAAGTGTAAAACAACGCCAAATCCCACAACACCGTGCATACACTATATTGCCAAAAGTATCTGGACGCCTGCCTTTACACGCACATGAACTTTAATGGCATCCCAGTCTTCTTCTGTAGGGTTCAATATTGAGTTGGCCCACCCTTTGCAGCTATAACAGCTTCAACTCTACTGGAAAGGCTGTCCATAAGGTTTAGAAGTGTGTCCATGGCAGTGATGGTGAACCTTGGCATCCCAGATGTTTTGAAACTACATTTCCCAAGATGCTCAATTATACTGCCGAGTGCATGAGCATCATGGAAAATGTAGTTCCAAAACATCTGGGGTGCCAAGGTTCACCATCACTGGTCTATGGCAATGTTTGACCATTCTTCCAGAAGTGCATTTTGTGAGGTCAGGCACTGTTGTTGGACGAGAAGTCTCCACTCTAATTCATCCCAAAGGTGTTCCATCGGGTTGAGGTCAGGACTCTGTGCAGGCCAGTCAAGTTCCTCCATGCCAAACTCGCTCATCCATGTCTTTATGGACCTTGCTTTGTGCACTGGTCCAAATAATTTGGTGGAGGGGGGATTATGGTGTGGGGTTGTTTTTCAGGTGTTGGGCTTGGCCCCTTGTTCCAGTGAAGGGAACTCTTAAGGCGTTAGCATACCAAGACATTTTGGACAATTTCATGATCCCAACTTTGTGGGAACAGTTTGGGGATGCAGTTTGGGGGTGGCCCCTTCCTGTTCCATCATGACTGCGCACCAGTGTACAAAGCAAGGTCCATCAAGACATGGATGAGCGAGTTTGGGGTGGAGGAACTTGACTGGTCTGAACAGAGTCCTGACCTCAACCCGATAGCACATTTTTGGGATGAATTAGAGCGGAGACTGTGAGCCAGGCCTTCTCGTCCAATATCAGTGCCTGACCTCACAAATGCACTTCTGGAAGAATGATCAAACATTCCCATAGACACTCTCCTAAACCTTGTGGACAGCCTTCCCAGAAGAGTTGAAGCTGTTATAGCTCCAAAGGGTGGGCCAACTCAATATTGAACCCTGCGGACGAAGACTGGGATTCCATTAACGTTCGTGTGTGTAAAGACAGGCGTCCCAATACTTTTGGTAATATAATGTATACATAATGGTGCATAAAAAAATTGATCTGTGACAAGCATTTGTGAACACAGCCCAGAACTGCACAGGTACCAGCGTTTACATGGTTGTGTCATCTTTGAGTTGGTATCTCAGTCCAGGAATTAGATGGTGACCCTGAATGATGCCTGAAAAAAGATGTCTCTGTCCTTCTGTAAAGAAAAGCAAATGAAGGTGGGGGGGGGGGGGATTGTTTTGATCTCTGTGAGAGGTAATAAATACCTGTAATTTTTAGACTGACACATTACTGTTCATGCGTCAGAAAATGTTCCTGGTGACAGGTCCACTTTCAACTTGTGGCTGTCATTGGGTCTTTCATTTTTGCTTTAATGGAATTTTTGTGGCTGGTTTATATTTACCGTATTTATAAAATTCAGCACAACTGCAATCCAGTAGATTGGCAACAGGGTGGAATTTAAATGAAATAAAAACTTGTGAAAAGACTCTGTGAAGGAAGATTAAAGTGAAAGATGGAAAGAGTGACAACCTGTTCATCAAAGTCCTCTGTACATGGATGGGGAAAGTCAGTGCAGAGGATGGAAGGAGATGTCTGTTCATCTGTGTGCTGGGTCAGCACTAACCTGGCCGGGGAATGGGATCCTGAATAATGATAACAAAATATTTCTGTAAGGAATAGAAATGTTATTTCCACAGTGAAATCTGTCTATTGTGCACCGATCAGACCGAACGGCAAGAGGAGCGCAGTCATGTGACGGTGTGTGCTCCGGAGACGGCAACACCCAACTCTGCCTGACAGTCCAGCTACATATCCTTCCTTCCATTGTGTGTATTCTTCTCCCCTTCCTTTCACTTCTTTCCTTCCTTCCCTCCTTCTTTTTCCTGTCTTCCATCCTTCCTGCGTTTCATTTTTAGACAGAAAATCTTTCTTTCTTTCCTTTTTTTTTCTTTCTTTTTTTCCTTTTTTCTCTATCTTTCTTTCTTCTTTATCAGTCATTCCTTATTTATTATTAGGGCCATTAATATCTATCTATCTATTTCCTTCCTTCCTTCCTTCCTCACTATCAACGTCATTCCATGTTTATTATTATCATTTCTATCCTTCCTCCCTCCCTCCCTTCCTATCTTCCCAATGCTTTCTATATCCATCTCTATAGTTCTGCCTTTTAGTCTAAATCTAAATATCTATCTATCTATCTATCTATCTATCTATCTATCTATCTATCTATCTATCTATCTATCTATCTATCTATCTATCTATCTATCTATTTCCTTCCTTTATCACTATCAACGTCATTCCATGTTTATTATTATCATTTCTATCCTTCCTTCCTTCCTTCCTTCCTTCCTTCCTTCCTTCCTTCCTCCCTCCCTCCCTATCTTCCCAATGCTTTCTATATCCATCTCTATAGTTCTGCCTTTTAGTCTAAATCTAAATATCTATCTATCTATCCTATCTATCTATCTATCTATCTATCTATCTATCTATCTATCTATCTATCTATCTATCTATCTATCTATCTATCCTTCCCTCTCATTGTGTGTATACAGTATTTCTGTATATTTGCACCCTTCCTTCCTTCCTTCCTCCCTCGCTCTTCTATCTCTATCAAAGTCATTCCATATTTGTTATCAGATTATTATCATGTCTATCTATCCTTATCATTGTGTGTATACAGTATCTCTGTGTAGTCACACATTTTCTTTCTCTATATTTCTGTGTTCTCTCCATCTCCAGTACAGATGTTCACATTCCCATCAGTGGGTTGGTAGGCGCAGTGCACTTTGCCCTCAGCACATTGACTTTTGTACTGAAGAAGCCTCCAGCAATTTATTTTTTGTGTTGAACATTAAAAAAAAAAAAACAGAAAAGCAAGTCATGCTTGAAAACAGGAAACCATCCCTTCTCCTCCCTGGAATGGATGGAAGATGAAATCCTATCAATAGTGAAATTAGGATTTATTATATTTTTATGTGTTTGTCCTTTGCATGACTTGCTGACATAATGGCCATAGTTACATAAAAGGGAAGAAGGTGTGCTGTCTTCGGAAAGGCGCAGCCATTACCTGAACTGTAAAATGTAAAGATCTGCGTTATCTCTGGGTGAACATATGGCAATCTCTTTTTTTTATACATTCATGTGCTGTATTCCTAAAAAAATCCATAGATTTAAACTGGTTGCTCTATCTAATAGCTCTTAGCTCTACCATTGTCCCTATCTGGCACCTAACCATGTGTTAATGGAGCATTCATTGCTGGTCCTAGAAGTCCACTTTAAAGTGATTTGCAATCACTTTAAAGTGGAACTCCAGGTTTCGCATCCTCTCTCTTCCTACCCCCCCCGCCCCCCCCGCTGACAATTGTAATTGACCAAAAACCTTATGCATACCTTCTTTCCTGCCATCTTTAGGCCAGTCCAATGACATCACAGGCTCTACTTCTTCATCCTTATTGATGGCAAGGGTGTGGTCCTTCCGTCACCTATCATCATTGTTTGAGCTCAGTCCAGGACAGCCTGGGCTCACAGTGAGTGATTGAATGATGCTGGCTGTCATACAACCCGGAAGACTGGTGACATCCAATGGTGCAGAAGAAGTACTGTGTAGGACAGCTCTAAATAGAAGGTGAGTGTTGCTGTAAAAGCTGCTTTTTTATTTCAACAGGGACAAGAAAGCAAACTAAAATGTAATAAAAAACAGACTTCTGCTTTAAAGCTAAAATCCAGAAACTCAGCTCCTTTGTAAAAAGTGAAGGCACGGTATAAGTTAAGTCCACTGAGGTGCAAGGCCTTTCCTTAATTCTATTGCACTCCCAGAAGATGGCTGTCTCTGTATTTCCTGGAGAGAGACACTGATGTGGTCTAAGCATCTTCAACATTAGAGTCGATGAAGCTGCTATGCCTGCCCCTTCCTATACTGTCTTTTGAAATTTAAAAATTGCATTTTATATACAACTATATAGATCAGACTAAAATGAGGCGCACAGAGGGTCTTTGTTCCAAATCGGGCACAGTCCCTTGAAATCTGGGACAGATGGGAGCTATGCCGAGTGTCAGTGTATGCTCGGCAGAGCCATAAACCTGTCAGATATAAATAATAGAGATAAGTTCAGGAGATGCCATGCACCTTCTCAGGGCCAGTGCAAGCATTTTTGTCTACTTAGGCAAAAGTGTCGTCCCCCCCCCCCCCCCCACACACACACACACCATGGGTTTGCTCCTCCCTGCTCCAGCGTGTCCATTGCTCTCCAGCAAGCACACCGGCTGTCTGATTGATTGTGTTCTTGTCTTCCCCAGGAACATTGGAAGTAGAGGTGGTCCATCATGCAGGATCTCAGTCCTCATCAGATAGAGAACAAGCGCTGCTCCCAATCACTTCCCTGACTACAAGGGCAGTGATGTGGGGGCTGTGATCAGAGCCGAACACCCCCTGGTTCGGTTCCCACCAGAACTTGCGAACAGACAAAACATTTGTACAGACAAGCAAACACCGTTAAAGTCTATGGGACACGAACGTGAAAAATCAAAAGTGCTCATTTTAAAGGCTTATAGTTATGGCAAGTTATTGCTAAAAAAGGGTTTGGGGACCCGGGTCCTGCCCCAGGGGACATGTATCAATGCAAAAAAAAGTTTTAAAAATGTCAGTTTTTTCGGGAGCAGTGATTTTAATAATGCCTAAAGTGAAACAATAAAAATGAAATATTCCTTTAAATATCATGCCTGGGGGTTGTCGTTAGTATGCCTGTAAAGTAGCGCATTTTTCTGTTGTTTATAACAGTACCACAGCAAAATTACATTTCTAAAAAAAAAAAAGTAATTTAAAACTGCTTGTGGCTGTATTGTATCATCGTGTCCCAGCAATATACCGGTAGATAAAAATCATTGATAGAAACGACATGGGTTCCCCCCCGTTCCATTACCAGGCCCTTTGGGTCTGGTATGGATATAAAGGGAAACCCCACACCCAAATTTTAAAAAAAGTGCGTGGGGGTCCCCCCAAAATCCATACAAGGCCCTTTAGGTCTGGTATGGGTATTAAGGGGAACCCTGCGCCAAAATTTAAAAAAAATTGCGTAGGGGTCCCCCCAAAATCCATGCCAGGCCCTTCAGGTCTGGTATGGATTTTAAGGGGAACCCTGAGTCAAAATGTAAAAAAGAAATGGCGTAGGGGTCCCCTCAAATCCATACCAGACCCTTATTTGAGCAAGCAAAATGGCAGGCCGCAGGAAAAGCAGGGAGGATGAGAGCACCCCCCCTCCTGAACCATACCAGGCCACAATCCCTCAACATGGGGAGGGTGCTTTGGGGTCGCCCAAGGGCCTCATCCCCACAACCCTTGCCCAGTGGTTGTGGGGGTCTGATGGTGGTCCCCCCCCATTTAAATGGGTATGTGGGGCATTGTACCTCTACCAATTCACCAAAAAAAGTGTCAAAATGTTAAAAATGACAAGAGATAATTTGGGACAAGTCCTTTAGTTTAAAAAAAAAACTGTCCCGCGATGTCCATTCATCTTCAATCACAGCTTCCGACGACCCATAAACGGGTGACCCCGCCCCTTCTGACGTTACGTGACGTCACATAATGTCAAAGGGGGTGGGGTCACCTGTTTACGTCATGGGGTGGCCACGCCCTCAGCTATATAACAGCTGTCATCAAGAAGAGGCTTCAGTCAGCGGGAGTTTTTAGCGTTTTTTTTTTTTGTAATAAAGGACTTGTCTCTTGTCGTCATTTTTAACATTTTGACACTTTATTTTGGGGTGAATGGGTAGGG
This sequence comes from Lithobates clamitans, assembly GCA_037952925.1. Classification (NCBI taxonomy): domain Eukaryota; kingdom Metazoa; phylum Chordata; class Amphibia; order Anura; family Ranidae; genus Lithobates; species Lithobates clamitans. Next base: position 2,179,972 of record JBBGZY010001310.1, read on the forward strand.
GTACAATGTACCCCATACCCATTCACATGGGGGGAGGGCAGGATCTGGGGTCCCCTTGTTAAAGGGGGCTTCCAGATTCCGATAAGGCCCCTGCCCACAGACCCCCACAACCAGCAGGCAAGGGTTGTGGGGATGAGGCCCTTGTCTCCATCAACATGGGGAAAAGGTGCTTTGGGGGGACACCAAAGCACCCCCCCTATGTTGAGGGTATGTGGCCTGGTACGGTTCAAGGGGGGGCGCTCTCTCGCCCCTCTCTTTTCCTGCGGCCTGCCAGGTTGCCTGCTCGGATAAGGGTCTGGTATGGATTTTGGGGGGGACCCCAACGCCATTTTATTTTCAATTTTAGTGCAGGGTTCCCCTTAATATCCATGCCAGACCTGAAGGGCCGGATATGGATTTTTTAAAATTCGGGTGCTGGGTTCCCCTTAATATCCATACGAGACCCAAAGGGCCTGGTAATGGACAGGGGGGGGGACCTATGATGTTTTATTCAATGATTTTCATCTATATTGCTGGGATCCAACAATACATTACAGCTGCGAGCAGTTTTAAATGACTTTTTTTCTTTTAGAAATGTAATTTTGCTGCTTTCATTCATAAAACTATGTACGGCTGCCGTGTAAGCAGCCTTACATAGTGTGAGGCGTGGACTCAGCCCCCTGAGCCATGATTGGCCAAAGGCACCCCACAGCAGAGCGCACTGTGATTGGCCAAAGCATGCAGGTCAGGTGCATGCTTTGGCCAATCAGCAGCCGGCAATGCACTGCGATCTCGCCGTTCATGTTCTGCGGGTGCTAGCATTTCCTGCGAACGCCCCATAATGTTCAGTATTCAGCGAACACCCAATGTTCGAGTCGAACTTACGTTCGACTCAAACCGCAAGCTCACACCTGATCAGGTCCATAGACAGCATTGTCTAGTAGCTGCCTGCCCAGGGCACCCAGGAGGGTGGCATACATGCTGTACCATGTCTCCCAATGCCCCCGCGTTCAGTGCTCACAGGGACACCTACTCCTGCCAAGCTGGCTCCATCATTGAGTCGTGCGTGCTGCACTATGACTGGGAACTGGATCAGAAGACCCAGAGGTCCTTCCTGCTGGAGGGGGTGGGAGTCTATGCCATGGCCGCGATGATCTACAAGGCAGCGGGACAGGCAGACTACTCCAAGCATTTGGAGGTGGGGGACATGTCTATGCCGCTCGGTTTCCCAGAGTGTGGATTTGACGAACTGTTCATGGGCAGGAGCGGCTATATGTGTGCTGCCCAGGTCCTCCTGCTGTGGGGCACAGAAGACGATGGCGGCGGCGTCCCTGACTGATGTGTGCTCTAGGCCGGTGCCTACCTTGCCTAAAGGTAGCGCTGGCCCTGTACCTCCTTGGACTTAACTCATAGGGGTTGATCTACTAAAGGGAAAAAGACACTTTGCAAAGTGCAGTTACCCTCTTCAAGAGCAGTTGAGCCAGAGCTTGGTAAATGAGCAAAAGCTCTGCTGACTTCTATCATCCAATCATGTGCAAGCAAAAATGCAGTTTTTTAAATTTTCCTTGCACGGATTGGGTACTCCTTGCAAAGTGAAGCCTTACCTCATTTGCTAAGCTCTGGAGCAATTGCACTTGCAGAGGGCAACTGCCCTCTGCAAAGTGCACAGTTTTTTTGCCTTTAGTAAATCAACCCCTTAGTGTGCCTTCACTTATTACAAAGTGGCTAAATTCCTGGAATTCAGCTTTAAATGGACACAGCGGTTGTATGAGTTATATTATATTTCATTTTCAGCTGATATTCATCTTTGAAGATGTAAATTAGAAATTTGTTTTTTTGTTTTTTTTCCTGTCGGCGCTGGAAAGAAATGTAATATAAAACAATGAAAGCAGAAGTAGAGAAAATGAATACAAATGAATTTGCGGTGATTATAACTGCCTGCAGCAGGGAGGGGAGTTTACCGCTGTGTGATATGTTGGTGGTGGATCTAGAATACCTGCATGTGGCTGCTTTCATTGATGCAACAAATGGGAGGGGGTACAAGTATTTACAGTGCCTTGCAAAAGTATTCACCCCCTTGGCATTTTTCGTGTTTTGTTACCTCACAACCTGGAATTAACATGGATTGTTTGAGGATTTGCATAATTCAATTTTCAGAATATGCCCACAACTTTGAAGATGTGTGTTTTTTTATTTTTTTCTATTTTTTCATTTTTTACTGTGAAGCAAACAACAAATAGGACAAAATAACAGAAAATGTCAATGTGCATAACTATTCACCCCCCTAAAGTCAATACTTTGTAGAGCCACTTTTTGCGGCTATTGCAGCTCCAAGTCGCTTTGTATAAGTCTCTCTATGAGCTTGCCACATCTTACCACTGGGATTTTTGCCCATATCTCCTTGCAAAACTGCTCCAGCTCCTTCAAGTTGGATGGTTTGCACTTGTGAACAGCAATCTTTAAGTCTGACCACAGATTTTCTATTGGATTGAGGTCTGAGCTTTGACTAGGCCATTCCAACACATTTACATGTTTCCCCTTAAACGCTCAAGTGTTGCTTTAGCAGTGTGTTTGGGGTCATTGTCCTGCTTGAAGGTGAACCTCTGTTTTAGCCTCAAATCACAAACAGAGTGGTACATGTTTTGCTCAAGAATATCCTTGTATTTAGCACCATCCATGTTTCCCTCAACTCCAAACAGGTTCCCAGTCCCGACTGCTGAAAAACATCCCCACAGCATGATGCTGCCACCACCATGTTTCACTGTGGGGATGCTGTTCTTTGGGTGATGTGATATGTTGGGTTTGCGCCAGACATAGCGTTTTCTTTGATGGCCAAAAAGTTCAATTTTAGTCTCATCAGAGCAGAGCACCTTCCTCCATACATTTTGGAAGTCTCCCACATGCCTTTTTGCAAACTCAAAACTTGACATTTTGTTTTTTGCTGAAAGTAATGGCTTTCTTCTGGCCACTCTGTCATAAAGCCCAACTCTATGGAGCGTACGGCTTATTGTCGCCCTATGTACAGATACTATAGTCTCTGCTGTGGAACTCTGCAGCTCCTCCAGGGTTACCTTAGGTCTTTGTGCTGCCTCTCTGATTAATGCCATGTGCCATGATCTTTCCATTTGTTTATGATAGATTTGATGGTGCTCCTAGGGATCATCAAAGATTTGGATATTTTTTTATAACCTAACCCTGACTTGTACTTCTCAACAACATTGTCCCTTACTTGTTTGGAGAGTTCTTTGGTCTTCATGGCAGTGTTTGGTTAGTGGTGCCTCTTGCTTGGGTGTTGCAGAATCTGGGGCCTTTCAAAAAAGGTGTGTGTGTGTGTGTGTGTGTGTATATATGTAATGACAGATCATGTGACACTTAGATTGCACACAGGTGGACATCATTTCACTAATTATGTGACTTCTGAAGGTAATTGGTTGCACCAGAGCGTTTTATAGGCTTTATAACAAAGGGGGTAAATACATACGCATATGCCGATTATAATTTTTTTTATTTATGAAAAATAGTTTTATGTAAATATTTTTCTAATTTTACTTCACCAACTTAGACTATTGTGTTCTGATCCATCACATATAATTCAGATTAGAAAAAAATTAAACTAAAGGCTGTAATGTAACAAAATATGTAAAAGGCCAAGGGGGTGAATAGGCACTGTACATAGATAGAGTCTGGCAGATGGATCTAATTGGTGTGAATAGGGTAGGAAGCAAGGCACTATCGGGCTGAGAATCCTACTGTGTAGCATGTTGTTTGCTCCAAACCTAAACCCACCCCCTCTCTACTCCTAGTGCACGGTAAGTCCTCTGCTCTTCAATAATCCTGGAGTAACAACTGGTTGTAATAGGAAATTGCAAGGACACCATGGTCGCTTTGGAAAGTACTAGTTCCCTGGTTGTCATGCAAATTCAGAGGTGAGTTTTGATCTTGTTTGCCACATGCTTTATGAAAATGCTAGTGTCCTTGCTGTCTCTGGCTTTAAGCATTTTTGAGTCATTGGCCCGAAACAAACATGTATCCAGAGAAGGCAGGTATGGGCTGATGGAGAAAATAAATGTACAGTTGTTAGTTGGGGGCCGGATAGGCCTTTTTGAAGAGATGAGTTGCAGAGATGAGTTGCAAGAGATGCAGTGAGGGAAAAAAAAGTATTTGATCTCATGCTGATTTTGTACATTTGTCCACTGACAAAGAAATGATCAGTCTATAATTTAAATGGTAGGTTTATTTTAACAGTGAGAGACAGAATAACAAAAAAAAATATTCAGAAAAATGCATTTAAAAAAGTTATAAATTGATTTGCATTTTAATTAATGAAATAGGTATTTGATCCCCTGTCAATCAGCAAGATTTCTGGCTCCCAGTTGTCTTCTAGACAGGTAAAGAGCTAAGATTAGGAGCACTCTCTTAAAGGGAGTACTCCTAATCTTAGCATGTTACCTATAAAATAAGACACCTGTCCACAGAAGCAATCAATCAGATTCCAATCTCTCCACCATGGCCAAGACCAAAGAACTGTCCAAGGATGTCAGGAACAAGATTGTAGACCTACACAAGGCTGGAATGGGCTACAAGACCATCACTAAGCAGCTTGGTGAGAGGATGACAACTGTTGGTGCGATTATTCACAAATGGAAGAAACATTTAATAAATGTAAATCTTCCTTGGTTTGGGGCTCCATGCAAGATCTGACCTTGTGGAGTTTTAATGATCATGAGAATGGTGAGGAATCAGCCCAGAACTACACGGGAGAATCTTGTCAATGATCTTGGGTGAGAACCTCCTTATCTCAGCAGTTGGGACCATAGTCACCAAGAAAACAATTGGTAACACACTACATCGTGAAGGACGGAAATCTTGCAGCGCCCTCGAGGTCCCCCTGCTCAAGAAAGCACATGTACAGGCCCATCTGAAGTCTGCTAATGAACATCTGAATAATTCAGAGGAGAACTAGGTGAAAGTGTTGTGGTCAGATGAGACCAAAATCAAGCTCTTTGGCATCAACTCAACTCGCCGTGTTTGAATGAGGAGGAATGCTGCCTATGACCCCAAGAACACCATCCCCACCGTCAAACACGGAGGTGGAAACATTATGCTTTGGGGGTGTTTTTCTGCCAAGGGAACAGGACAACTTCACCGCATCAAAGGGACGATGGGCGGGGCCATGTACCATCAAAACTTGGGTGGGAACCTCCTTCCCTCACCCAGAACACTGAAAATAGGTCATGGATGAGTCTTCCAGCATGACAATGACCGAAAACACACAGTTAAGGCAACAAAGGAGTGGCTCAAGAAGAAGCCAGTCTCCATATCTTAATTCCATAGAAAATATGTGGAGGGAGCTGAAGGTTCGAGTTACCAAATGTCAACCTCGAAACCTTAATGATTTGGACAGGATCTGCAAAGAGGAGTGGGACAAACCCTCCTGAGATGTGTGCAAACCTGGTGGCCAACTACAAGAAACATCTGACTTCTGTGATTGCCAACAAGGGTTTTGCCACCAAGTACTAAGTCATGTTTTGTGAAGGGGTCAAATACTTATTTCACTCATTAAAATGCAAATCAATATATAACTTTTTTGAAATGTATTTTTCTGGATATTTTTGTTGTTATTCTGTCTCTCGCTGTTAAAACCTACCATTACAATTATAGACTGATAATTTCTTTGTCAGTGGGCAAACATACAAAATCAGCAGGGGAACAAATACTTTTTTCCCCTCACTGTAGTTGGACAGATTGGGATAGGGAGTTTCAGAGTATGGGAGAGGCTCTGGAGAAGCCCTGGAGGAGAGCATGGGAGGAGGTGAACATTGCTGTTTCCTTCACTTCCAAGACCCAGTTCTCACACTGGGGTTGATTTACTAAAACTGAAGAGTGCAAAATCTGTTACAGCTGTGTATAGTAGCCAATCTGTTTCAAACTTCAACTTGTTTTAATTAAGCTTTGACAAAAAACAAAACAAAACTGGAAGCTGATTGGTTTCTAAGCAGAGCTGCACTGTATTTTGCACTCCGGTTTTAGTATATCAACCCCACTGTCTGTAGGAAAAGGGCTCTTGGGGGATGCAGTTCTGGGGCTGTTTCTACATCGCTAGTAACTGAGCTCCCAGCAGCTGCCCCTGCAAGAATTTTACAAGTCTGGTGATGATGGCATAGGGAATAATCAAAGAAAAGTAATCCTTGCAATGGGTCTCCTTCCTTCGCTGCAAGGTTTAAACATATAATTTTTTTTTTCTAGAGTACCAGCAAAAATGATTTTGCTTAACTTATCCCTCCACAGGCTTCTCATTTATATACGACCAGCCTTTGAATTTGGATAGCTTCATCACTCTGTCTGTTGGTTACACTCTGATATCATCACATATGGTTTATTGGTCAAGCGAGGGAGGGCACAGATCGAAGAAAGTGGGGAAACAGAGCAAGTAAGTACTACTAACTGTATTCTTTTTTAATAAATACATGTGCAGTATATAAAATATTTATACAGAGGTCTATTTCTAAAAAAAAAAATTTGGATTACCATTGGTCCACCAACTTTGCGTGTACTTTTTTGTTCTTTGCAAATTAGGCAAACACGAATGTCTTTTAGTTGAAAGTAGCTAGGTGTCCTGGGAGCCACACATCAAGTCAAGACCCGCTGTATGGCAGTCTTAGCCTGGACCCCTGCCAGGTCTCGCTTCCAACGCGTTGCGCTTACTCATGAATGTCCTTTTGGACTATTTTCCCTTCTGAATGAATGCTCTTTTATTATACCCAGTAGTAAGATACCACATTACAGACACTAAATTGAGCTGAGGAGCATAGGTCACATACATACGGCTTTGTAACAATAGATACAATGTTTTGTTCTAGAGAACACTAGAGGGAATTAGCAAATAAATGTAAACATTGATTACATTTATTTTCTCATTCCCTCTAGCACTCTCTAGAATTGTTACAATGTATCTGTTGCTACAAAGACACTCACCAGCCACTTAATTAGGTACACCTGTTTAGCAATTTGTGTTACCAAGCAATTAATCAGCCAATCACATGGCAGCAACTCATTGCATTTAGGCATCTAGATGTAGTGAAGACAACTTGCTGAAGTTTAAATGGAGGATCAGAATGGGGAAGAAAGGTGATTTAAGTGACTTATAACGTGGCATAGTTGTTGGTGCCAGATGGGCTAGTAAAAACTGCTGATCTACTGGGAATTTCACGCACAACCATCTCTAGGGTTTACAGAGAATGATCCAACAGAGAGAAAATATCCAGTGATCGGTAGTTGTGTGGATGAAAATGCCTTGTGGATGTCAGAGGAGAATGGGCAGGCTGGTTTAAGATGATAGAAAGGCAACAGTAACTCAAATACAACTAAGGTATGCAGAATACCATCTCTGAATGCACAACACATCAAACCTTGAAGCAGATGGGCTACAACAGCAGAAGACCACACCGGGTGCCACTCCTGTCAGCTAAGAACAGGAAACTGAGGCTACAATTCACCATGGGTCACCATAATTAGACAATAGAAGATTGGAAACATGTTGCCTGACCTGAGGAGTCCCAATTTCAGCTGTGACATTCAGATGGTGGGGTCAGAATTTGGCGTAAACAACATGAAAGCATGGATCCATCCTGCCTTCTATCAATGGTTTAGGCTGGTGGTGGTGTAATGATGTGGGGGGATATTTTCTTGGCACACTTTGGGTCCCTTAGTACCAGTTGAGCATCGTTTAAACGCCATGGCCTACCTGAGTAGTTGCTGACCATGTCAATCCCTTTATGACTACAGTGTACCCATCTTCTGATGGCTCCTTCCAGCAGGATAATGCACCATGTCACAAAGCTCAAATCATCTCACCACTGGTTTCTTGAATATGACAATGAGGTCACTGTACTCCAGTGGGCTTCACAGTCTCCAGATCTCATCCAATAGAGCACCTTTGGGATTTGGTGGAACAGGAGATTCCCATCAAGGATGTGCAACCGACAAATCTGCAGCAACTGCGTGATACTATCATGTCACTATGGACCAAAATCTCTGAGGAATGTTTCCAACACCTTGTTAAATCTATGCCACAAAGAACTAAGGCAGTTCCGAAGGCAAAGGGGGGTCCAACCTGGTCACTAGCAAGGTGTACCCAATAAAGCGGCCGGTGAGTATATATTTCCTATGCTCCTCAGCTCCATCTAGTGGCCATAATGCAAGCTACTCATAATAAAAGAACATTCATTTAGAATATAAAATAGCCTAAAGAACATTTGTTTGTGGCATTTTTTGCTTTCGCTGGACAAGTGGCGATGCAATTTATAGTATAAATAGACCCCTAAGTGTGTGTGTCTTGGGGTTCAATATTGTTGCAACCATAATAAGTAATCTTAAAGCTTTGTGCTTTTCCCTCCTAAGGTTTCATGCATGTTCTGTGGCACTTATTATTTCATACCTTATGTAAGAGTCCACCACCTTGCCGTATTTGTGTGAAGCCTTCAGTCCTGTTGTGTGTAACAATTTTTTTGTTCAATGAAAAGTTTCAATAAAAACGTTTGGAAAGAAAAAGCTGACAGGGGTAATAACCCATCCACAGTCTTAAATAAAAATAAAAAGTTGATAAAGTATTATCTTTACATATCCTTTAACCTGCTCACGTCTCTTTTGGATAATACCAGTAACCGCAGCTTTCATTTCGCAGGCTGCTGCAACGTTAACACTCACAGTTGCCATTAATGAGTTGTATGCAGAGTTGGTGTGTATGATGAATGTGAGATGATTAAATCCCCTCTTTGGTATGGATGGTATACCCCAGGCGATGCTATTTTGTTATTTCAGCAAATATTCTAATGCTGATGCAGATAAGATGTATGGTATAATAGACGTCGGTGTGTAATGGGCTGAACACGGCACTCGGGGCCATGTAAATGGTGTAATACAGATAGATGGAGATCATTTGCTGTTCTCCTCTTTATATTCTACCCCGTCGTATACTGTAACTCAATCACTATCCACAAACTTCATTACCGCCTATATGTTCCCACGTCTTTAATGCTCCTCCATGCTTGGCTCAGCAAATCTTAGCCTATGCTCTAATGATAGAGCATGGGGGGGTGTGCACAATAAAGATCAATGGGGGGGCGATAATTCTAAGAATGAAAATATCCATTTTTTGAACTTTAATGACAAACTACATGAAGGTTGCAGAATAATGGAACATTGGTTTTCAGGGCCAAGTGGTTTTTGGTAAGGGTTTTTCTACGACAGAAAGAAATGAGAAAGTAAATAAACCCTGGAGTATGCAGAGTCTGAGCATTTATTGGCGACCGGTCTGCTAGATACTGAGCATTTGTGCCATTGTGCTAAAGGAGCCCCACAAGGGAATTCTTTATGTATTCTATGGTTAAGTGCTGTTTAGTGTGAAACACTTTGGCTGTCCCACTCCCATATTCTTTATGGATATATTAGAGGTGGTTCTGGCCAGCTTAGAAGATTACTTTAAAAAAGGCCTGGATTCTTTACCAGATGTACATAATATAACTGGGTACTGACTTATAGGTAAAGTTGATCCAGGGAAAATCCGATTGCCTCTCGATGGATCAGGAAGGAATTTTTTTTCCCCTGCTGGAGAAAATTGGATCATGCATTGCTGGGGTTTTTCACCTTCCTCTGGATCAACTCTGGGTATAGGATTGTGTACATGGGATTGTATGGTTGTTTGTTTGTTTTGTTTTTTTTTGGTTGAACTAGATGGACTTTTGTCTTTTTTCAACCTGACTAACTATATTTCAATAAAGAAGTGTGTTTTTTGTTTTTGTTTTGTTTTGTTTTTTTATCCTTCAAGGTTTTTATTGATTTTAAGCATGTACAAGGTCACAAAGTTATAAAGTCGTAATAAAACTAGTAGATATCATACAGATTGTTGATATTAGCCATAGGTTCGCCGAGGTGATATCTTGGATATACTGTAGGGTACAATTGCTTGTCTTGTATATAAACCTATATGTTATAATACCAGAATCTATTGCTTGTCTTGTATATAAACCTATACGTTATAATACCAGAATCTGTACCTAGAAATACATATCTTGATCTTGTAAAAAAAAAAAAAGAAGAAAACAGCTAACCTAATAGAAGAAAAACAGTAAGGTTAACAGGTAACTAAATGAACAACACCGTAACAACTAATCCACACCTGCCACATTTAATGTTATTTGCTGTATTCTACCAGCTTCAAATTATATTTTTTAAATTATAGGTTTTAATCCACACTTCCCATTTCTGTTTGAAGGTGTCCCTGTTGCCGTGAATGTGGGCATTTGAGTTTTCATATGTGCAAAGTAAATTCACCCTAGAGACAACTTCTATGAGTGTGGGTGCTATGGGGCTTATTTACGAAAGGCAAATCCACTTTGCACTACAAGTGCACTTGGAAGTAAAGTCGCTGTAGATCCGAGGGGGACATGCAAGGAAAATTAAAAAACAGCATTTTAGCTTGCACACGATTGAATGATACAATCAGCAGAGCTTCCCCTCATTTCAGATCTTCCCCTCAGATCTACAGCGACTGCACTTCCAAGTGCAATTGTAGTGCAAAGTGGATTTGCCTTTTGTAAATAACCCCCTATGTCTTTTTTCCAATGACACATAGGGGGTTATTTACTAAAGGAAAATCCACTTTGCACTGCAAGTGCATTTGGAAGTAAAGTCGCTGTAGATCCGAGGGGGACATGCAAGGAAAATAAAAAACAGCATTTTAGCTTGCACATGATTGGATGATAAAATCAGCAGAGCTTCCCCTCATTTCAAATCTACCCCTCAGATTTAGAGCAACTGCACTTTCAAGTGGATTTGCCTTTCGTAAATAACCCCCATAGTCAATCTTGCTGCTATTAAAATGTGTAAAAGGACTGTTCTAAAATGAATTAGGAAGTTCTCTAAAAAGAATCCTAGTAATGCCAAAGCTGGTGAGGGGTGGGTTATGAACCCTGCTTTATTTTTTTTTTAAAGCCCATGGCGTGTGAAACACACTTAAAACCTTCACCCGATGCCAAAAAAATGTGCACACACATAAAGAGTGAAACACAAAAAAGTGCAACAGGTACACAAGCCCTCTAAAATCAGAGGGCCTTGCCCTGAATCCCCCAGGGCGTTAGGCTCCTGACGGGGACAAGGGTACTTACACTTGGTCCATCTGGCTATAACCAGACGGACCCCTCCCTCTGGAGGATCTGCCGAAACAGACCCACCCAAGTACTCGGTGGGGCTCCCCCGAAGGGAGACCCCATGAGAGAGGGTGAACCAAGCCAAAAGGCCATGTCCCCCCCCTCCCAAGACTTTCAGGGCAGGCCCGAGGACCTGCAACCCTACTCATCCCAGAGTGCAAAACATGTACAACACAAAATACAAAAAGTGACACACAAGCGAAATAAATAAAAAGAAAGTGGGGGAGAAGGAAGTAGAGGAGAGTGAAAAAGTGATCATGGTGCAATACAATGGCCAGGAATAAAAAATTCATCTGGTCCCAGCCAAAAGGCCCCCCCTCAGGAGGCAGGTGCAAAAAAAGCGTGTAATGGTGCAGTGACCGTGGTGCCACAAATCAAAGTGACCCTCACTCACAGTGATTTTATGGCACCCCTGGACTGCCACTCCAGGGACACATACACCATAGGCTTTCGGTACCAGCCCTGACCAACAACCCAGACCACAGCAGCCTCCACCCCAGCCAGGAAGGCCTGAAGTTCTGGGAGCTTGGTGAGAGCCCTTTACCATCAAGCCCCACCGTCGCTCCCATCACTCCTACCTAATTACATTCAGGGAATACTAGCTGCTCCTCCCCCTCCAGCTAGAGAGGAGCCGGTGTTCTCTCCCGAAAAACTGACCGGAGCTAGAGCTACCCTAATCTAGGCCAGAAGGCCAGGGACCCGACCCTCTGGATCAGACCCAGATGCTGCACCCATCCTCACCAGGAGCACCCTTCCGGACAGCACAAACTCGGCTCCGCTGACACCAGCAAAGGACGTCCAAACACCGGCACTGCCGAACCACCCTTCCAGGTCCAATGACACCATGAACCCTGTAATAGACGAGATCAGTTTGAAAAAAAAGTGTTTGCTAAACCTCTGAGTGCTGCTACAAGCGCCAATCCAAAATTCATGTGGTGACACTCGCTGGTGGTGGTTGCTGGCATCGAGAAAGCTCATCTTAGCAATACATATAGCAACAAGGATGCCCACTGACACATTTTGCCCTGCCCACAAGGATTAGTCTTAGAGGTCTATGACTAAGCCATGGCCTGGAGCCAAGCTAAAGCCACTTTTCATACATCTAGAGATCCAGATGATTTTGGTGTGCAACGTGCTTGTTGCTTTATTTATCGGAGTGCAGTTATCTATTTTTTACAGACTCCTACAAGGGTTTATGTAGTTAGCATGGGGAGGAGGGTGACATCCCCTTTACCTCTGGCCTTGCCTTCCCCCTTTCCGGTGCTGCCCTCTTTGCATGTCCCAAAGGGCTCTGCACAGCGTTCAAGCCCCTGCAGAACCTTGCGGCACATCTGTGCACATGCAGGGGATTTCCACATATGCAGAGACATGGAAAGGTTCAGGACCTCCATACCAACACATCTTGGCCCATGTGCGGTGAACCCTGTGTGTGCATACAGTGGGGAAAATAATTATTTGATCCCCTGCAGATTTTGTAAGTTTGCCCACTTACAAAGAAATGAAATTTTTATCATAGGTGTATTTTAAATGATAGTGACAGAATATCAACCAAAAATGCAGAAAAAAAACACATGATGCAAATGTTATAAATTGAGTTGCAGTTCAGTGAGTAAAATAAGTATTTGATCCCCAAGCAAAACACGACTTAGTACTTGGTGGAGAAACCCTTGTTGGCAAGCACAGAGGTAAGACGATTCTTGTAGTTGGTTACCAGGTTTGCACACATCTCAGGAGGGATTTTGGTCCACTCTTCTTTACAGATCTTTTCTAAATCCTTAAGGTTTCTTGGCTGTCGCTTGGCAACTCAAAACCTGACAGAGGTTCTAATCCTTCAACGTTCCATCCAAAGCTATAAAAAAAAATGGCTGTACATACACTTTGGGGTCTATTTTTAACTGCTTCCTTACCGCGATATAGCCAAAAGATGGCTACAGCATGGCTCTCTCCTTCCAGAAGGGCGTCCATGGATGTCCTTCTGGAACCATGCCTCTCAGACACCAGTTGGGGAGCACATCCTGCACGCTCTGATTGCTGTATCCTTCGGACAAACCTAATCACAGATCATGGTAAAGGGCCACTCACAGTGGCACTTTGCCACGTGACCAGCTGTGTCCAATCACAGTTGATCCCAATGTAAGCAGAGTTTCTGGTTATCGGCTCTCCTTTCCTCACACGCTGTCACAGCATGAAGAGAGGAGAGCCGGTAACCAGCAATCCCGACAGGGGATATGCACACAGATAATCACTGCAGCCCCATCTGTGCCAATTAGTGCCCATCAGTGCTGAATATCAGTGCTCATCAGTACTACCTATCAGTGCTGCTGTATATCAGTGCTGCATATAAGTGCCCATGAGTGCTGCCTATCAGTGCCCATTAATGCCGCCTATCAGTGCCCTCAGTGTTGCCTATCAGTCCCCTTTAGTGGCACTTATCAGTGCTCATTAGTGCCGTCTATCATTGCTGCTTCATCAGTGCCCTTCAGTGCAGCCTCATCACATGCACATCAGTGAAGAAAAAAAAATACTTTTTTAGCAAAAAATAAAAACCCAGTGGTGGTTAAATACCACCAAAAGAAAGCTCTATCTCTCTAAAAAAAAATGATACAAATTTAATTTGGGTACAGTGTTGCATGACAGCGCAATTGTCATTCAAGGTGCGATAGTGCTGAAAGCAGAAAAATAGCCTGGTCAGGAATGGGGTCAAAGTGCCCGGTAAGCAAGTGGTTAAAATAATTGCATAACTATTTGTCTAATGAAAATGTATGTATGTATTTTTCATGGTGAGTGCAGCAGTCTAAGTAATGAGTTAGTGTAACCCTTCCATGTATTTATCACCTCTCATAGAGATCTCAGTACTCCCCCTGACAATGCTTTCATCTGCTTTTTTCTCCAGTGGAACTGAGCCATTATTGTCCAGACATCATTCAGGGTCACCATCTACTTCCTGGACTAAGAAATGACACAGCCATGTAAATTTTGGAGCCTCTCACATTTTAACTTTCTACAAAGTTACAATGTTGCAGTCTGATCACTGGGGGAGAGGAGACTGAGGAAATGCTTCCTCCTACCTGCAGCAGACTGATGACGTCTCAGCCTAAGCAGAGTCATTTGACTGGAGCTCAAGAACGCTTTATATTGATAAAAGGTGGAGCTTTTCTGAAGGACAAAACTGTTGCTGTATATCTAGTTTGCTATGTAATATCACCTTGGCTCCTTTTGTTTAAAGCCGCAGCATGTACTGGCACGTGAAGTGGTAAAAATGTACAGTACAAAATGTCATTCACTAATGTTCCAGCTGCCAAGGACAAAAACTTTTAGCATTGCTGTTTTATTAATATGAAATTATTTATGTACCAAGGCCATTTGGTAGTAGCAAATATTTGATCAAAGCTTTGCATTTCAACGGCTTGATGCTATCATTGATCCTGTTATGGATTTCAAAAAGTCTCCATCCAATCTGGCACCACTCCCGCTTTATGAAATCTCAGGGCCATAAACAGTCATGTACAATTTGGTAAATTATAATAGATTTAACACATTGACAAAATAAGAGGTATATTTATATATAAAAACAAAAATATCAGCAGTTATTTATTCTGTGAAACTGTATCCAGGGGTAGGTCTAGCCTGCCTGATCTCGGGGTGCAGTTAAAAATGGTGGGGGGTGGTCAGCAGTTTGTAAGGCAGTGTACAGGGGTTAACAGGACAGAGAACGGAGTCAGCAAGGCAGTGTGAAGTGGGTCAGCAGGGCAGTGTGCAAGGGGGTCAGTAGGACAGAGGATAGGGGTCAGCTGGGTGGAGAGCAGGAGTTATCAGAGCAGAACACAGGGATCAGTAGGGCAGTGTACAGGGCAGAAAACATGGATCATCAGGGCAGAGCATAAGGATCTGCAGGGAAGTGTACAGGGGACAGCAGGATGGAGGACATTTTTCAGCAGGGCAGAAAACAGGGGTCAGTATGGCGAAGGAGAGAGGTCAGCAGGAAGGAGGACAGGGTTCAGCAAAACTTAGGACAGGGTCAGCAGTGCAGAGGACAGGGGTCAGCAAGACGGAGGATGAGGTCAGCAGAACGGAGGACAGGGGTCAGCAGGACAGAGGACAGGGGTCAGCAGGACGGAGGACAGGGTTCAGCAGTGCGGAGGACAGGGGTCAGCAGTGCGGAGGACAGGGGTCAGCAGTGCGGAGGACAGGGCTCAACAGTGCAGAGGCAAGGGTCAGCAGCAAGGAGGACAGGGGTTAGCAGGACGGAGAATGGGGTCAACAGGACTGAGAACAGGGGTCAGCATTGCAGAGGACAATTCCCAATTCAGCCTCTTAGCCAAAATCCGACCACCCCCTCCTAGCACAAAACCCTCCCCCCAATCCCCCCTCTTAGCACATATCCTCACCTTTGCTCCTCCTAGAATGAATCCTCCCCAGGGGTCAGTAGGACAGAGGACAGGGTTCAGCAGTGCAGAGGACAGGGGTAAGCAGTGCAGAGGACAGGGGACAGCCAGACTTAGGATGAGGTCAGCAGAACGGAGGACAGGGGTCAGCAGGACAGAGGACAGGAGTAAGTATTGCAGAGGACAGGGGTCAGCAAGACGGAGGATGAGGTCAGCAGAACGGAGGACAGGGGTCAGCAGGACAGAGGACAGGGTTTAGCAGTGCAGAGGACAGGGTTTAGCAGTGCGGAGGACAGGGGACAGCAGTGCGGAGGACAGGGGACAGCAGTGCGGTGGACAGGGGTCAGCAGTGCGGAGGACAGGGGTCAGCAGTGCGGAGGACAGGGGTCAGCAGTGCGGAGGACAGGGGTCAGCAGTGCGGTGGACAGGGGTCAGCAGTGCGGAGCACAGGGGTCAGCAGTGCGGAGGACAGGGGTCAGTAGTGCGGTGGACAGGGGTCAGCAGTGCGGTGGACAGGGGTAAGCAGTGCGGTGGACAGGGGTAAGCAGTGCGGTGGACAGGGGTAAGCAGTGCGGTGGACAGGGGTCAGCAGTGCGGAGGACAGGGGACAGCAGTGCGGAGGACAGGGGACAGCAGTGCGGTGGACAGGGGTCAGCAGTGCGGAGGACAGGGGACAGCAGTGCGGTGGACAGGGGTCAGCAGTGCGGAGGACAGGGGTCAGCAGTGTGGAGGACAGGGGACAGCAGTGCGGTGGACAGGGGTCAGCAGTGCGGAGGACAGGGGTCAGCAGTGCGGAGGACAGGGGTCAGCAGTACGGTGGACAGGGGTCAGCAGTGCAGTGGACAGGGGTCAGCAGTGCAGAGGCAAGGGTCAGCAGCAAGGAGGACAGGGGTCAGCAGGACAGAGAATGGGGTCAACAGGACTGAGAACAGGGGTCAGCATTGCAGAGGACAATTCCCAATTCAGCCTCTTAGCCAAAATCCACCCACCCCCTCCTAGCACAAAACCCTCCCCCCAATCCCCCCTCCTAGCACATATCCCCACCTTTCCTCCTCCTAGAATGAATCCTCCCCAAATTACCCTTTCCATTACGAGTAGCCCCCCAACCCCCCAACCCCCCCCCTCCACAAAACCTATATACCGTAATTATAGCCCTAATTATCACTGAATATAAATCGATCAAAAACGGCAACCTTTACCTGCCCTTTGTCAAATACAAAGCATTTGTTTTTTCTGGAGTGTTTGTTCAGGGTCTCTTCAAATAAATTGCTCAGCAGTCAATCAAATATAATCAGTTATTAATTTGACTCTTTTTCAAAATTTTATCAAAATTGAAATTACATTATTGGATTTCCATGTGTATGACCAGCTTTGGAGGTGATTGCCCATAGCACATGTAAAAAAAGTAGGTGTAAACCCAATCTCTAAGATCCTGCAGCCATGTATAATTTACCATGTTAATGTGATTTTATAAGTAATTGTTTACATTTTCTGAATCTGCAGCTTTGATTAAAGTCATCCCTGGTGATTCTGCCTGATGATGGTCCATGTTTAGGAATTTCACACTATAGAGTGACAAAGCTCTATCTCTGTCTCCCAGTGCCTTTGCTTTGTCACCTTGATTTCTGATGGAGACTACAAGTGGCCATTTCAACACACATTACGCAGGTGTGGTGCACCGTTGTTGCCATCAGAAAACCGACCCCGACAAACGCCATGCAGCAAGCATGTAGACAGGTAATAGCTGCAGGAAATCAGTAGCACTGAGATGCAACAAAAGAGAAAGAAAATGTTGCACCCTCTCTAGCGTGTGCTACTAGTGTGAGCGTAGGCAAACTTTATCATGACGAATAAAGGAAAAAGTTGACCCAGCAAAATCAAACAAGGAAAAAGTCTCACTGTGGCATCATCCCATTAATTTCTAATTCCATACAATGTAAATTCCGCTAGTAAAGGAAGGCCAGGATCCATCCGGATATGAGGCTATTCCTCCACCAGGAAAGGGACTTTAAATGTGCCAAGCAAGTGAAAAACCAAATAACATATACAAAAAACCCACACGTTATAAACACATCAGTTTTATTGTAACTTGTTAAAAGATGCCATCTAGATTAAAATCAACAGTACAAAACAATCAGACAAATGTACATAGGTATAGCAAGCATGTGACCACTGATGCGTTTCGCTACATATGCTTTTTCAGGGTCTACGCTCTAAAGATGGCAGCCAAGTGAAGTGTCTTAAATAATTATAAAGACAAAAACCCTCCATTCCAGGGTAGAAGCCTGTAATGTTGCCCAGAAACCCCACATTTACAGGCCCACAAGGTGGGATTACATATCTCAAACACTTTATATCCAGGATAACACCATTCCAAAAGATGGATAGTTATAAAGACTCTTGAGAGGAAAAGGCAGGGATGGACATCCAAGACAAATGTGTGGCTGATCCCACTATACTTCACTTCAAATGTCTGCCATAAACTGTGTTTTTCATTGCTCTGACCCCCATTGGACAAAGCATATGTAGAATGTTGTCCTTTGCTGCTAGGTGCTTCCTAAGCCTAGTTATGTGGTGGGGCTGGGGCCCCCCTGCCCCCCCTATGGCCAAGCAACAAGAAGAATGCAGAGGGACAGGTAGTTGACATACCACTTTTCCCTCGGCATTCTTCTTGTAGCAGATTGTCTTGGGAGAGTGCTCAGAGCCTGGACAAGCGGATATTGTGAACTGACTGTCTCCTGTTGTTGGACGACAGCGGCTGGAGGGGGTGCCCAGTCCAACTTCATAGCTAGGCTTAGGAAACATCTAGCAACATGGGACAAAATACTACATGAAAGTGGTTTTAAAGGCAAAAGCTTTTTTTTTACTTTAATGCATTCTATGCATTAAGGTAAAAAAAAACTATATGCAAGCAGCTCCCCTCTAACCCCCCTTTATACTTACCTGAGCCCAATCTTGATCCAGCAATTTACATGAGAGCAGCTTTCTCTCTCCCTTCTCTCTCTCCTCATTGGCTCAGAAACAGCAGTGGGAGACATTGGCCCCTGCTGCTGTCACTCACAGCCAGTGAGGACAGAGCTGGGGCAGGGCCAAGCTGCACTCTATGTGTCTTATGGACATGCAGAGCTAGCTCGGGAGCAAGCACGCACAAGTGCCCCCATAGAATACAGCTTGCTATGGGGCACTAGGCAGGGGGGAGCCAGGAATGCCAACTGGGGACCCGAGAAGAGGAGGATCAGGGCTGCTCTGTGCAAAACCACTGCACAGACCAGGTAAATATAGCATAGTTACATAGTTAATCTGGTTGAAAAAAGACACAAGTCCATCTACTGTAATTCAACCAAAAAGGAAAAAAAAAAAACAACCCACAGTTGATCCAGAGGAAGGCAAAAAAACCCAATAAAGCTTGACCCAAATTGCTCCAGCGGGAGCAACAGGCTTCTTATTTTTTCAAAGAAAAAAAAAACCTTTTTAGAATCACTTAAATGTTATCCCTTAGGCAACATAAAAGTTAAAAAAATTATAGTTTATTTTTTAAAGAAAAAAATTGCCAATTTTTGTTTATGCACAGAACAAACTAAAAGTCATTCATTTAATATTTATTGTACATATACTTTAAATAAAAAATAATAATAGTTATAATAATAAAATTTATAATAATAATTTTATATTTCTTTCTGTTTTTTCAAATCTGCTCACAAATTCTTAAACTCATCTTATCAACACCTAAATGCGCATCCGACTTCTACTGTCCAAATACATTTTTGCTACAAGATTAGTATGAATTTACATTAAAGTTAAAGGCCCCGTCATTATATCCGATTTATCTGCGCGGGTGTTCTGGCGTCACAATGTAACAGTTAGATGAAAACTGCTAATGCTCCCAATTTCAGAAGTTCTGAGAAAATTTAGTTGCATCTCCTGTTGGGCTTTTCCAATAAATTCAGGTGCGGCTTGAGTTCCTCACGGCGGCATTGTCTCCTCCGAGTGTCTGATTAATACGCGGAGGAGAAAATGTTATTCCCCTTCAAGAGATAGGAGCGAGAGCAATTTAAGGATCGTTTTCCTGGCTGGTAAGACAATTGTCAGATGAGTGCGAAATTGTTGCAATTAGACTGCAGCATCTATTGACTCGTGCTGATGAAAGATGGTGCATGGAATGTTCACGCTGCGTACGGCGCTCAATGTCTCTCCCGCTTGAATCCAAACAATGTCTTTTTATTTGAATGAACCTTGATTATAAAATAAGTTTGTTTTATTGATTGGGATTTGTAACAAATTTAATTAGTTGTGGATCTCTGTGGTTGAAAACTTTTATAAAAAGTACTATATGAACAAATTTTACTGGTGTCTGTTTAAAGGAAACTTGGCATTAGAGAAATGTGGAGTCAGCCATTGCTGATCTGTATTTCTGAAAATTCTAACTGACTGGCTGTCATACCAATTCAATGGCTCCAATGCTTTCTGAGTAACTAACTCAGAACATATATATAGTGCAAAAACATTATGGACATTGCTCAACAATGGCAGCCCCCTTGTTTCTGCCATGACTAGGGTATCACAGATGTCCCCAAACCTATACGTTGTTCCTATATACAGTATACCTCCCCAACTTACAACTAAGAACAGATGACAAACAACATGATCTGCAGAAAATTTGGCCAGGTTGCCCATTTATTAACAAATAAGCAGCTTTTTCACCTCTCTGGTGGCCTGTTTCTTCCACCATTCCGGTGCAAAAGCCTTCGTCAGTGTCAGCTGCCATTGACACTTTTGTGAGTGTCAGATGCCCGTGTTCCCCTATGTGCACTTGTAGGATGGTGCTACTGTGTGGCAGCTGCCACTATCACACTGAATGGTGCTATTGCTCGAGTGGGTGACACCATTGGATATCAGGGCTGCTGTTAGAAAGCACAGGGCCCCATACAGACAACCTGACACAGGGCCCCATACAGACAACCTGATACAGCTAATGCTTCAGTTATGAATGAACACAGTGAGTCAGTACTCACTCATTGTGTTTATTCAGGAAAGGAAGAGGCTGGTAAATATCACACATTTAGCCAGCCTTTCCCAGACTCTCAATTATAAAGTGATACTAAAGGATCGTTTTTTTTTTTAAAATAACAAACATGTCATACTTACCTTCACTGTGCAGTTTGTTTTGCACAGAGTGGCCCCGAACATCCATTTCTGTGCTTCCTCGGTGGCTTTTGCGGCTCCTCCCCGCATTAGATAACCCCCTTGGAGAAGCGCTCTCCCGAAGGGGTTACCTCGCGGGCGTGCTCCCGAGTCCAGCATTCGGCGTCCATAGAGGCCGAATGCAGAACTCGGCCCCGCCCCCCCCCCGGCGCCTGCGCCATTGGATTTGATTGACAGCAGCAGGAGCCAATGGCTGCGCTGCTATCAATCTATCCAATCAAGAGCCAGGAACCCGTGGAGAAAGGAACGGCGGGTACGTGCCGATGGAAATTCAGGGCTCAGGTAAGTAAAACGGGGGCTGGGGGGCCGGTGACTGCAAGGTGTTTTTTCACCTTAATGCATAGGATGCATTAAGGTGAAAAAACACGAGCTTTTACAACCCCTTTAAAGCATCCTATTGTGTGCTAACAGCTGCCAGTGGAAAGAAGAGGAGGGAAGCCAGCAGCTCTGCAGGGGCGGGGCACACAGGGGGGCCTGGGCAGCAGGGGGAAATGTATGGTGCACAGGCAGGGTGATCGGTATTGTGGGGGGGGGGGGCAATTGCCAGAACCGATCCTTAGTATGGCTCTCCCTGCAGCAGCTGAAAGCCAACGAGGGGGGGGGGGAGAGTAGAAAAAGCCATCTTTCAACTCCTGCAGAAGGGGATTGGTTGCAGTAATTGCTGCCCTGCCGTACCAATCACCTTGCCTGCCCATACATAATTCACCCTGCTGCCTGGACCCCCTTGCTAGCATGGGCCCCGTACAGGAGGACTCATGGTACCCCCTTATCTACGGCCCTGTTGGGTGTTCCCATGTAGCACCTCCACAGTTGTTAGTGTAGGTAAATTTAGTTTGACTCTCCTGTAGGCAGAGGAGCATGTGTTAATTGTGTTTAGTTAACTGGACAGTGCTTCACAGGCTGAAGCTTCATTACTTCTGGAACTCTCTGAATGTTTCCAGAACATAGTGGGCAGGGGAGACAGGCTGAGGCTTGAATATTCATGGAGCTTCCACTAATCCCTTGGAAGTCAGGCCTAAAAGGTGGGGAAGCACAATATTCGAAAGCCTGGCCAGCCAGCCTAAAGCCTCCCAGTTTGGGAACAGAGTCCAGGGTCCAGCCATCTGGAGGTGACCACTGTACTGGCGGCTCTGCCCCCCTGAGGCAGAAAGGAAGAGAAAGAGAGACAGAGAGAGGAGTAAGGGAACTCGCCCAGTTTTAGTCTCAGCTAGGCTTACCTGTAGATTCCTAGCCAAGCCAGAAGCAGCCTGTCAAGCAGAGAGGCCAAGACAGCAGCCCTCTGGACCTTGGGAGCTTCTTAAAGGGACTGAGTGAGTACTAACCAGCCATCATACACATATTTGTCAGCACACCACGGATCAACAAAATAGCGTCAACAGATTTTTAATTGCACGTTCACATCACAAAAGTGAGGCAACGTTTCGGAGAGCCACGCAGCACCCAAATCTTTTTGAAGCTTCATCCAGGAACGTGTGTGATGGGAATATGGAGTACTAACCAGCCATTATCACCAAGGGAAGGAGAGGACAGTTAAGTGCATAACCTCACGTGTCTGGGACTGAGTATGGATCAAGTGCAGTGCAAGACAGCCAGGAGCACGATAATTTGTCTAAACTTGGGATTAGAGAAGCCAGAGGCCATGCAATATAGCCAGGTGCTGTGTCTTATCGGATTTTTTTGGAAATCTTATTCCTTGTTGCTGCCAGAGACTTAGCAGGTCCTCAATCGTTTGTTTGGAGTTTGCAGCTTTCTTCAGTTTGGATATCCCATGTACCCCCAATCCCAATCCAAGTTCAACATTCCTAATCCCAATCCAAATCCCACTCCAAGTTCAGCACCTAACTGTCCTCTCCTTCCCTTGGTGATAATGGCTGGTTAGTACTCCATATTCCCATCGAACACGTTCCTGGATGAAGCTTCAAAAAGATTTGGGTGCTGCAATCGGAAAAATGGGGAAAGGGTAAGGGAATGATAACAGTATGGGTAAGCTGCCCCATACATTTATCATTCCCTTACCCTTTCCCCATTTTTACAATTTTGTAAATATTTTCCCAACATGTAATTTCTATATTATCATATTTCTATTTTCATTTTGCAGATGTATGTCCTGATGAAGCGGTAAAATCGTGAAACTAGTTGAAATACCAAAATACCATGGCATCTGCGTTTCTTTTAGTAAAATTTGTTGTTTCTGTTATTTTGTATTAATAAATTTTGTAAATTTTTATAAATGTACCGAGATAGTCCACTTGCCCTTTTCCTCTGGTGAGTCTGGGTTGGGACCCACACTCCCAATATTTTCCATCTTTAGGCAATCCCTGAAAATTGATCAGAGGGGCCTATCCTGCCTCTACCAAATAAACGGAGTGCTTAATTCCCCCATCAGCTCAACCCTAACAACTATTACCTTTTGTATAACTTGACCCTCCCTTTTAAATTGTAAGCTCTATTGAGCAAGGCCCTCTGATCCCTCTTGTATTAAATTGTATTGTAACTGCATTGTTTTCATTTTGTAATGTGCTGCGCAAAGTGTTGGAGCTATATAAATTCTGTGTAGCCAGGTGCTGTGCTACAGCAGTATGGAGAAGGAAACATTGCTTTTTATTCTTCTCTCCATCTACAGCAATCCTGATGTTATGCTGCCCCATTATTCTCCTGCCAGCAGGGGGAGAGCTAAAGCCAAGCAAGCACATAGACTTCTATGCAGAGTGCTAAGAATCCTGGGAGTTGTTGTTTGAGACTGCAGCCATGTAATGGGACGAATGCACTTCTTTCACTACAGATCCCAATATGCACTGAGCAGTAGGAGGAGTTAGATGATTTTCTATTAAGCTGCACAGGAAAGTCCTTCCTTTTTGGCACCAAGGGAGTTAGAGAGAGACCAGCTCTATCTGAATATTTACCTGCCATCTGGAGACCATACCAGCAGAGATTCAAGCCAGAAACTGGGATTGAGGTCACCCGGGGGGCAGTGCAGCACCGCCCACATCACAGCACCTGCACTACTGCAGGAGGGAGACTGGAGTGTCCCCTAACACTCTGCTTCCCACTGCTGATCTCTGGAAGCTTTTGGTTACAGATTGAGAGAGCCCCACTTTCTACAGCAAGAGGTCATTGCAACATCCCGGGACTGGTGAGGGGACTAGTCACCCATTGCCGACACTGCTAGCAGGGACTGAGCCACTCAGAGCAGGGCACCAAGTGTACCTAATCCATACTGCACATATGCTGAACTCTATAACACATTTATTCCAAACCTAGACCGCACCTATACCAACCTTATACCGAACCTTTACTGCATCTGAACCAGGTGTACCATGCACCTGTGCCAAGACTGTACTTTACATATATTGCACGCAGAGTAACTGGGACTGACATTAAAGAGGACCTTCAGTCATTTTTTTCATCTTTACATCTATTTAATCTTCTGCTCTTGTTGCTTTAACTTTGGATAGTAAAACGTTTTGTTTTTTTCTGCCAGTAAATACCTTATACAACCCACTTCCTGTTTCTTGTCTGGTTATTAGCCTAGGCGTATGACATCATGCACAGCTCTCTCTCTCTCACTTTCGTGAGAGTTTGTCAGGAAGGGAGGGGGGATGAGTCATAGGAGGGCCAATTAGAGCTGCAGAGCTGGAGGTGTGCATCTGTGTGTGTAAATCCAGGAAGTGAACAGGCAGCAGCTTCAGCTGCCCACAGTTAAAATGGATGCAGCCAGACTTCGTGGAGGGAGATTTCTGCAGCATATTTGGCAAGTACAGATTCACAGTATATATAAAATAATATGCAAAGTGGTTGGAAGGAAGCATCAGAATGGCAAAGATGTTTTTATTACAAATTATGTGAGCAGACTGCAGTTCCTCTTTAAGTACAAAGATGCTCCTAAAGGACCCCAACAATAGCTGGCAGAAGAACATCTCAAAGGACTGCCCTCCCATAATAAATATTCTGCAAACCCCTTTGTTTGCCTTCCCCCTCTGCTACCACCCTCCTTTTCTTTTGGACGATGCATACCCAGTCGCTCTAGGACTAGCATTGCCGCCATGAATGCGCTCTAGCAGTATAGTTCCAGCACTCGGTAAATTAAACTTTACTACTGCTCACTGCTGCACTAGTGGTGGCCTTGCTACTGTTTATGCTGATCTGGATGCCAAATGTCATCTTATAATTTGTGATAGGACCTCTGCGCTACTAAATGACCGTGCAATAAGAAAAAATTCCAATGTGTATAAAAATTCCAGAAAGTGATGCTGCAAAATCAATAGTGCATACTGTAACACCATAAAGTAAATGTTGTGAATAGGATTTTGCGCAAACACATGTACATCAATAATAATCATACATAAATGTTGACTGGTGTGTCACGTGATCTGTGTACAACCATTAATTAAAAATCCATTCCAAGTGTCCAATAGTGGTAAAATAATATTAAATAATGGCCTCTAGCTTCTGGTCAAACAATAATGTGTTCAATCAGCTGTGTGACGTGGCTTTGGTGATGGTGTTTCCAAAAATACAAAATTAACAACTAGACTCGTTCCCTCTGTATTTGTTTTGGTTTCTTTGTATGTATGGATCACATGGGTTGTTACCGATGTGCTGTGAAAATTTCATTTCAATAGCACCTTTTAGAAAAAAGGTGATGTGTTCAATACTTATTTTACCTGCTGTAAGTGTCATCCTTTCTTATAAGAGCTGTGATGTCATTGGGACATCCCCTGTGATTTTACAGCCCTAATACCCTAAATTATCCCTACAAACCCCTAGATTTAACATGGTAATCCACTGCTCTCTCCCAATTACTTCTGGTGGACAAACAAATTTGATGCAGACCACTTCTCCATGTAATTTAAACCTTTCATCCTCTGATTTACATGGACACAACCCAGTCCACGTCATTAAAATGTAAATGGAGGCTTTATTTCTCACAATGTCATTCCTGTCCTTAGAACTATGCATATGACAAGATAATTTTGTTTACAAGTTCAGAAAATGCAATTAAACTGCGTTCCTGGAAATCCTAGAACCAGGCTAATAGGTTTTACGTTGTTGCAAATGTACTGACCTCTTTGTGTGCAGAAAACTCATATGGCAACATGAAATCATTACTTTAAGCCTAGGTTTACACTATAGCAATGTGGGAACTAGCGAGATTCCAGTGTGGGTTCCCGCATTGCATCTCTCCCGCAGTCAGTTCACACTGCCCTCTGCGAACCGCTGCGGATGTCAATACAATGTTAATGACACCCCCAGATCGGTTCATAGATCACAGTACAAATTGTGGATTCAGACAGGTATCAGATTGCATGGGTGAGAACACTTATGCGATCCAATTCCAGTGCGGGTATAAAAAGTCCCTGCACCTTTTTTGTATGCAAATACAATACGAGTTTAGCCATACAAATGTAAGGCTGAACTGGCACTGCACAGAAATTGCATGTGATCGGCACCGCATGTGCGAATCACATGCGATGTCTGACATTGCACAAGTGTGAACCTAGGCTGAAGCATCAGGTGCTTGAGCGCACCAATCTTCAAAAAAACAGATCTGTATATGCCCGTGGGGTTGTCTTTTCGCTTCCTGGTCCCCGCAAACAGGGCGCGAGCTGCTGCTGCCAACAACATCGTCCTATCCCCTCCCCAACGCGTGTCCACACAGGGAATCACGTGTCTTCCCCAGGGGGATGATGCATTAGAGCTGAGACTGTGAGCCAGACCTTCTGGTCCAACATCAGTGTCTGAGCTCACAAATGCGCTTCTGGAAGGATGGGCACACATTCCCATAGACACACTCCTAAACCTGGTTAACAGCCTTCCCAGAAGAGTTGAAGCTGTTGTAGCTGCAAAGGGTGGACCAACTCAATATTGAACCCCAAATGGCCGGCCTCCTGAGTTTAGAATGCAGCAGGGCAGCTGCTCAGCACAGGACCCAGAAGAAAGAGGAGATCCCTGGAATAGCGACGTGTTCCAACTTCCAGAAGTATTGACCAGGTATGGTGCATACATAGTTACATTTATCCATGCTGGACCAATGGAACTATGTATAAAATATCCATACCTGGAACTATGTCTTAAAGTATCTTGACTGCATGGAAGGTTGAACTGGAAAGCTTCTTTATTTTGTTTTGTATATTGCGGACCTCTGGATAAAAAGTTGTTGGAAATAGAACTGTGAGTGCATTCTTCCTTTTCTCCCCATGTGATGGCATTATACCAGTTACAGGTATCTATATAAAAACAAATTAACCAATAAAATGTTGTGCTAAACAAATCTGAATGTACAAAATACTAATGAAACTAATATTAAATCAAGATGCCACAATAAAGTGCTAAGGCTATAGTGAAAAATAATGATGCCAATAAAATTATTAAAACATTGCAATCAAAAATACAATCAAATAACATATGGTGTATCAATATAGTGTATGTGTATATGCTGTATAAAGATGTGCACGACAGAAAATTTTGTATAGATCCGCATTTGTTTGTTATGTTAATCATTTCATTTAGTCATATACATTATGTTAGAATGATTTGTTTTTGGAATTTGTTTTGTATATTTGTTGTTCCGAATCAACTTATATTTCGGAAGATTGGCTATAATAATTTAATGTGTTAATTTGTTATTTTGGGAGAACTTATGCATTATGCTTGGGTTAGATGGAAGTGGATCCATCAGAATCTCTGAATCATAACATAACGAATGGAACAAAATTAATTTCGAATTAATTTGTTGTGTTATGATTTGGAGAGTCTGATGGATCCACCTCCATCCAACTCAAACACAATAAGTAGGAATAATCTTATTTTACTTTTATACCTTATTGTGTTTATAGCAATGTGTTTCCATTTCATATGCAGTGCATTTTTTAAAATAAAGAAAAATGTTAACGCAACATTTTTAAAGAAATGGATTCAAAACAATTTGGATAATTTGTTTTGTTAGTATGTTATTTTAGTTGCTTCAAACATTAACAAAAGGACCAAACTATCGCATAATGTCATCCGAATGAAGCAAATGAATACAAATAAGTTTAATGTTTCGTTATAATTGTTTTTTGATTTGTTTAAATTCATTACCATTGTGATTCGGAGATTCGTATACTGTATATCCGAATCTGCGAAAAATGAAAATTTAGTCCAAAATTTCATTCGTAATGAAACAAACCACACATGTCTAATGTACATTATATAAGGAAAAAGGAATATTTACGCTAGTCACAAAAGTATAAACAACACCAAGGTGAAAGGTGTGTAAATGTACAGGTGGTGTGATTAAATGTACAGATGATGTGATTGAATGCTGCACCCCTATTGGTTTAAATACTGAAAACCAAAAGCAAACTGAAAAACAAGAGAAAAAAGGTGCGCAAATCAACTACTAAAAGCCCAAAAAAATTATATGGTATATAAATAAAACTTGTACAAACCAAGGAACAAACCTCAACATAATATGTGAAAAAGTCAATAAATATGTGTATAGCAACACACAAAAAATATCTGAAAAAAAGGTCCATATAATATTTGAAAAAAGGTTCAGCAGAAGGGAGACCTTATATAAATCTCCAGAAAACAGGGCACATACTCTTCAATCCGACCGTCTGAAATACGGTGTAAGATGTAATAATACAAACTGCTTACCAGATAAGTTGGATCTCAAGTGATAGAGATCAGAAACGCCTGTGCATTAGCCTGTCGGCAGGTCAGCTTGTAATAGTCTCATGACAGGAAGATGTCCACCTGTTACCAAGGAACCAACGGAGGGAAGCCTCACTCCCGGGATCACTCTTTATGAAAGGAAGGATCTGGAAGGTCTCATGCAATGATTAACAGAAGAGGGCTTCATGGTGCAGTATGTTCTAACAAAAATCTTTATTTCCGAATGGATCATACAAGTATTAATTTCCATAAAATCACAGCAGGTAAGAAAGGTTTTTGAACTAGCCGCGGTGTATACCAGCCAGCTGTTCAGCATGATAATGTCACAAGACTATGCTCCACCCAACGCGTTTCCCCATAGAAGGCATCCACTGGGTACAGAGATCATGCCTGGACATCCGAACACCGCGCTTAAATACCATTCAGACAGGAGAGACGCCGGAAGTCAGCATTTAGCCTATAGCAATCCGTGTCAACTATTTAAAAATGATCAAATTCGGCACAAAAATTATAATTAAATATATAAAAAATAGATAAATATATTGGGATATACAGTGGGGCAAAAAATTATTTAGTCAGCCACCAATTGTGCAAGTTCTAACACTTAAAAAGATGAGAGAGGCCTGTAATTGTCATCATAGGTATACCTCAACTATGAGAGACAAAATGTGGAAACAAATCCAGACAATCACATTGCCTGATTTTTGAAAGAATTTATTTGCAAATTATGGTGGAAAATAAGTATTGGGTCAATATCAAAAGTTCATCTCAATACTTTGTTATATATCCTGTGTTGGCAATGACAGAGGTCCAACGTTTTCTGTAAGTCTTCACAAGGTTGTCACACACTGTTGCTGGTATGTTGGCCCATTCCTCCATGCAGATCTCCTCTAGAGCTGTGATGTTTTGGGGCTGTCACTGGGCAACACGGACTTTCAACTCCCTCCAAAGGTTTTCTATGGTGTTGAGATCTGGAGACTGGCTAGGCCACTCCAGGACCTTGAAATGCTTGGGATCATTGTCACGCTGAAAGACCCAGCCACGTTTCATCTTCAATGCCCTTGCTGATGGGAGGAGGTTTGCACTCAAAATCTCACGATACATGGCCCCATTCATTCTTTCATGTACATGGATCAGTCATCCTGTTCCCTTTGCAGAGAAACAGCCCCAAAGCATGATGTTGCCACCCCCATGCTTCACAGTAGGTATGGTGTTCTTTGGTTGCAACTCAGCATTCTCTCTCCTTCAAACAGGACGAGTTGTGTTTCTACCAAACAGTTCTACTTTGGTTTCATCTGACCATATGACATTCTCCCAATCCTCTTCTGGATCATCCAAATGCTCTCTAGCAAACCTCAGACGGGCCCGGACATATACTGGCTTAAGCAGGGGGACATGTCTGGCACTGCAGGATCTGAGTCCCTGGCGGTGTAGTGTGTTACTGATGGTAGCCTTTGTTACATTGGTCCCAGCTCTCTGCAGGTCATTCACTAGGTCCCCCGTGTGGTTCTGGGATTTTTGCTCACTGTTCTTGTGATCATTTTGACCCCATAGATCTTGTGTGGAGCCCTATATTGAGGGAGATTATCAGTGGTCTTGTATGTCTTCCATTTTCTAATTATTGCTCCCACAGTTGATTTATACACACCAAGCTGCTTGCCTATTGCAGATTCAGTCTTCCCAGCCTGGTGCAGGTCTAAAATTTTGTTTCTGGTGTCCTTCGACAGCTCTTTGGTCTTCACCATAGTGGAGATGGAGTGTGACTGTTTGAGGTTATGGACAGGTGTCTTTTATACTGATAACAAGTTCAAACAGGTGCCATTAATACAGGTAATGAGTGGAGGACAGAGGAGCCTCTTAAAGAAGAAGATACAGGTCTGTGAGAGCCAGAAATCTTGCTTGTTTGTAGGTGACCAAATACTTATTTTCCACCATAATTTGCAAATAAATTCTTTCAAAAATCAGACAATGTGATTATCTTGATTTGTTTCCACATTTTGTCTTCCATAGATACAGATATATATATATTTTTGGTTATAAACCAATATTTAGGAAAGAGACATAAAATCAACATATAATAGTCAATATTTCAAACATTTTCTAGAAAATATATTCTTTTAAAACACTTAGAAAGAATAAAGTAAAAAATGTATTAAGTAGAGATAAGTTGCAAAAAGGATAATGCGCACATTAAAATTTTAGCTGTTATCTATAAAACAGTTTGTGTCCCACTCAATATTTAGGCCCCAGGGGCTGTAACACTGGAGATCATATATCCATTTCGTCTCACGATGAGAAATATGTCTTTTAAAGTTATTACCCCTCCAATGCGGGACATATTTTTCTATAGCCATAACTTGAAGAAGTGAGCTCGATTGTGACATAAACGAAAATGTTTAGACACACTGTGACCTATAAATCCCCTTCTGATATTGCCTATATGTTCACCTATTCTGATACTAAGTGTCCTAGTGGTCCTGCCTACATACTGTAACCCACATGGGCAGGCCAGTTGGTACACAACCCCTACAGTTCCACAAGTAATAAATTCTTGTATGTTAAATGTTTTAGTTGTAACATTGGACTTAAAGGAAGTTGTTCTAACAGTTTCTGAAGTTTTGCATACTTTGCATCGTTTGCAGGGAAAAAGCCCTTTTAAACCCCCAAACATGCTTATTTTGGGGGGTAAATCTTCTGCACTGGGTGCTAACTTGTCCTTCAGGGTATACCCTCTTCTATATATCACATTAGGTTTGTCCAGAAGCACTGGACCTAAAACCTGGTCACCTTTCAGCACTTTCCAATGTTTCTTTATTATTCTATTCACCCACCAATGTTGGGAAGAAAAGGTAGTAATGAAAGCCCACTCAAAAATGGAGCTATCCCGTTTATCGGTTATTTTATTCTTAGGCATTAACAGTTGTTTCCTGTCCATAGTAATAACATTCTGAAGATCTTCTTCAATCGACTTGGGATCATATCCCTTGTCGAGGATTTTTTTTTTTACTTTATTCTTTCTAAGTGTTTTAAAAGAATATATTTTCTAGAAAATGTTTGCAGTATCGACTATTATATGTTTATTTTATGTCTCCTTCCTAAATATTGGTGAATAGGTGGTTTATAACATTTTATATATATCTGTATCTGTGTTTAATATATGAATTTTATTTATGTACTTACTGTTTATATACATGTATGACATTTTTATTTCACTACTGAGTTTTAGAAATATATCCCAATATATTTATCTATTTTTTTATATATTTAAATATAATTTTTGTGCCGAATTTGATCATTTTTAAATGATTAAATGGGTGACACGGATTGCTATAGGCTAAATGCTGACTTCCGGTGTCTCTCCTGCCTGAATGGTGTTTAAGCGTGGTGAGCGAACGTTCAGGGATGATCTCCGTACCCAGTGGATGCCTTCTATGGGGAAACGCGTCGGTTGGAGCATAGTCTTGTGACATCATCACACTGAACAGCTGGCTGGTATACACCTCAGCTAGTTAAAAAACCTTTCTTACCTGCTGTGATTTTATGGATTTTATACTTGTATGATCCGTTCGTAAATAAAGATTTTTGTTGGAACATACTGCACCATGAAGCCCTCTTCTGTTATTCATTGCATGAGACCTTCCAGATCCTTGCTTTCATAAAGAGTGATCCCGGGAGTGAGGCTTCCCTCCCTTAGTTCCTTGGTAACAGGTGGACATCTCCCTGTCGTGAGACTATTATAAGCTGACCTTCCGGCAGGCTAATGCACAGGCGTTTCTGATCTCTATCACTTGAGATCCAACTTATCTGGTAAGCAGTTTGTATTATTACATCTTACACCACATTTCAGACGGTCGGATTGAAGAGTATGTGCCCTGTTTTCTGGAGATTTATATAAGGACTCCCTTCTGCTGAACCTTTTTTCAAATATTATATGGACCCTTTTTTTCAGATATTTTTTGTGTGTTGCTAAACACATATTTATTGACTTTTTCACATATTATGTTGAGGTTTGTTCCTTGGTTTGTACAAATTTTATTTATATACATATATATTTTTTTGGCTTTAAGTAGTTGATTTGCGCACCTTTTTTCTCTTTTTTTTATGTTGTGCATTACTTAGCCCTGGGTGATAAACGCTGTATGATACACCATATTACCAATAGTATTGGGACACCTGCCTTTACACAAACATGAACTTTAATGGCATTCCAGTCTTAGTCCGTAGGGTTCAATATTTTTATTGCGTTGGCCCACCCTTTGCAGCTATAACAGCTTCAACTCTTCTGGGAAGGCTGTCCACAAGGTTTAGGAGTGTGTCTATGGGAATGTTTAACCATTTTTCCAGAAGCACATTTGTGAGGTCAGGCACTGATGTTGGACGAGAAGGCCTGGCTCAAAGTCTCCGCTCTAATTCCTCCCAAAGGTGTTCTATCAGCTTCAGGTCCAGACTCTGTGCAGGCCAGTCAAGTTCCTCCACCCCAAACTTGCTCATCCGTGTCTTTATGGATCTTGCTTTATGCACTGGTCCAAATCATTTGCTGGAGGGGGGATTATGGTGTGGGGTTGTTTTTCAGGGATTGGGCTTGGCCCCTTAGCTCCAGTGAAGGAAACTGTTAAGGCGTCAGCATACCAAGACATTTTGAACAATTTCATGCTCCCAACTTTGTGGGAACAGTTTGGCTATGGCCCCTTCCTGTTCCAACATGACTTCATACCAGTGCACAAAGCAAATAATCCATAAAGACATGGATGAGCGAGTTTGGGGTGGAGGAACTTGACTGGCCTGCACAGAGTCCTGACCTCAACCTGATAGAACAACCTTGGGATGAATTAGAGCGGAGACTGCAGGACAGGCCTTCTCGACCAACATCAGTGTTTGACCTCAGAAATGCTCTTCTGGAAAAATGGTCAAACATTCCCAGAGACACACTCCTAAGCCTCGTGGACAGCTTTCCCAGAAGAGTTGAAGCTGTTATAGCTGCAAAGGGTGGGCCAACTCAATATTGAATCCTAAAAAAAGCATGCACCCCAATACTTTTGGTAACATATGCAGGTTAGCTAGTCCTGATGAGTGCACTATATATACTATGTTGCACATTACATACTTCCAAGCACTGCAATGTATACTCTATGATGTATTTTATATAGACCTGATTGCTGCTCTATATACATTATACTGTACCTGACTTTGTCCTGGCTGCTGCTCTATAATTTAAAGTCTCATGTCAACATTTTTGCAGCAGCGTTTTCAAAGCAAAAACAATCCCAGTTCCTCATCAGTTTTCAAAAGTCAGATATCAACATTTCAAACATCCGCCAAACAGTTAAACATCCCATGCTGAAAGCTGTTCTAACCCCCAAGGGGTGCAAACATGACGGACATTAAGTGGTTAAATAAGTCGCTATGTTTAGTGTTGTCTCTTGGCTCCTGCTCTATCTAGCCTACTGCAATAAAATGCTTAGATTATATCACATCTATGTAAATCTCTTTCCAAGTGTCCAACAAATGCTTTCCCTTTAATCATGAGCATTTATTGACCTATGAAGCATCTCCCCCAAATCACGGATCATACATACCGAGTCATCCTCCCTTTCATCTCCATTACACTCCGCATTCTCTTCAACATTAAGCATTCATCTTGAGTGAAGATTTGCAAGGAATTAAAAGCCTGCTTGAAGGCCTTGATAAAGTTTTGGTCTTTGAACATTATTTGACAGGTAGATGGTCTACTGGGGCTTGTTAGTCCTTGGAGGGAATGGTGGAGGAGTTTTGGCAGAGACTGACGTCTTCGGGCAGTATAATCACACACACCTTACAGCATGTTAATGTACATACATGCATTGTATTAATAATGCATCCTTTGTTTAATCCAAGCAGCTCCATCCATAGATGGCAATACCATATACCTGCAGGCTGAATTTTATGAAAAGGAATTTTCTTGTAGTTGTTAATGTTACAATATTTTATACTGAGGTTTTATATATAGTTTTTGGTCTTATTTTTTTAATATCAAAGATTTCAATTATATTAAACTTTTTTTTTTGGATGGAGTTTGTTGAAAGGATATATTACTGGACAGTCGACCACCCATCCTTGGTAATCCACAGTGATCCCGTCAGAATTCTCGAGATCCCATTGACACACACACAACAGGCAGCTTTCATGTGCAAAGTGAGTCTAAAATCTTTATTCAGAATCGATAGCAATATATTCAAGTAACAACACAAGCGGGGAGGGGTAAGCTTGCTCCTAAGTTTCTAAGGGTTAACCAGGCTTCTACAGAGAAATTAGTTTAGGCAGCTGAAAGGAATTTACAAAGATAGCTTATCTGCAAGGACATAGACTACCAGAATCGCCCTAAACACAAGAGTCATACAGAGGGGGTTTTAATTAAAAGTTGGCTCAAGCAAAAAAGTCTAAAACTCTAACGAGAAAGAAGTGTAAGATAAGGCACGTATATTCTTTAAAAACAAGCTTATAAAATGGAGGGGAGATTACAAAATGGAGGGGAGATTACAAAATGGAGTAGCAGTTGATCATATAGCTCTATTACAATCCCCTCTTAAGTCATAAAAAAATACATATTACTACAGTTTCTACTGTAATAAAGACTGAGGTAAGCTTTACTTTCAGCACCTGGGTCAAGGGTCCTAGTGGCTCTAGTAATTAAATACATAATTTTACCTTAATCTCACCATCTCATCAACAGCATAATGCCGCGTACACATGAGCGGAATGTCTGTCAGAAAAAGTCTGATGGGAGCTTTTCATCGTATATTCTGACTGCGTGTATGCCCCATTGGACTTTTTCTGTCGAAAATTCAGACGGACTTAGATATAGAACATGTTCTAAATTTTTCCGATGGAACTAATTACTATCAGGAAACCCGCTCGTCTGTATGCTGTTCCGACGTACCAAAAACGATGCATGCTCTGAAGCAAGTACGAGACAGAAGCGCAAGGTCTGGTAAAACTAGCATTTGTAATGGAGATAGCACATTCCTCACGCTGCAAATTCTGTGATCTTTTAATGCAGCACATTCTTTTGTACTGCTGATATTCACACAGAGTTCTCACAAACTTATTTCTTTATTATTTCTCATGATCTCATGAATAATCTTTTATTTTTTAAAAGCCAGATCTTAAGAAAAATGTTTAGAAATATTTTTTATAGTCATTTTTTTTTATTATTTTTTATTTCATCAAGATCTCCTTTTTTTTTGGATTATTGCAAAATTATTTTCTAGTGATCTCCATAATGTTGTATTTATTTTTTGTGTGTCAAGTTACCACAATAACATTATTATCTTGTAGTTTTTAACCTCAAGGAGGCTGGTTGGTGTCCCTTGTTAATTTGATATTGTCTTTTTAAAATGTACCTGCCTACTCACAAACAAACTGTCCTATTTGAAGAAAAACACATAGGCAAGTTTTTTCAGAAAATAAAATATCCATTTATTCTGGGTAACAAAATAAAGAGGAAGGCAACGCTGGAGAAACTTTTTGAATTTGCAAAGCCTTTTGGCCCCCAGAGCACACATCAAGTCTGTGGGAAAAAAAAAAAATTGTTATCTTGAGGAGTCCATTTAATAGTGAGCACAATCTGGTCAAGGGCTCCCAGAGATCAGGACCAGCAGCAGATGACATATATGTCCCCAGGCTATGGTACTACACCAGCCTGCGTCTTCTGTCCACCAGACTGAACCCAGGCCATCACTTTCTTCTCTTCGCTGCAGCCTTCCCTCCACGCTTCCCTGCAGCCTTCCTTGGAGGCTGTGGCTCTGGTGGTGGACTTGTGGCAGGAGGAGGAGGATGGGTGAGCTCATATATATGGCTGTTCTCTGTCAGCTGGCCTCTCAACCCCTTCTGAAGGGCCTCACCAAAAATTCCCTCACAGAGGAAGCGTTGGCGCTCCTCCAATTTCATCAATCTTGTGGCTAGATAGCAGCCATAGGCATTGCTTGCTTCCCCGATGAGGCCCAGTGCTGCCTTCTCCTTCATCGTCCCCTTCCTGGGCCTTTTCGTTTTGAAGGTGGAGGGGAGGCACCTGGGATTGGGTGAGGCTCCTACTGGGGTCAGCCACCTCCTGGCTGACACTGGGCCTGCCCACCTCCTGGCTGACACTGGGCCTGCCCACCTCCTGGCTGTCACTGGGCACGGCCACCTCCTGGCTGTCACTGGGCACGGCCTTCTCCTACCTGCCACTTTCCAGACCCTCGTCCTGGCTGAGCTCATCCTGTGTATAAAAAAGGGACATAGTTTTAGTTTTTGCTTCATCAATCACACACAATTTTTAACTCATGACTTGCAAACTGAATGTTAATAAATAGAAAAGACTATCATTCTAACCCCAGCATTTTTCATTCTTGTCACAAACATTTTTGGCCACTACTGTCTATTGATATGTAAATTTCTTTGTTTTAAATCATTAATTAGTTATCAATTATAAAATCTAGTTAACATCATTAATATTAGGACAATTAATATGTCTAAAAATAATATACCTGGCTCCAGCTGGGCGCATCCACTTCTTCCAGGATGGAAGGCCCAGGTTGTTCTTCGTCAGCCTTTGCTGGGGTTGAGGGAGGGGTGGAGGGAAGGCTGCAGGGAAGGGTAGAAAGTGATTCCCTGGCTTCAGTCTGGTCGTCCAGAAACCGCAGTTTGTTGAAGTACCACAGCCTGGTACATACACTTGCGCTG
The DNA here is from genome assembly GCA_037952925.1 of Lithobates clamitans. Taxonomy (NCBI): domain Eukaryota; kingdom Metazoa; phylum Chordata; class Amphibia; order Anura; family Ranidae; genus Lithobates; species Lithobates clamitans. The sequence continues at coordinate 2,217,104 of JBBGZY010001310.1, forward strand.
CTGCTGCTCCTGATCTGAGTGATTTCTGGGTCTTATTATGCTCCTCCTTATACATGTTCCTCAAGATCCCAATTTTCTTTTTCAAGAACTGGATGGTTGCATCTGGGACCCGAGTCTTCACAAATTCCAGAAGTTTCTCCAGCGTTGACCCCCTAGCTTGTTTACTATAATATAAGCTGTATTTCACCTCCCACAAATTCCTCATCTCTCTGTACCTGTCTATGAAACTGGCCATGAATTCTGGGTCCTTAAAGTGATTCATCTTTGCTGAAAGACAATACACAAGACAAAAACACTAATGTCAGCCTAAACTCTCAGTATATACTCGCAGTATAAGCCACTGATGGGCCAAGTTCAAATTTTACCTTCGTTTAGGACGCTCGCCACTTACGTTAATCCTTCCTCCGCACACAGAACGTACGTATGACACATAATATATACTTAATATATAATAAATACCACCAAAAGAAAGCTCTATTTGTGTGAACAAAAATGGTAAACTTTTATTTGGGTACAGCATTACATGACAGCGCAATTGTCATTTAAAGTGCGACAGCGCTGAAAGCTGAAAATTGGCCTGGGCAGGAAGGAGGTAAAAGTGCCCAGTAGGCCAGTAGTTAAAATGTTAGGTGTTTACTGGTATAATTTTTACCTGTCTTTGCCTATCCTGTCTAGGTATGAAGTGTATTTTTCCCATTGTGTAATTTCCCCATTGTGTGCCTTCCAGGTGTGAATTCCTGTTGTTAATTGAGTAACATATTCTTTCTGTCTGTTGGCTAATTCTCCTGGAGATTCCTACAAGATCTGATTAGTCTTGTGTCAACTTTACCTTGTTACCTAACCATTGTGGGATGTTTACCCCAATGTGTAATATTTGTTTTTATCGTTTATGTGGTGACTGCCCCTATTTTTGAATTTTATATAAAAACCTGTATTTCTGTTCAATAAAATGATTCCTTTGGTTTTACCTCAACATCTTGTCTGAGTATGACGCTTGGGGTAAAGGGCTGGTATTGGCTAAGTCCTGTCTCGGCTAGGAAAGAAAGAAGAGGTGCGTCCCTCCTATATATCATTAGGTAGTTTGTGAAATCTGATCTCTCTGTTGTTCCAGGTCCTTTTCAGAGCAGAAGAAATTATTTAACTTGGTGCTTTTGCTTAGAGTATATTCATAATATATTTTACATGTTTTGAAAAACACACACATATCTATATATATGTATATATATGTACCGCTTACCCCCGAAGGAGTGGCTGATTAATTATTATATTCACGTTTACCACCTAACTCATCGCAGCCCATAAAATTCAAACACAGTCCATAATGCTTTTTCTCTTGCTTTATTAATTAACATGAACTGGGATGGGAGAAGGACTTCTTTTGAGATGGTCTTTCATTACATTGTCATCTTTTCACTGTCTCTTACGGGAAAACTAGAATCATTTGCAGATAGTTAGGAAATCACTTTGTGTGATTTCCTCAATCAGGGAAGATGGAAGTAGATTTGATAGAGAATAATTGATAAAGAGTCACTCTGAATAACTTCTTCATCTGCATGACTTTTCAAGAACAGTCCGTATCTCTATATGTGTGCTTGCAGCTTCACCGCTACCTTTTTACCACTACTTCCCATCTGCATGGTACTTCCAAGTTGAGCCGAGAAAGAGTCGCTCTCAATAACTTCTCCCACCCGACTGATTGGAATCCCGGGGCATTGCTGAACCCAAAGTCACAGGCTTTACTGCCTATCTTACTGACTTGTGTACCAACATCCCTCAGCCTCTGGTAGTACCCTTTCCCTTGGGCTTTCACTCATGTGATCAATAGTCCATGTGCCACTCATAAACGATCGATCGCCCGGTTTCCTTCCGCTTTGCTGCTACTTCTCCTGCAATGATTCTTTTTTTTTTTAACAAAGGTAAATTTTATTGCAATCAAAACAAACACGTCAGTGTACAGTGCATCATACAAGCGAAAAAGAAGGAACGTTAGTGTATTACATCAATTGAAATCGTCACATAGGTATTTGCATTACCAGTAGATGTGTCCAAAGGGTCAGACAATTGTTGAATTATTCAGGATTTAGCAGTGATTCTCCGTCGAAGGGGGAGATCCCCTTACCCTAACTAATTATTACAGAATGAGCATCTGGGGGGGGGGGGAGACCGGCAGGATCATTTGGGAAGGGAGGGGGAGAGGGACCAGGAAGGGGGAGGGGAGAACGGGAGCCCACCAGCAATAGCCTTTTTGTAAATTTGGCATGCATTAGATCTCTACCAGTCTGATCTACGGGTCCAAACCAGGGCTAGGTGGAGAGACCTCCAATGGGAGAGATCCCCAGGAGTCGATCCACGAAGACCATATCTTATCAAATTTAGACGGACAATTCCTGTTAACATATGTTATTTTATATAATGGCAAAACAGTATTTAGAGTCTTTCTCCAGGCAGTGACGGTAGGCGGCTCACTCAACTTCCATCTCAATATAATCTCCCTTCGGGCGTAATATGTGGCAAATGCTATAAACAATTTGGCATATTTCCCTACACCAGAGTCAACCAATACATTTAGCAGCAATGCACGTGGGCATAGTGGAATCGTAGTCTCCACTGTCTGGTTGACGTCCGCCAGGACCTGCTCCCAATACCCCCGCACTCCAGGACACGACCACGTCATGTGCAAGAAAGAGGCGTCCAAATCTCCGCATCGCGGGCAAGCCGGAGACCTGTCTGGATAAATAATTGCTAATTTGCGTGGCGTATAATAGGCCCTATGCAGGAATTTTAGTTGCAAGAACCGGTCTCTGGCAGAGATCAAGCTGGAGACGTATGAAGAGAGACATGTCTCCCACTCCTCCTCCTCAAGAGAGGGCAAGTCCTCCTTCCACTTTAGGAATAGTTTCCCCAATTTTGTGGGCCTGGCAGCTGTTATATGAAAATATATTGTCGAGAGAGGAGCTACCAAGATTTTTGTGGAGAGCAACTTCTCCACAGGGTCTGACTCAAGGTTGATGCCCCCGGGAAACTGATGCTGGAATGCGTGCCTTACCTGCAGGAAGCGGAAAAACATCCAATTGGGCAGTCCATATTTCCCTTTTAATTCCTGGAATGTCATCAACCTTCCCCCCGTTACCAGATGTCTAAGACTCATTATACCTTTAGTTGCCCAGACCTGTGGGTCTGGCACCGTTCGTAAGTGAGGAAGATTGGGGTTGCCCCATAGAGGTGTGTGAGGGGATATTTTACCTGCAGACCGATAACTCGCCCTGGCCTTCTGCCAGACCGCGATGGTAGTGCGCATTGGGGTCGTCAAGTTCGGGTAGGCCTTGGGTCCACGGAACACCAGGTTGCTGAGAGCGGCATATGAGCCCAGGATCGCAGCCTCTAGAGTTACTGCGGGATTATCCCTGGGCTGGGAGAACCACCATCGGGCTGTCACTAATATAGCCGCCCAATAGTATGCCTGGAAGTCCGGAAGAGCCAACCCCCCTTGTCCTAATGTCAGCTGCAGAGTAGTCAGCGCCAACCTGGGCACCTTCCCCAACCACAGAAAGGAGGTGATTATGGCTTTTATTTTGGCAAAATAGGAGGCCGGTATCTGTACTGGGCTGTTCCTAAACAGATAGAGGAATTTCGGGAGGAATACCATCTTAATTAAATTCACTCTCCCCACTGGCGTCAGGGGGAGCGACCTCCATTCAGTGCACTTTTTAGAAAATTGCGCCAGTAAGGGGTTTAGGTTGAGATCCAAATACTGGGCCACTGGTCCTCCCATCTGGATCCCCAGATATTTAAACCTATCTACCCATACCAATTGACTCTGACTGGGAGGTCTAGGTCTGTTAGGGCTCAAGGGATAAATCAGAGATTTGCTCCAATTGATCCTAACTCCCGAGAAGGACCCAAATTCATCTACCAACCGTAGAGCCACTGGGAGTGAGGAGGAGACATCATTCAGATACAGGATGGTGTCATCTGCATACAAGGATATTTTCTCCTCCACCACTCCCAATTGAAGCCCCCTGATCCCTGATTCTGCCCGAATTTTGGCCGCTAGGGGCTCCACCGCCAGGGCAAACAGCCCCGGTGACAGCGGACACCCCTGTCTAGTTCCCCGGCACAGGGGAAACTCCCTTGATAGTGAATTACTCGTACGTACCCTAGCCCTGGGTGAGGCGTACATCAGGCGTAGCCACCCAATAAACGTCGGTCCGAACCCAAACTTCCGGAGGACAGCCCAGAGGTACTCCCATTCAACAGAATCAAACGCTTTCTCGGCGTCTAAGGATACCACTACCCCTGGGCTGTCCTCCGGTGCCGCATCCAAATGCGTCAGGAGCCTACGTATGTTTATGTCTGTCCCTCTGCCCGGCATAAACCCGGACTGGTCCGGGTGGATCAAAGCTGTGATCACTGAATTTAGACGCCCCGCCAAGGCCTTGGCAAGTATTTTGAGGTCCACGTTTAGTAACGATATTGGGCGATAGGAGGAACACAGCTCCGGATCCTTACCAGGCTTAGGGAGGACGACAATTACCGCCTCGGACATAGAGGAGGGGAGAACTCCACTCTCAAATGTTTTCAGCAACACCTCCCTGTAGATAGGCAAGATTTCTTCTGTGTATTGTTTATAGAATTCCGCCGGGTAACCATCCGGTCCCGGTGTCTTGCCGCTCTGGAGGGATTTCACCGCTAGCTGGAGCTCCTTGAGAGTAAGAGGACCATCCAATCTCTCTCTAGTAGCGTCTGTTAGGTATGGCAAGTCTATCCCCTCAAGGTACGCCTGCAACTCAGACTCAGTGAATTGTACTCTAGAGCTATAAAGTTCTTGATAGTAAGTTGCAAATTGTTCGTTAATTTGTGAGGGATCCGTTAGGGCTTCTCCAGCAGAGGACCGGATACAGGGTATGGATACTGGGGAGGAATACTCCCTTGACAGCCAGGCCAATAAGCGACCACTTCTCTCCCCCTGCTCGAAAATCCGCTGGCTCTGATGCAGAAGATGGAGTTTTGTATTTGATACGCGTATGAGAGAGACGTCCCTCAGCGCCTCCTGCAAGGAAGCATACGCCTGAGAGGTACGATCTCTAACATAGGCCGCCTCCAGCCCACTCACCCTAGCTTCTGCCCTCTCAAGTTCCTCACGGGCCCCTCTACGAACTTTTCCTACTCGGTCCTGAAACTTACCTCTCATACACACCTTAAATGCATCCCAGACAACCGGGACAGGGATAGATCTATCCCAGTTCACCCAGAATTCAGCCAGGTCAGCCCTACACGGGACATCCACCCTTGAGTCAGATAGCCAGAATCTGGAAAGACGCCATAGCCCTTCTGGAGCGCGGTTTGTTAGTTCTAGCTGCAGGGAGACTGGGGCATGATCCGAGATCCCTCTGGGGAGAATAACAATGTCTTTAATACTAGACAGGATCTTTCCCCCTGAGTAGACCAGGTCTATTCTAGAAAAAGTTTTGTACGTGGCTGAGTGACAGGTAAATGCCTGCACCCGAGGATTCCTCCACCTCCAGACATCTGTAAGATTGAAGGCCTCTGCCCACGCTTTAAGGTCGGACAATGGGCCCGATGACCTAGACATCCTATCCACTTCAGGATCCGGGACCATATTAAAGTCCCCCAGCAGCAGAACATTATCAGTGGCATATTGTGCAACTCTAGAGATCAGTTGATAAAGAAAGGAGACCGAGGCAGGAGGGGGGATATAAAGTCCCACTACCACCAGCTCCAGGTTCATTATGATAGCATGAATGATTATGTATCTCCCTCCGGGGTCTATATCTAGAGCTAGCAGACGGAAAGGGAGGGATTTGCGCACCAGGACACTCACCCCTCTTGCCAGGTTAGAGTAGGTAGAATGGTACGCATGCCCCACCCAGGGCCTACGCAGGCTCATTGTTTTCCCTCCCACAAGATGCGTCTCCTGAAGTATGCATATGTGGGGGGACTGTCTCTGCAGGAACTGGAACACCAGCGATCGTTTAACCTTGGAATTTAGGCCCCTGGTGTTCCAGGAGACAATTTTACATGAAGTCATTAAGCCACCATCGTACATTAAAAGCAGGATATAACATCACCACCAGTCTCGAGCCGCCCACCGCCACATATGCCTTGCCAGATAATGTAACCATCTCAACATGCAATATATAGCACATAACACACTGATTGAACCGACATCCCTTAACATACTTGCGTACAAACCAAACAAAAACCCCCCCAACCCTCCCCCCACCCCCCTCCCCGCCACCCCCCACCCCAACCGGAGGGAGCCTTATTCCCGAAACAACTAGAGGCAACATGCCTCCGTGGAGGTATCGTGTACAAGAAGGCACCGGAGTCCCGTCCTCTGGAGTACAGTACATGGACCGGTTGATGGAGACTGGGATATGTGGGATCAGTGCAGTCTCCCAGCATAAGCTGGGGGTAGGAAAACTTAGTTGCAAACCTGTAGAACTAGAACCATAAAGTAATCCTCAACATTTCTAAGGAGTGCAGTCGTAGCTGTATTGCAGAGCTGGGCATGACAGGACACACTGCACCTCATCTCAACCTCCCCCTGCACAGAGAAGTCCCATGGTACAGAAAAACCCAGCATCATGGCGGGGAAGGAACGGGACCCCCCCTTAAGCTGGATCCCAAGCAGGGCTCATAGTTCACGTTCCGTGCAGCGGCAACCCTCCCACTCCCCTTAAAGGAACATGGGGAAAGCCAGCAGTAAAGAGAGGACCGCCGTGTGTTTCAGGATGTCTCAAGCCAGTCCCTGCTCGTATCTCTCCGGCACACGGGAAAACCAGAGCAGCCCCGATAGGAGGTGGGCATTATTGGAATGAGGATCTCCGTCATTAATTAGGTGTGGAGAGTTGGTCTGCTCAGCCGTCTTGACTCCTTTTCAACACTGGGATCACACTGTTGCATCCGTGTGGGGATGTATAAATGAGAGGGTATTTAACCAGCAGTATTTAGTGCCTGCGTACCGTCTCTATCCAGGAGGAGGCTTCCGCCGGCGAGGTAAAAAAGCGGGTGGACTCTCCATCCTCCACCCTGAGACGTGCCGGAAAAAGCATGCTGTACTTTATACCTTTGGCCCGCAGTTTGGCGCGCACTGAATCAAACGATTTACGCTGCCTCTGTGTCTCCATGGAAAAGTCAGGGAATATCATCAGCCGCGTGTTCTCATATTTCAGCTCTTGCAGTGCTCTGGCTTCTCTCAGTATCATATCCCTATCCTTAAAATGGAGCATTTTGAATATGAATGTGCGAGGGGGGGAGCCCTGCGGCCCCCGTGTCGCTGGCATGCGGTGGGCCCTTTCTATAGTGAAGAAGGGAGAGAATCTCGCCCCGGGGAGCAGATCCTTCAGGAGTCGCTCTGTGAATGCAGTAGGGTCCATACCTTCAGCTCCCTCCGGGAGGCCGACGATGCGGAGATTGCTCCTCCTGTTCCTATTCTCGGCATCTTCTGCCCTACTCTCCAGGGCTTTCACCCTCGCCTTTAATGTGTGTAGGTCCCCTGAGTGATCCCGCACAGTGTCCTCAGTCCCGGAGACCCGCTGCTCCACCTCCGCCATGCGGCCGCGGAAGGAGTCCAGGTCCCTTCGGATAAAGTCCACATTGGTTTGGACATGATCTATCTTGTCCATTAGGGCCGCCTGACCCGAGGCAATTGTTTGGATGGCTGCAGCTAAATCAGCAGCCGTAGCTGGAGGAGAGTCCGCTGCCTCCGTCTGGGACGCCATGTGCGTTGTAATGGCCGCCTGGCTCCGTGTCCTCGCTCCTTCAGAATGTGCCGTTGCCGATTTGGACCTTCTGGATTTGCCGCTGGGCATGACCCGGGGTCCCCGCCGATCCTCTGGGCTCTAGATCGGCACAGGATTGGCACTAGATCCGGGGTTATAGAAAGGATAAAAGGCAGTCTCCAGGAGCTCTGTTACTGAGCGTCCTCTCCCGTCGCCATCCTGGACACGCCCCCTCCTGCAATGATTCTTAGTTTCTTTTCCTGCTTTATGCCCCGCTCCCTTCCCCGCAGGGGGTGGCCAACGACACTAGCGACTACATGCTGTAAGGTGTCATCTCTTCCTCCGCAGAGACCGGTTCCCCACCCTTCTCGCCAGGTGGGACCTCCGTTGGCTCCCCGGAGGGGGAACCTCTCCCCTCCGGGAACCAGGCTGGCTTCTCCACGCTCGAACCGGAAGACCCCTCTCAACCATGTGACCCTGCATTTATATGAGAGTCCAGGGATTACCAAGCAAATTATTGATTGGCCGAGACTAGCATACAAACTACCTGCCACTCAAATGAGAAATGAACAAGACCAGGCCTGCTGTAATAGCACAAGCCTGTCTAAATTTACCTGACATTGTAAACCACCTAAAAGTTGGTGCTGCTACATACACCCCCCACTTAAATCACAACTGTCCCCAGTTGTGGGGAATAAATTCAGAGTACCCCCTTAGTTTTAAGGAAAAAGAGCATCTCCTTACATCAAATGGAATGGATGAAAGGAAATATAACTTGAAGAACAATAACATCAATATCTCTGTACACAATGGTAACATAACATATCTTATACAATTTACATGGCCTGACTGTAGATCCCTACAGCTAACATCCCATACAAGCGGAACCAAAGCATTGCTCCCGCAGGAGGAATACTCTGCTTACCACAGGCTTTCATCTGTGAGATAGAAATATTTTGTGTCTTCTTTTAGGAATATTGAAGATGTGATGGCTGTCTAACTAGTGCTAACTACTACACACATTACCAAACAGAGGGGGTTATCATCCTGTACCGGGTAAATGAACAAATATACAATTTTTTATGGCATGTACGTTTCTGTTGGAATAATCGCTCCCTCAAAAGGAGTCCAGCAGTCCTCCTGCAGAGCGAAATCCCAAACAGACATGCTCAGCAATTTAATCCGTCTGCCCATTGGCAAGTAAACTTTCTGTTTGGGTCTTAAACAAGAGTCCTGGTAGGAGTACTTGTGCAGCAAAGGGACTTAGCAGAGACAGCACACCCTAGTGTCCATAACTTTGTCCTTGTTAGGCACCATAAATGTGAGTCTCCTGCTTAGCAGAGTATTTGGGGAAAAACCTACCCTAACCCATCTGCCATCCTGCAGTCAATCTGGGTTTAAAATACATTTGTGAATACACGTCAACAATCCCACTCCCAAATAGTACCTCGGGTCAGGCAACCTTTTCCGACTGTCCCCTGGTCCTCTCACTGAAATAGAGTAGCTACGGGTATTTTGTCCAGCCTTTACCACCAATACTCTATCTTTGTAAATGGCTCTTCCAAGTCTCCATTCACGATGAATGTCTTTAAACCGGACCCAAACCTCACTGTCAGGTGTCCTCTTTGGCTTAGGAACGTGGAGATAATCCCAAACAAGTTCGTCCTCCCATGCTTCCCGGGAACTTTCAATAATCTCCATAATGTGTTCCAGAACATAGGGGTAGTCAAAACCCCACTCCTGAGCTACTTTTCTCTGGACCTCTCTTTGGAATCTTAAGAGTCTAGGCAAGTCTTTAGCCTTTCCTCTACAAGGCAAAACACAAGCGTCAGTAGCTCTGCTGACCCATTGTTGAAACGTAGCTGTCCTAGTAGGAAGGGTAGTATAGAAACATTAAACGGGGGTACTGGAGTTTTAACTGTACCAGACAACCTTCCTGAGACTCCTGTGGAAGCCTCCACTGAAGTTGAACTTTCCAGGAAATATTCCTCTTCACTACTTGAATCAAACTCTTCTGGAGATGACCACTCAAACAGATTGTCCATGGATTCATATTTTTGCAGAATCTGTGGTGATCCCCAATCTACAGCCCGGCCTCTGTCTACCCTGTCCGGCTCACCCGAGGGATCCCCCTCCTGTAACTTAGGCTCCTTCCGGACGTGCAAATCAAAGGGCTTACTGTTAACCGGCTCCTCAGGGGTTTCTTCCAAAGACTGGGCAATAACTGCAACAGTCCCTGGGTCCCCAGCCAGGCTACAGGCTTTTCCATTAGATCCTACCTGATCTCCTGGTGGCTCCGATTCAGCCGAATCAGACAGGAGCTCCTCTGCTGCTGCAGGCGATACGCGACCCTCTCCAGCCTTCCGAATCACCTGTTCTTGCGGCAGACAAAGTCCCGTTGCAATATTAGCAGCATAGTATTTGACCTCTTGTTGAACAGGTCCCAATCGTGTCAACTGGATACCACAATGTCCACACTGGGCCCAGATGGTGACTCCAACTGTAGGCCTCCGACACAGCATACAGAGCCTCTCCACTTCGTCAATCACTCCCAACGCCAGTCCTCCGGTTAGCTCCAACCGAACACCGGTGTCAATCAGAACCCGGTCCTGCAGATCAGATAACCGCTGCATGGCAAGCGTATTCCCAACACCTTCCGCCATCTTCCTCCGCCTGTCTCACTCTGGCACGTGGCACGCTGAACACTTTTCCTCAGGGGCGTGGCTCCACCCCCCACTTGTTGGTTCAGCGCGTGAGGAACTGTAGCTGTACATTTTCAAAGTCCTCCCCAGTGACCGCTGGTGGCAGGTACTGTTATACTGCAGGCTATCTTGGCAGCAGTTACTGAAATGCAGACTTCGTTGCTATGGCAGATGGTTAGCGGCAAACATGAAACAGATATCCCGGACCAAGCCCCCACATGTAGCGCTTACCCCCGAAGGAGCGGCTGATTAATTATTATATCCGTAATTCACGTTTACCACCTAACTCATCGCAGCCCATAAAATTCAAACACAGTCCATAATGCTTTTTCTCTTGCTTTATTAATTAACATGAACTGAGATGGGAGAAGGACTTCTTTTGAGATGCTCTTTCATTACAATGTCATCTTTTCACTGTCTCTTACGGGAAAACTTGAATTATTTGCAGATAGTTAGGAAATCACTTTGTGTGATTTCCTCAATCAGGGAAGATGGAAGTAGATTTGATAGAGAATAATTGAAAAGAGTCACACTGAATAACTCCTTCATCTGCATGACTTTTCAAGAACAGTCCGTATCTCTATATGTGTCTTGCAGCTTCACCGCTACCTTTTTGCCACTACTTCCCATCTGCATGGTACTTCCAAGTTGAGCCGAGAAAGAGTCACTCTCAATAACTTCTCCCACCCGACTGATTGGAATCCCGGGGCATTGCTGAACCCAAAGTCACAGGCTTTCACTGCCTAGCTTACTGACTTGCGTACCAACATCCCTCAGCCTCTGGTAGTACCTTTTCCCTTGGGCTTTCACTCACGTGATCAATAGTCCATGTGCCACTCATAAACGATCGATCGCCCAGTTTCCTTCCGCTTTGCTGCTACTTCTCCCGCAATGATTCTTAGTTCATTTTCCTGCTTTATGGCCCGCTCCCTTCCCCGCAGGGGGTGGCCAACGACACCAGCGACTACATGCTGTAAGGTGTCATCTCTTCCTCCATGGAGACCGGTTCCCCACCCTTCTCGCCAGGGGGGAGCTCCGTTGGCTCCCCGGAGGGGGAACCTCTCCCCTCCGGGAACCAGGCTGGCTTCTCCACGCTCGAACCAGAAGACCTCTCTCAACCATGTGACCCTGCTTTTATATGAGAGTCCCGGGATTACCAAGCAAATTAATGATTGGCCGAGACTAGCATACAAACTACCTGCCACTCAAATGAGAAATGAACAAGACCAGGCCTGCTGTAATAGCACAAGCCTGTCTAAATTTACCTGACATTGTAAACAACGAAAAAGGCCACCTACCTAAAAGTAGGTACCCGCTACATATATATATACAGCACTAGAAAATTCCACTTGCACGCTCGCATTTTACGAGTGGATTTTGAGGGCTGGGGAGAAGGGTTGCCTGGGAGCCGGGGGGGCGTGAGCACCGCTAATCACAGAGGGGAAGAGAATAGAGCCGCCACTGGATGATCAGAGCAGGGAACATCACAGCTTTCGTTTCAATAGCTGTGAGTTCTCTTGCCGTGCGCCGTCACATAAGCCCCTCCTCTTTTTCCGGGACTTTGATAGACAGATCACCCGTCCAATCCTAGGACGGGTGACATATCAAAGTTCCCCGGACAAGGGGAGGGGCTTATGTGACAGCGCACGGCGGGAGAACACACAGCTATTGAAACGAAAGCTGTGATGTTCCCTGCTCTGATCATCCAGTGGCGGCTCTCCTCTCTTCCCCTCCACAGGTAGGCTGCATATGGCACACAGACTGCACATGGCACACAGGCTGCACATGGGACACAGGCTGCATGGTGGGCACAGGCTGCATGGTGGACACGGGCTGCACATGGTGGACACGGGCTGCACATGGTGGACACAGGCTGCACATGGTGGACATAGGCTGCATGGTGGACACAGGCTGCACATGGTGGACACAGGCTGCACATGGGACACAGTCTGCACATGGGAAACAGGCAGCACATGGGACACAGGCAGCACATGGGGCATAGGCTGCACATGGGACACGGACTGCATAGTGGGCACAGGCTGCAGGGTGGACACAGGCTGTATGGTAGGCACAGGCTGCATTGGACACAGTCTGCATGGTGGAAACAGGCTGCACATGGTACACAGGCTGCATATGGCACACAGGCTGCACATGGTGGGCACAGGCTGCATGGTGGACACAGGCTGCACATGGAACACAGGTTGCACATGGGACACAGGCTGCACATGGGACACAGGCTGCATGGTGGACACAGGCTGCATGGTGGGCACAGGCTGCATTGGCGGGCACAGGCAAGCTGCATTGATGGGCATGGATAAAGTTGTTAATATTTTTATAACTTAATTGCACAAAACATAAAAGTGTCATTTCATGAGATAATTTATGAGGGCGGGTTTAGGGGTGGGGCAGGGTAGGGGTTGGTGACGAGTAACCCTTGAGGCCTGGCTAGTAGCTCAGGACTTGAAATTTTGAGCCCTGTGTGTGTATATATATATATATATATATATATATATATATATATATATATAATGTATATTTAAGCCAATAAGTAAAAAGAAAAAAAAAATGATAAAAAAATGTTTATAAGTACATATATTTATCAGCTTCACACATAATTCTTAGAAATGTTTAAAGCTCAAAACTGATTTAATTCCAGCAGGTGTTCATCAATGATACAGCGTGCACTGGCTGACACCATAGATAACCTCTAAAGGGAGACAATACATTTTTTTAATGAAATTAAGTCCATCAACTAAGTTAACCCTTAAAATGTTTTTAGGTACATTTTTATTAAAATTATATATATATATATATATATATATATATATATATATATATATATATATATTGTGGGGGTTGTTTTATAGTGATGGATGTGTTTTGGTGAGTCCACGCCAGTCTGAACTGTAGTTAAGGGCTTTCAGGCCCACTTTTATTAACCACTTTACCCCCTTCCTGACCAGAGCAGTTTTTGCGATTCGGCACTGTGTTGCTTTAGCTGACAATTGTACCCAAACAAAATTGACGTCCTTTTTTCCTACAAATAGAGCTTTATTTTGGTGGTATTTGATCACCTCTGTGGTTTTTATTTTTTGCGCTATAAACAAAAAAAGAGCAACAATTTTGAAAAAAAAGCAATATTTTTTACTTTTGCTATTAAAATATCCCCAAAAAATATATAAAAGAACTAATTTTTTCCTCAGTTTAGGCCGATATGTATTCTTCTACATATTTGTATAAGCGTATATTGATTGGTTTGCGCAAAATTTATAGCGTCTACAAAATAGGGGATAGATTTATGGCATTTTTATTATTAATTTTTTTTACTATTAATGGCGGCGATCTGCGATTTTTTTTATTGGGACTTCGACATTATGGCAGTCACATCGGACACTTATGACAGTATTTTAGGACCATTGTCATTTATACAGCGATCAGTGCTATAAATAGCCACTGATTACTGTATAAATGACAACACTAAGGGGCGATCAAGGGGTTAAATGTGTCCTAGGGAGTGATTCTAACTGTGGGAGGGGATGGGCTACCACTGACATGACAGCGATCACTGCTCCCGATGACAGGGAACAGTAGATCCCTGTTATGTCACTAGGCAGAACAGGGAAATGTCTTGTTTACATAGGCATCTCCCCGTTCTGCCTCTCCGTCTCAAGATCGCGGGCCGCCAGCGATCATCGAGTTTGCGGGACCTGCGGGCGTGCAGTTGGTGGCGCGCGCCCGCAAGGTGGCAAATTCAAAGGGACTTACAGGTACACCCATTTGCCTGTACGAGCCATTTTGCTGACGTATATGTGTGCGGCGGTCGGCAAACGGTTAAACAAAACAAAAGTAAAGTTCACAGAAATAGTTGCCCAAGCAGGGGTTTTCACTGTCAAAACAGGTAATGAAAATGCCAAGCCAGCTGGCTTTCTCTTTAGAAGCTTTGCTGCTCTTGTCAGCATTCTTCAGACCCAGCTCTCCCAGCAATCTGGGCTCTCCTGGCCTTTAAAGTGGTGGTAAACTTCAGACATGAAATATGAACAAAGCGTTCAGGGGCTGTGGTTAGTGTGGAGATGAACTTCATGTCTGGTGGTCCTGCCCCCTCTTAGTGGGATTCTGGTCAAGGATATTTGGTCATTGTAAAGTAGTGAGTGTACAGCTTGTATAACAGTGTCAATTTGCTGTCCCCTCAAAATAACTCAACACACAGCCATCAATGTCTAAACCTCTGGCAACAAAAGTAAGTACACCCTTAAGATGAACTGTAGCTCCCCAGTGCTGGCAGCACTCATGCAGCCCCAGACCATGACACTCCCACCACCATGCTTGACTGTAGGCAGGACACACTTGTCTTTGTACTCCTCCTTTGTACTCCTCAGCTGGTTGCCACCACACACACTTGGCACCATCTGAACCAAATAAAATTATCTTGGTCTCATCAGACCACAGGGCATGGTTCCAGTAATCCTTGTCCTTAGTCTGCTTGTCTTCAGCCAACTGTTTTTGGGCTTTCTTGTCTTCATCTTTAGAAGAGGCTTCCTTCTGGGATGACAGCCATGCAGACCAATTTGATGCAGTGTGTGGCGCATGGTCTGAGCACTGTGTGACTGGCTGACCCCCCACCCCTTCAACCTCTGCAGCAATGCTGGCAGCACTCATACATCTATTTCCCAAAGACAACCTCTGGATATGACGCTGAGCACGTGGACTTAACTTCTTTGGTTGACCATGGTGAGGCCTGTTCTGAGTGGAACCTGTCCTGGTAAACCGCTGTATGGTCTTGGCCACCGTGCTGCAGCTCAGTTTCAGGGTCTTGGCAATCTTCTTATAGCCTAGGCTATCTTTATGTAGAGCAACAATTCTTTTTTTCAGATCCTGAAAGAGTTCTTCACCATGAGGTGCCATGTTGACCAGTATGAGAGAGTGAGAGTGATAACACCAAATTGAACACACCTGCTCCCCATTCACACCTGAGACCTTGTAACACGAGTCACATGAAACGGGGGAGGGAAAATTTCTAATTGGGCCCAATTTTTCACTTAGGGGTGTACTCACTTTTGTTGCCAGCGGTTTAGACATAAATGGCTGTGTGTTGAGTTATTTTTAGGGGACAGCAAATTTACACTGTTATACAAGCTGTACACTCACTAATTTGCATTGTAGCAAAGTGTCATTTCTTCAGTGTTGTCACATGAAAAGATAGAATAAAATATCTACAAAAATGTGCGGGGTGTACTCACTTTTTTGAGATACTGTGTGTGTGTATATATATATATCTATATATTTATATATAGATATATATATCTATATCTATAGATATATATATATATATATGTATATTTATATATTTATAAATAAAAAAGCTTTGTTTTTCCGCTCTTTACATTGCAGTAATAGAAAACCTTTTTGCCACTTCATCGGTTAAAGGCTGCGCTAATTGTCCAAATGGGTGGCAGACAAAGATCATTTCAAAATCAATATCTGCTAGAGAGAGGGAGAACGATGCGGTCAGCTTGGCCGCCCTCCTGGGAACAGATCTTTCTGCGGCGGGTTGAGTTGTTTTCTTGCAGTAAACCGATGTCAGCTCTGAAAATTACAGCCGCTTCCAAGGCGAGGACCTTTAATCTGAACATGCTCTCTTCATCCCCCGGTGAATTCTACAAAACGTCTCGAAAGTGACAGATATTCACATGGATGCAAGACTGAGCAAAAATCAATTGGTCCCTTGTTTCCGATTAGTGGAAAGGGATAATGGTGTAACCCATGCCAACCTTTTGGATACTCTCTTAAATCCTTCAGTTGTATTTAACCTTATGGAAAACATAGATATTAAAGTGGATCTTACATTACAAGTCTGCATGAATACATTTCTGACATGTCTCAATATACAGCAACAGTGTCATTTTTCAGAAAAGCTTGACCTTTTATAAAAAAGCCACCCCTGTGCTCCAGTCCAATGACTTTGCCTAAGCTGGGAGGATACAAGTAGCCTGCTCACCAGAGCTTGGTCAAAGAGCATGCTGCACTCAGCCTGAAAAATTATGTGTTGGTAGTCACTTTAAGGCTGGGTTCACACTGGTGTGAACACAGACATTGCATGTGATTCGCACCACATTGATGTTCAGATCACATGCGATGTCTTTGTGATGCGAATTCAGCCATACAGCCACACACCCATGCGATCCGCTTCCTGTACCATTTCACAGTTCGCACTGCGATCTATGAACCAATTTAGGGGTGTCATTAACTTTACATTGACACCCGCAGAGGTTTCGCAGAGGGCAGTGTGAACTGCCCACGTGTGACATGCAATGCAGGAACCAGCATGATTCCAGTGCAGGTTCCTGCATCGCATAAGTGTGAACCCAGCCTAATGCTGTAAATTATTCGATGTCTAGGTAACATTCCAGCAAATGTCAATTGCCAATCGGTGGCAGTTATGGGTTTAAATAAACATTCTGTGCAACAGGTGAAATTTGACTAACAGTGGAGTAATCTGCATTGGCCAGTACAATAGGAGGGAAAGAAGAGAGCGGGCACCACAACAGTTACTTATTAATCTAGTGGTAGCTTTAAAGGAGCCCCATCTCTATCCAGCAATGTCCACAAGTCCCTCGGCCATCAGGATGTTCCCTCCTCCTCCCCATTGGCTCCCTCTTCTGTCAATCAAAGTCAGTCAGCCAATCAGGAGTGAGAGGGGGTGGGGCCGAACAGCAGCTCCGTGTCTGAATGGACACACGGAGCTGGAGCTCGACTCGAGTGCCCCCATAGCAAGCTGCTTGCTGTGGGGGCACTTGACAGGAGGGAGGGGCCAGGAGCAGCAAAGAGGGAACCGAGAAGAAGAGGATCTGGGTTGCTCTGTGCAAAACCTCTGCACAGAGGAGGTAAGTATAACATGTTTGTTATTTAAAGAAAAACAAAAAACTAGACTTTACAATCACTTTAAATTTGCTTCCCTGCGTTTTAGTTGCATAAATCAATAATTTACTACTTCACTGGGACTTTCTATGCACAGCGTAAGTTCCCTTTACTCACCGTGATTGGCTGTCTTCCCCTGCCTGGAATTCATGGTTTCTGATTCTGCTATGATGTTATCTTCAAACACTTACAGCCCCGCATGGCAGTTCCTTTGTATGGTGGGAGGAGACAAATAGCCTAGTCTTAGTTATATGCCTCCTCCTATCACACAAAGGAACTGCCCATGTAGAGCTGTAAGTGGACTGCACATAATATACCAGATTCACAAGACAGAAATTCCAGACAGGAAGAAGTAGCCCATCATGGTAAGAACATTTTTGCAAGCAAAAGACCTAAAGCAGCATGCTTAACCACTTCCCTACCCAGCCATAGACATATGATGTCCACAGATGGGATCTTCCATCCTGGGTGGATGTCATATGACGTCCTGGGATTCACGGCCGTCTAGGGGGCGCGCACGCACCGCCGGGGGGGCGCGCCCGCCGCGCTGCTCGGGACCCAGTGCGTGTGCCCGGCGGCCGCGATGTCCGCCGGGCACCCGCAATTGCCCGTTAACCGGGCCGGACCGTGGATCTGTGTGTGTAAACACACAGATCCACGTCCTGTCAGTTGTGAGGAGAGCGATCTGTCTTCCCAGAATGGAGGAACACTGATCGGTCTCCTCCCCTTGTGCGTCCCCTCCCCCTACAGTTAGAATCATTCCCTAGGAAACATATTAACCCCTCCCCGCCCCCTAGTGGTTAACCCCTTCACTGCCTGTCACATTTACACAGTAATCAATGCAATTTTATAGCATTGATCGCTGTATAAATGTGAATGGTCCCAAAAATGTGTCAAAAGTGTCCGATGTGTCCGCCATAATGTTGCAGTCACGAAAAAAAATCGCGATCGCCCCTACCCTAAAAAAATAAATACTTTTTTTTTTAAAAATGCCATAAATCTATCCCGTATTTTGTAGATGCTATATCTTTTGCGCAAACCAATCAATATACGCTTATTGCAATTTTTTTTACCAAAAATATGTAGAAGAATATGTATCGGCCGAAACTGAGGAAAAAAATTTGTCTTTTTAAAAAAAAAAATTGGGATATTTATTATAGCAAAAAGTAAAAAATATTGTGTTTTTTTCAAAATTGTCGCTCTTCTTTTGTTTATAGCGCAAAAATTTTTTGGGTACAACGTTGCACGACCGCGCAATTGTCGTTTAAAGTGCGACAGCGCTGAAAACTAAAAATTGGCCTGGGAAGGAAGGGGGTGAAAATGCCCTGTATTGAACCGGTTAAAAATAGAGAAGAGTGCACATATTTACAGTATACGTCTACTTTATTAGTAACAAGCAAAGGAAAGTACTTGCCACAATGTGTATGTGGGTGGAAATACCCTTTATGATAAATTTTGTCAAAGTCACGCTTTAGGGTTGTGGAAAATGTTTAAGCAACACACAGGGTTCAGGCATAATTAAAGCGGAGTTCCACCCATTTAAAAGTCAGCAGCTACAAAAAGTGTAGCTGCTAACTTTTAATAAACAGACACTTACTTGTCCCAGGATCGGGAGCACAAAGCCTCGCTCCTCTCCCTCTCCTCTCCGCAGCGCCGGCATTGTAACTGTGGGCGCCCGGCTGTTGCTTCACAGCCGGGCTCGCTCTGCGCATCCGTGAGCCGTGCTGCGAGTTGTTAATGGCCGGGTAATCTTCTGGGACCTGTGATGTCTCCCAGAAGATTGCAGGGAGGGAGGGGAGAGAGGTGAAATTATTTTCGGAGCTGCGGCGCCAGGGGAGGAAGTTGAAGCTGGGTGCCTGTCAAAACTGGGTACCCGCTCCTCCCCCAAAAAAATGACATGCCAAATGTAGCATATCAGGGGGTCACCAGTACTTAAAGCGGAAGTTCCATTTTTGGGTGGAACTCCACTTTAGGGTATGTGGCAGGGGCTATAGAAAAAAATTACTGTAGACTCAAAAAATAATGAAAACATTAATTAGTCTAAATTGGCAATGGGGAAAGGAGAACATTTTTATGTATCCAAAGACTAGCTGCAGAGAACTTGATAGCTAGGCAGAAGCAATTATAGCTGCTCATTCCTCTGCAAAGTGCAGAGTTTGAAGCAAAGGATACATACAGTGGAATATGAATAAATTACTAAACATACTTATCTCTGTTGGATTATTTCAGTCCTGCCCTATGTCAGAAAAAGTGTCTGTTGCCCAACTGGAGACTGTTAATGCAACTTTACTTGCCTCTGTGCTAGATAGATGAGTTATAAGGGAGGAAAACCTGATATGTGGGTGCTTTGTTACCCTGACTGGTACACTCTGCACTGCCATGTGTGTGTATTTGTTAAAAATGAGAAGAGGCAATGACTATATTTTGTAAATTTCCACCAATTTGCAGTATCTCTAACTAAAATGCATTTTTTAAATTTGAATAGAGTGTGAAAGGGTCAAGACTTCTGTCAAGTTTTTATTGCTGTCTGCCTCCCCACTAGGGAGATTCACCCTCTCTATTTGTTTTGGTCACGATTGTCACCAGGATGGAAAGTGGAAGGCTGTAGGACGGTATCCTTAACAACCAATGTCAGAGTCATCAGCTGTCAATAGGTTTACCTGCTGACAGATGAATAAAAAAAATTGCCAATTAATGAAAAAATAAAAAACGGTGTGGGGTCCTCCCCAAAACCCATACCAGACCCTTATCCGGGAATGCAGCCTGACAGGTCAGGAAAGAGAGGGGACGAGCAAGCGCCCCCCCTCCTGAACCATACCAGGTCACATGGGTCAACATGGGGGGGTGCTTTAGGGCACACCCCAAAGCACCTTGTCCCCATGTTGATGGGAACAAGGGTCTCTTCCCCACAACCCTGGGCTGTGGTTGTGGGGGGTCTCCGGGCAGGGGCTTATTTTAATCTGGAAGCCCCCTTTAACAAGGGAGCCCCCAGATCCCGGCCCCCCCCATGTGAATGAGTATGGGGTACATAGTACCCCTACCCATTCAGCAAAAAAGTGTCAAAAAATAATAAAAAGACAGAGACAGTTTTTGACATTTCCTTTATTAAAAAACAAAAGAAAAATGGTGTCCCCCGATGTAAACCCGTCGCCAATCACGATGCCACCGCCATGAAGGCTGATCGCCTACTGCAGGCTTCCCACTTTGACAGTTATTATATAGGTAGGGGGCAGAGCCACCTGGAGACGTCACCGGGTTGTACCGCCCCTGTGACATCATCGACCCAGCATGCACTGGTTCTTGACGTCACAAGGGGGGCGGTGCCACCAGGTGACGTCGCCAGGTGGCCCTGCCCTATATAAGAATTGTCGAACGGCGGAGCCTGCAATAGGTGGTTGGCCTTCATAGATGGTGGGAGCATTTTTTTTTCTTTTTCGGTAGTGGCGGGCGACATAATTGAGGATGGATTTACTGTTTTTTATTTTTTAATAAAGGAATTGTCAAAACTGTCTTTTGTTTTTAATACTTCTTGACACCTTTTTGGTGAATGGGTAGGGGTATGTACCCCATACTTATTCACATGGGGGGGCCGGGATCTGGGGGCCCCCTTGTTAAAGGGGGCTTACAGATTCTGATAAGCCTCCTGCCCTCATACCACCACAGCCCAGGGTTGTGGGGAAGAGACCCTTGTCTCCATCAACATGTGGACAAGGTCTTTTGGGGGTGGCATGTTGAGCGCATGTGGCCTGGTATGGTGCACTTGTCTCCCCCTTTCCTGACCTGCCAGGCTGCATGCTCGGATAAGGGTCTGGTATGGATTTTGGGAGGGACTCCATGCCGTTTGTTTCTTTTTTCAATAGCTGGGCGCCAGCAATTGCAACCGCAAGTCAATTTAAATGTGATTTGACTCATTTTTTTTCCTCTATAAATGTCATTTTTGCTGCAGCATATTCTATACACCTACAAATGTGCCACTATACAGGAAGACTAAGGGGACCCCCCCCCCCCAGGCACTATACCTAAAGGAATTTTTTGTTTTTATTGTTGCATTTAAAACATATTAACTGCTTCCCGACTGCCTCACGCAGATATACTGTGGCTGAAAGGCACGTACAGGCAGATTAATGTACCTGTACGTTGCCCGTTAAGAGGCAGCTTGCGGGTGCGCGTGCGCCCGCCAGGAGCTCCATGATCGTGATCGCGGGTCCCGTGGACTCAAAGTCCACGGGGATACCCGCGATCGTCTCACGGTGAGAAAGAAAGGGGGGATGCTAATGTAAACAAGCATCTTCCCGTTCTGCCTATTGACACTGTCACTGATCACAGCTCCCTGTAATCGGGAGTAAGTTTATATTTTTGTGTTGGGCCGCATTCATAGCCATCTTGGACCACATCCGGCAGGTTGAACACCCCTGTCTTATGGCATATAGAGAGCTGCCTCTATGTCATCATTAAACTATAACTAAAGGCAAAACTTTTTTTTTGTTTTAGATAGAGGGGGAAGGGATTAGAACACCTGTTAGCTTTTATTGCTGTCTGTGCCCCCATTAGGGAGACTAGCCCTCTATATTTGTCCTGTTTACCATTATCATTGAAAGTGAAAGTAAAAGAAAATCCAAAATTTTGGGTTGTCCCCAGAAAAGTAATGGAGGGGAAATCTTCCAATGGGGACAACAGTTCTGGTGACCTGGGGTTCCCCAAGGAATTCCCTTAATTTGCAGGGATTTCCTCTCACTTCCTGTTTTGGCTATGGAACAGGAAGTGAAGGCAAATTTCCCCATTATGACGAAATAAACCTTACAGGAGTTATAACCCTTCCTTAGTCTATGCAAAATAAAAGGAAAAAAAATGCCTATAGTTCCACTTTAATAATAATTTTTTTGTATTGGGGGTCAGTTGCTCCACCAACATTTTGACTTTAAAATAAATCTAAAGTCACAGTTGTGCTTAATCTCTACATACTAATTTTGTCTATTATTATTATAAAGGATTTATATAGCGCCAACAGTTTGCACAGTGCTTTACAAAATGAAGGCAGACTTTACAGTTACAATACAATTTAGTACAAGAGGAATCAAAGGACCCTGCTCATTAGAGCTTACAATCTAACATGCAAATTCGCTGTTATCTGTATCTATCCAGCTTTATGGTCATTGGCAGACAATGCCCCAAATGAGGGGCTTTTTTTGGTACAAGAACAACTCTGGGATAGCTGAAGTACCTGTAACCCAAAAGAGCCATCTCATAACAACTGAAAACCACCAAAATCCATCTTGACCCCTTCCCGCCCGTCCTATTGTAAAATTATGACCGGGCGGGAGCACTGTGATAAAAATGTTATATGGGTACAGTGTTGCATGACCACACAATTGTCATTCAAAGTGTAACATCACTGAAAGCTGAAAATTGTCCTGGGCAGGAAGGGGGTAATCGTGTCTGATATTGAAGCGGTTAATTTCACCCTCTTCATTGACTGCAACAAAATGCAGGAACCCAATATGTACAATCTGGAGGAAAGAAGGGAAAGGGGGGACACGATTGAAACCTTTAAAAGAGAAGTATGGGGATGTTTTTTTTTTGCAGAAACATACTTACCTAGGTGAATGCAACATTGGTCTGATGCTGCATCTGTCCCCATCCAGCTCTAACACTGAGAACTGAGCGATCAAACACCACCGATCGCTCGGTTCTCAGAGTAGAGAGTTGGTGACTGTCAGTCACCGGCTCTCTGCTCTTCTCCCCCGCTCACTGTAGTGCTGGGCTGTGGAGCGGGTTGGAGCAACCAGCTTAGGCTCTCAGCGACTCGCTGAGAGGCTGAGCCAGGTGCAAGTCTAGGCATGTGGGCCAATCCTGACAGATATGGTCGCAAGCTTTCCAAAGCCTGGACTGGCTCCGTGACCTCAGGCGACAACAGGCTTCAGCTGAAAACGGGTCACAGAATCTAACTCCACTCTTGTGATCCACAGAAGTACATCCAATGGAGCTTTGGCTGTACTTCTCCTTTAATGAATGAAGGGCGTGAATAAGATTCAGGTGGGCAGTATTTTCAATATGAGTCTGAGATCAAGAACATAGAACCTCAAACTAGCAGAAAGAAAGTTCAAAACTAATCTTATAAAATAACATAAGAACTGGATGCTTGGAACAGACGTCAAGCAGACTTAGCGAGTCAGTAAGTGGATTTAAAAATGATTGGGATAAACACAGGAAGGTAAAAAAAAAAAATCATACTTAAGGAAAAAAAAAAACAAATGTGTTATTCGACCAAAATGAGGATATTTTACTATCATGTGCCCAGCTGTTAGAAGCATGGGAATATCATCATCAGATTATTTTTTTCTTATTTTTATAGAATGGTGTGTTTTCTTGGAATTACAATAGCGTTATATTACCAATTTACGGTAGATGTACATAGCGCTTCGAAGAGGTCCTCTTAAATCAATACTATTCCAGTACTTTCTTTCTCATCATATGAATTGTTGTTTTTCTGCCTCTACCGTAGATTTGGGAGTTTTCTGGCTAACCGTGACCTTTCTACATTTGCGTCAGGCACAATAGGGTCACGGTCAAGTTGACTACTTGCCTGAAGCTAGATGCAGTTCTTTGCTAATTGACTTGTATTTCTCTAGTAGGAACTAATGTTAGTCCCTTCCGAGGTCAGACCTGCAGCTCTTTTTATTGTGATATTCGAAGCATTGCTTTAGGAAAGCGACATTGAAAGCATTGTCTCTTAGGAGATGCACTTTTATGGATATGCGATGACATATTTAAATGACCTTTTATGACATTGTTGAAATGTAATGAACACCAGCGAGGGGAAATATAATATTTATACTTAAAGAAAAACTGTACTGAGAGAATTGCAGAGAAACCAGATCCCGGCTGTCAAAGTGACAACCAGTTATGATGAATTATCGGGTACAGCAGCTATGGAATTACAAAAGAGTTTGAAATATAAAGAGAAACCATAATCCGACCTGTCAAAGTGACATCCAGTTCATATGACTTTGCCGTGTACAGAAGTCATCATTCAAAAGGAAGATCAGGGAGTACAAGGTATGCCCGAGGTATTTAAATTCAGTTTTTTAAGGGCATACCCCATATGTCCAAGGTCCACACGTAGTTAAATCAAGCAGTTATCAATGCAGCAACTGTCAGACCTCATGGGGCCTCTCAATTTTGACATCATGTCAGCCATTAGAGAGATAGTGTGAACCAGAAGGCCCATGTGTGGATAAATGTGCATATATTTTTGGGCATGTGATAGCAAAGCATGCAACTGTAGCGCTACCCCCAAATGAGCCACTGGAATTAGATCCTATTTCCCCAGCACTCACAGTCAGTCAACAGGCATTTTCCACAATCTCCAATTGGCTCAAGAAGACAGTCTAGGAGTTTTAGTTTAGGTTAGTGTCAGGAGCATCTAGTGCTCCTGCTCCTTATTCCAGCATCCGGGGTTTTTGGATATGGTATTCTCTCTGTCTGTCCACCTGCAAGGTGATTCATGTGATCAGTCTCTGGGTAGAAACCAAACCTGTTATAAGCCAGCCAAACCCTCACCAGCGTGCTTGTGATAGAGAGTGATACGTGTGTTATTCCTGATCAAGCCCCCTGTCTGTCTGCCCTGCTCTGCTAGATTGGGTTTCCCTGTGTATGACCTTGGACTGAATTTTGGACTATTCCCTCAACTCAGCTTGCCTTTTTACCTTGACTGTCAAAGAACCACTCTGCTTGTCTGCCAACCATAAGTACCAGTTTGCTTTGTTCAGTTCGCACCTGCCCTGGCGTGGTGGCCAGGCACTATAGCATTATGTATAAGACCTGGGAGCAACCAAGTACCAGTAGGCTTGCTTGCCCTTTGGGAAAGGGGGCTGCTATAGGTGAAGTACACAGTAGCCAGCTATGGTGTCTGACCACCTGTGTTGGGTTAGAGGTGACAGTTTAGGGAACGCAAAACCTGGATAGGGATTGGAGTACATGGGATGCCCAAAACTGAAGAGCTCGTAAACTTTCAAAAGCGGTTGAGGAATTGCTAAAGTCGCTGGTTGGTAAGTTCCAGCTGACTTTACTCTCACTGGTGGGAGTAATGATGCAGCTGCACAAAAATGGCAAAAGGTTCTGACAAACAAGTCAATGTTCAAGAGACAGTACCTTGCTGTATTTCATGGCACCTGGCTGCTCAGATGCACACAGTAGAGATATTAGGGTGCTCCTGGCGGTCTCTTTGGGTCCAAGACATGTGCAGTATTGCACCACACTGTCATCTCTGTAGCTTTGGATGTGGTGCTGATTTGTACTCACTCAGTCCACTTTAACCACTTCCCGCCCGGCCTATAATAGATTGACGGCCGGGAAGTGGTTCTGCTATCCTGACTGGGCGTCATATGACGTCCAGCAGGACAACATGCCGGGGCGCGCAGCGCGACGATCGCGAGTGTGGCGTGTCCGTCTGACACACCGCATCTCCGATTGTGATAAGAAGCCTCTGACAGGTAAACCGGGAAACGGCATTCCTCGGTTCGCGCTGACAGGGAGAGCCGATCGGCAGCTCTCCCTGTCAGAGGGGGGGGGTCTGTGCTGATAATTAGCCCACTGATTATCAGCACAGCCCCCATCAAATGTACCAATAAGCTGCCAATCGGTGCCCAGTCAGTGCCCCATCAAAGTGCCAATCAGTGTCCATCACAGTGTCAATCAGTGTCCAGCATTAACACCTGTCAGTATCTGCCCAATCAGTGCTACCCATCAGTGCCATCTATTAGTGTCCATCAATGCCACCTGTCAGTGCCAGTCAGTGCTGCCTATCAGTGCCACCGGTCAGTGCCTATCAGTGCTGCCTGTCAGTGCCCATCAGTGCTGCATATCAGTGCCACCTATGCCTCCTCATCAGTGCCACCTTATCAGTGCCAACTCATCAGTGCTCATCGGTGCTGCTTCATCAGTGCTCATCGGTGCCGACTCATCAGTGCTCGTCAGTGAAGGCGAAAACAAAATTTTATAACAGAAACAAAGAAAAGCGTTTTTTTTTTTTTTTTTTAATGTCGGACTTTTTTAGTTTGTTTAGCAAAAAATAAAAACCGCAGAGGTGATCAAATACCACCAAAAGAAAGCTCTATTTGTGGGAACAAAATGATAAAAATTTAGTTTTGGTACAGTGTTGTATGCCATTCAAAGTGCGATAGCGTTAAAAGATCAAAATTGTCCTGGGCGGGAAGGGGCGAAAGTGCCTTGTATTGAAGTGGTTAAGCAGTTTCTTAGATCCAGAAAGCCGCTGCACTGACTTCTCTGCTGTGCAGACTGTTCCAGGCTTGGCTTGGTGTCTGCAGCTAAGCTAAGCTGAGACTGGACTGAGTGAAAATTGAGGCTGCTTACTTCTCTCTCTATCTTGCTTCCTTGCTCTTCCTTCTGCCCCAGGGGCAGAACCCACAGCATAGGGGTCTCCTCCAGACAACTGGACCCCGGACACTGCTCTCAAACTGGGACTGGTGTAAACTCCATAAATGTTCAGGCTGCAGCCTTTGTTCTACCACCCACTATGTTCTGGAAATATCCAGGGAGTTCCAGAACACAGGGGGAGGTAACAGCACCACAGCCTTTGAAGCACAGCCTCCCAAACAAAATTAACCCATGCTCCTCTGCCTACAGGGGAGACAAACTAAACTTTCATACACTAGCAACAGTAGGGGTGCTACCCAACAATGCACATAGGAATGTACATAGAAACACATGCACAACTGTATGCACATGGGTGCACAGGCATGTCCACCACAGATACGGGCACTTAGTGACTTATTTAAACTAGGGCCCTGAATGAGATTATTGCTGAATGGTCTTTCAGGTTGAGTTCCTGTTATCCTCGATCTTGAATCTGCTTTGACCCAGCTTTCATCTGACTTGCTTGTGGATTACCCTTACCTGTCTATGTTTGCTGCCTACCTTGGCCTAGGCTCTTGACCAAGATTTTGCCTCTTGATTCTTTACCTTGCAACCTCTGCTTGTTCCTGACCTTGATCCTGTTTATGATTTTGCTTTCTTGCTTGACCAAACTTGGCTCGTGATCCGGCTTTGCTCTCTACTGGACTTGGTGAAATCTGGGTGCCCTCTTTGCAGTGCATCTGCTTACCTGACACCAGGATTCCCAAGTTCAGAAATTTTGGTTCCAGGTTTCTGGCACCTGCCACCTTGCATTGCCTAGCAGCCCCTGTCCCATCTTCCAAAGGTGCTCAGATGGAAATTGTGCGAGAGACCACCTTTATCATTTCATAAGACCAGAAAAGGGGTCTAATATAAACCTTCATAAGTCATTTTTGCCACCCAATTAATAAATATTCAGTTGTATTCAGTTTCCTAAATAGGCCGAATTGAGACTACATCTCTTAAAGTTCGTGAACGCTGTCCTTGTTTTCTTCAAAGTTCTGTTAGGAACTTTCTTTAAAAGAAAGATTATGTACCATCATTCTGTTTATGTAGCGATTCCATCAATGTTGCAGATGAAAGAATTCCGCCTGATGAGTGGATCTCAGAGGATTGGCATCCAGCTGTTTTTGTTCGCACCGGGCTCTTTGTACTTCTTTCATGCATCAGCCGTCGATGATCATGTATAATGCGAGGGCTTTGTGGGAAAATACAGGAGAAAACAAATTTAATAGAGTTTGCTGTACAGACTTGCTTACTTGTTTCCTGAAGTTTAAAGGTAACACAAACAAGCTTTTGAATATTTGGTTTAAGTTTATATAGGATTTGACTGGACTTCTACTTTAAACTTCATCTCCACACCTGGGCTAATTACACCCTATCATGATTGGGACATATTGCTGCAGTGAAGATGACCAAATGTGTTAATCTGCTTCGGGTTTTACCAGATCCTATCACACTGCTTGTCATCTGCTCTATTCAAAACCAAGTAATGAACTTTGGCAGAATCACAGACCAAGGCACTCTAAAAATATTGGGTTGATTTACTAAAACTGGAGTGTGCAAAACTTGGTGCAGCTGTGCATGGTAGCTAATCAGCTTCTACCTTCAGCTTGTTCAATTAAGCTTTGACCCAAAAAACCTGAAAGCTGGTTTCTTTGCAGAGCTGCACCAGATTTTGTACTCTCCAATTTTTGTAAATCAACCCCAAAATGTTCCAAACCAGGCCCAACTGAGGTCTAGGTGTCCTGAATAGGGATGAGCCGAACACCTCCTGATTCGGTTCGCACCAGAACCTGCGAACAGACCGAAAGTTTGCGCAAACTTTAGAACCCCATTAAAGTCTATTGGACTCGAACGTTCAATATCAAAGTGCTAATTTTAAATGCTAATATGCGAGTTATTGTCCTAAAAAGGGTTTGGGGACTGGGTCCTGCCCCAGGGAACATGTATCAATGCAAAAAAAAGTTTTAAAAACGGCTGTTTTTTCGGGAGCAGTGATTTTAATGATGCTTAAAGTGAAAAAAAAAAGTTAAATATTCCTTTAAATATCATACCTGCGGGGTGTCTATAGTATGCCTGTAAAGTGGCGCGTGTTTCCCATGCTTAGAACAGTCCCTGCACAAAATGACATTTTTAAAGGAATAAAAGTCATTTAAAACTGCTTGCGGCTTTAATGTAATGTCGGGTCCTGGCAATATGGATGAAAATCAGTGAGACAAACGGCATAGGTACCCCCCACCCCCAGTCCATTACCAGGCCCTTTGGGTCTTGTATGGATATTAAGGGGAACCCCGCACCCAAATTAAAAAAAGCAAAGGAGTGGGGCCCCCAAGCCCTATATACTCTGAACAGCAGTATACAGGCGGTGCAAACAAGACAGGTACTGTAGGTTTGTTGTTAAGTAGAATCTGTTTGTAATTTTGAACTAGTACATTTTTAAAGTGTAGCTTCAGCCAAAAAATCTATTTTTAAGCTTTTTGGAAAACATAGGGAAGGGTTATCACCCCTGTAACATTTGTTTTACTGTCTGTGCACCTCTTCAGAAGATTTCACCTCACTTTCTGTCCCAATGGCAAATGTTTTTTGAAAATTTGGGGTTTTTAGTGAAACAAGGATTGATAAAGCATCAGTGAAGAGGAGACACGTTTTTCCCATATTAACTCTTACAGGAGAGAATTTCCCTTGCTAGGGGTAGATTTCATCTCACTTCCTGTTGTCTCCTTCCGTTTGCACGTAGGAGTTGCTTGTAAGTTGGATGTTTGAAAGTAGGGGCCTGCCCTATATACTCTGCAGAAATTGGGGCCTTAGGTTTTGGTGTTTCCACAACACTGTTACTCTTGGTGGGCGCAGGAACGAGCCCTGCTGTGAAATATTAGATCAAGAATTATAATTACATGCCATTGTTAAACAGGGGCAGAAAAATTGGGCCTGTGGTGGTGGTGTTGCCACAACACTGAAAGCCCTCACATTTTACAGCAGGGCCCATTCCTGCGCCCACCAAGAGTAACTGTGAGGGCTTTCAGTGTTGTGGCAACACCACCACCACAGGCCCAATTTTTCTGCCCCTGTTTAACAATGGCATGTAATTATAATTCTTGATCTAATATTTCACAGCAGGGCTCGTTCCTGCGCCCACCAAGAGTAACTATTAGATCAAGAATTGTAATTACATGTCCCTGTTGAACAGGGGCAGGAAAATTGGGCCTTAGGCACTGGTGCCACAACACTGCAACCCCTCACAGATGCTATAGTTGGAGCGCAGGAATGAGCCCTGCTGCAAAGTATTGCATCAAAAATTGTAATTGCATGCCCCTGTTAAACAGGGGCAGAAAAATTGGGCCTTGGCTACTGGTGGCGGTGCCCAGAACCTAAAATGTTCTTACAAGCTATCAGCATGAAAATTGAGGAGGAAGAGGATTGTGAATCAGCATAACAGGATATTCACTCAGCATCAGCATAGGCAGTCTTGAAGGGATCTCACATTTAAAAAAAATCAATCGGTTACATCAGCATCAGGTGCTTGGTAGCTGGTGATCCAAGACTGATTCATTTTTATGAAGGTCAGCCGATCGACCGATTCGGTGGACAGGTGCACCCTGTGATCGGTTACAAAGCCTCCAGCAGCACTGAATGTGCGTTCCGAAAGAACGCTGGATGCAGGACAGGCCAGTAGCTCAACTGCATACTGTGCAAGCTCTGGCCAGTGATCCATCCTCAAGACCCAGTAACCCAGAGGATTTTCGGTGGGAAAGGTGTCCAAGAAAGATCATGACCCTAGGTAATCCTGCACCATGTGAATCAGTCGCTGGCAATGGTGGCTGGAACTGATCAGACCTTGGGGCTGCAGACTAAAAAATTGTCTGAATGCTGATAGCATTTAAAAAAAAAAAAATTGGCGTGGGCTTCCCCTTAAAACCTACACCAGACCCCGAAAAGCCTGGTATGCATTGGGGGGACCCAATGCTGTTTTTTTTTTTTTCGAATTCTCTATTGCCAGCATTCTTTTGTTCACATTTCAGTTCTCAGTGAGGAAGCCCTCTGACAGCTAATGACTCGGTTGTTCAGTACGTGGCGGCCGGCTTCCCAGCCCGCTCCTTAAGAACCAGCTATTCTTCATATAGAATTCAAATCCAAATTCAAATCATTCCAAAAATTTGGAATTCATTTGAAAATTCATGAAAATACAAATTAAATTAAACTAAACAAATTCTGAAACAAATCAACAAAACTAAATTAGTAACATAACAAATCTTTTCAAAATGAAACACATTTATTCATTCTGCACATGTCTATCTAAGACCCCACACTAGGTCACTCTAGAATCTATTTAATCAGGAAACAATCACATAGCACTGCACTGGACAAACCCCCTTATAAGAATCCCATGAAAAAGTCCAATCTAAAGCCTCATACACATGATTAGATTTTCCGACGGGAAATGTGTGATGACAGGCTGTTGTCGGAAAATCCGACCGTTTGTATGCTCAATTGGACAATTTTTGTTGGATTTTCCACGAGCAAATGTTGAATAGCAGGTTTTAACATTTTCAGCGGTCTAATGTCTGTTGTCGGATTTTCCGAGCGTGTGTGCACAAGTCCGCCGGACAAAAGTCCAAAGTACAAACACGCATGCTAGAAAGCAAGGACGAGCCAGAAGCGGTCGGTCTTGTAATCTAGCGTTTGTAATGGAGAATTAACATTCGTGACGTGGCAAATTATGAAATCTCGAAAGCAGCGCACATTCTCTTCTTCTTTAATGGGATAATAATGAAGCTGCTTTGCTGGTGATGCTGATGGAGTTATTGCAAACAAATTTTCAAAGGCTTTTTTTTTCTAGTGAAATAAAGAATAATATTATTATGCTTTTTTTTTTTTTTGGGCAAGTTACCACAACACCATTATCCCGTAGTTTTTAAGTTCAAAGATACAACTATGTTGGCATTAATTTTACATTGTATCTTTTTTAAATGTAACTGCCTACTCCTAAACTGTCATTTGAAGTAAAACACATAGCCAAGTATTATTCTCCACAATTTTTTTTTATTGTGCATTAAAAAAAGAAAACAAATAAAATTAGACATGCTATCTGCCAATAGAACTTAACAAAAAAGTGCATTCTATGCATCCAAAAATATAGAAAATATAACAAATCAAATCAGTATTATTCAACCAGAAAATAAAATAAAAGCCTCATGCATGTGTCCTGCTTCTTAATATAGGAGGTCAACAATGCCAAGACTTGGTGAAAGCAGGGGTCCATCATCCGGCGTTAATTTCCAAAAATCATCTGGATTGTTCTCCTGGAGCTCCCACAGCAAAGGCATATGACATAATTGGTCACGATTAATAAAGCAACCAATTTTTGGTCCAAGAACGCCTCCTCCTCCTGTTCCTGGACTGGACTTGGGTCAAAGCAATAACTCCAAGGCCAATAATAAATAACACGTTATCTTCTCTGATTCCGCAACATGTCTGGTTGACGAACGGTCGCTCAGAAGCGAACTGAAAAGCACGAAATGAAAAGCACAAACTAAAAAGCGCTAAATGAAAAGCGCAAAATGAAAAGCGCGACTCACCAAACTTCTACTAACAGGAAATTAGCAGAAGGAGCCCAAAGGGTGGTGCTAAACATCTGAAAAATCACGTTGTATGTCACTACGTCCGTGTTTGTTGGCCGACAATTCCTTGCCGTTTGTATGCAAGACAAAATCCAGGCACGCGCCTTTGGACAAAAGTCTGAGGTTTTGTCTGCTGAAAATCCGATCGTGTGTACGAGGCTTTACTGTGTATGAAGTCTATACAATCAGTGCACCGATTCTAAGGATTCTGCAGCTTCCGAAATGCCTTGGTAGGGAGAGCAACTGATAAAACATAAAGGGAAGCTCAAACCATAGCACAATTACACCTTTTAATAACATTCAATACCAAAAGAATAAAATCATTGCACTCACATGTGTTACTTGAATTAAGCGCCTCAATGTAAACAGCAGAGCTGGTCCCAGTTTTAAGGCGCAGTAGGTTGCAAATCCACGTATGAGGATCACTCTGCAACCCACTGTATTCTTGGAACTGGGAATCATCTCTGGTATTTACATTGATGCACTTAATTCAAGTAACACCTGTGAGTACAATAATTTTATCTTTTTGGTATCAATCCTAATAAGAAGTGTACCTGCACTATGGTTTACATTTCTCTTTTGTTCGTTTTTTGTTTTTTCATGGTACCTAGTCGGTTAGTACATTTGATGTATGGCAATCCCTCCACCTGCTTTTGTGGCTGTTTGGACAACGGCACAATTCTGCATACCTGGTGGACATGCTCTGACAAAGTAAAGCCTGTAGCAAAAAAAATAAATAAGCGTAGGCCTGCATGAGGAGGTACACAGGGAGACTGGGCTAGTGGGGGTTAAAATTCTTGCAGGTAAAAATTTAGGAGGCAGGGGATTGGCCAGACAGGGTGAAAAGGGGCAGGCTGTACAGTGAAGAGGTCACGGGTATCAGACATCCGGTCAGCACATGAGGAGAGGAAACGTTCCTGTGCTGACGTGTCTACCCGTGCTCTTTCCTCTGCGGATCCATGATGTCGGATCCAAGGTACCTGGTGGAGCAGTTGCAAGCAATGGCGGACACCATGGGGACAGCATGGCTGCAGAGTCAGCCACCGTGGCTGCCGCCAGCTCACAGGCACAGACGTGCTCGGCGGGCATGCCCACCAGAGCCCTTCAACCCATCCAAGTCCCTACAAGCTCAACGCCGCTCAGGGAGCCCAGATTCGGACCCTCTGGCTCAGCCTCCCCTGGCAGGAGCAGGTATGGGCGCCGCGAGGAATCCCTGTCGGGGGCGGAGCTTGGCAGGACAGAGATACAGCCATAACCCACCCCCCGGTCCTGGAGCGGAGGAAGACCTGCGTGATTGCGGCCCCATCCCTGGCGGGTGTTGTACCGGGAATGGCGGCTCAGCGGGGGAGGAGTCACACCATGGGTCTGGGCCAGCCTGACAGTGACCCCCCTACACCTGGATCCAGCCGGGATTCAAGGGCTCCAGCTTCGGGGAAGAGCACCAAGGCCCCTCCTACATTGGGGGGGTGAAGAGGTGTTACACCACCACGGCCGAGCACAGCAGTCCTGGGGGTCAGAGGCACAGGAAGGACGACGAGCAGCCGGGGGCCTTCTGCAGGCGGCTTATCCTCACCAGTCCAGTCTGCAGATGGTCTCCACGATTCATCCAGCTCGGAGGGAGAACTGTCCAGTGATGAAGAGTATCTTGCTCCGTGGAGGTCAGCTACGGATCGCCCTGCGGCTCGGTTGTTACAGGTGGGTTTCACAGAGTTTTTTTTGATGCCTTGCTCCCTTCCTCAGATTCCCCCTGCGGCGGACAATCTTAGGTCCTTCATGTTGCACTCCGAAGTGGTTTCTGAGAAGCTTGCTAAGGAAGTGTTGTTGGGCCGCATGTGCGGCCCCTTTCCATCTCCCCCTTGGAGGTGGTATTGCCTTTGGGCGTTGTTCCGAAGAAGGAGCCCAATAAGTTTCGGCTTATCCACCATCTTTCGTTTCCTAAAGGCGGCTCCGTCAATGATGCCATCGACCCCGAGGCATGTGCAGTGTCTTATACCTCATTTGATGGTGCCGTGTTTTGGGCTCATCGATACGGCAAGGGGGCCCTTATGGCCAAAACAGACATAGAGGCGGCTTTTCGATTACTTCCGGATCACCCGCGCAGTTTTCATCTCTTGGGTTGCAAATGGTTAGGGGCTTTTTACATGGATCGCTGCCTGCCTATGGGCTGCTCCATCTCATGCGTCCAATTCAAGACCTTTAGTTCATTTCTGGAGTGGGTGGTGCAGGACGTAGCGTGCGTCAATTTAGTTATTCATTACCTGGATGTCTTTTTCTGTGTTGGCCTTCCATGGCTACAGTACAGCACATAACGGAGCACTTTGGTATTCCTCTCTAGGTGGACAAGACTGAGGGTCCTGCGTAGGTGATTAAGTTTCTGGGTATAGAGATCGATTCCAGGGCAATGGAATGTCGTCTGCCGGACGATAAATTGCATGCTCTGAAGGAGGAGGTCCATTTGGCTGCTGGAAAAAAATGGAAAAAACAAGATCCTGCTACGGGACCTGCAATCTCTACTCGGTAAGCTCAATTTTGCATGCCGTATTATGCAGATGGGCAGAGTTTTTTGTAGACGGCTGTCGGCTGCTACGGCTGGGGTCACTTCATCCAGGCACTTCATGAGGCTGAATAGGGAACATAGGGCTGACCTGCAGGTTTGGCGTGAATTTTTGGGCAAGTTCAATGGCCGGTCCATCTGGATGGAAGGGCCGGTCAGCAACTATGACCTGGAGCTTATTACGGATGCGGCTGGATCTACTGGGTATGGAGCATTCTTGAGGGGTCGGTGGAGTGCTGAGCGCTGGCCCACCGAATGGCGGGAAGCGGAATACTTGAAGAATTTGGTGCTGCTGGAACTTTTTCCAGTGGTGGTTGCCCTTGTGCTCTGGGGTGAAGTGTTTAGAAACAAAAAGATCCGGCTTCACTGCGATAACTTGGGGGTAGTGCAGGTTCTCAACTCTCTGTCAGGGTCCTCCCCTCCGGTGATACGTCTGTTGCAATACTTGGTTTTGTGTTGTCTTCGGCAAAATGTTTTCTTGTACGCTGTGCATATGCCTGGGGTGGTGAATACGGTGGCTGACGCTCTTTCCTGTTTTCAGTTGGACAGGTCTCGGGAGTTGGCGCTGGGCACGGAGCAGCACAGAACCCCTTGTCCTCCTCATCTGTGGCGGGTTTCGGAATTGCCTCCGATTTGATTTGAAACTCCTTGAGTGAGTCGACCTGGTCTTTCTATTCTAAGGTCTGGAGGGAATGGGGGGCTTTGACACAGTGGGTAGGGATTGAGGGTAACAGTGGGAAAGTTAGCCAGCTGGTTATCTATTTCGTATGTCTGTGTTTTATGGATGGGATATCTATTTCGGCCATGCAATGGAAATTGGCCAGCCTGGCTTTTTGGTTTAAACTGTGGGGCATGCCCGATTTTACCAAAGACTTTTTGGTGAAGCAGGCCCTGAGAGGTTATCGAAAGGGTGCACGATTTTGCAATCGTTGTTTTTGCAGACATCCGCAGTTTGTTCATCTGATTTTGAGACATTGCTGTTCCAGGTGGCCTTTGCTTTGGCTTTCTATAGAGCCCTTAGGGTTGGGGAATTAGGTGGCTGTCGGCGGCGGATGTCCGCTGCGATGGCTTGTCGGTCAGGCTTTTCATCCGTCATTCCAAGACGGATCAGGACGGAAGAGGGGCTCACGTTGAGTTGCTCCGGATCCCAGGCTCAATCATATGCCCGATGGCGGCGGCAGTGGATTACATAAGGCTTGGCCGGTTCTTTCCTGGTTCATTTGGATGGTGCGGCTCAGTCTACTTTTCAATTTGTAGCGGTCCTGCGGCACTGCCTCTCAATTGCCGGTATCGAGGCCCATAGTTTTTCCTCACATTCTTTTCGTATCGGTGCGGCCACTGAGGCGGACAACGCAATGGACTGGACAACGCAGTGGTCAAGCGTATTGGCAGGTGGGAGTCAGATAGATTCAAAATTTATGTCCGCCCCCATTTGATTTAACACATGTGGGTTCTCTGGGGGTATGTCTTGTGTTTTTGTATAATTCTCTCATACTTTACTGTGTAGTCGCTGTGGTAAGGCTGTGCTGTGTGTGTGTGCTATGTTTCCCTTTTTCTTTCAGATCATACTTGCCTCATATGGATATTGGGTCATTCTTTTGTACATTGGGGGGCTAAGAGAGCTGACGCCAGGCCTAATGGCCACCAGCTGGGCTTCCCTAGAGCAGAGGCCAGTATTCGGTTGATAGGCGTTCCAGGGTGGTTATGGAGCAGGGTCGTCCCGGAGGTCAACGGGGTCGCTAGATGGCACAGGTCCCCCCAAGGTGCTAGTCATACACACTGGTGGTAATGACCGGGGGGTTCGGTCCAGTAGACACCTTTAAAGGAGACATCAAGTTTGACGTGCTGTGGCTGCAAGCGGCATTTCCGCATACGGTGGTGGTGGTGGTCGGATATGGTTGCTCGCACCACCTGGCGTCTTGCCAGGTTGGCGGCGAAGCTCAACAGGGCCCGAGATGAGGCTAACAAGGAGGTTGGGAGGTTTGTTACACAAAACGGGGGTTTCGTAGTCAGGCATCAGGAGCTTGAGGTAGATACGTGGAAATATCTCCGTGAGGGTGGGGTCCATCTGAATGTGGTGGGCACGGATCTGTGGTCACTGGGCTTGCAGGATGGGATACAGCGAGCGGTACGTTTTTGGCGGGGAACAAAGGTGTGAGGCTTCACACTTTGCGCTGTGACGGTTGGGTCTTTGGAGGTATTTGTAAATAAACTGCTGGAATTAGATGATTGGGACACATCTGAGGTATGGGTCCCCGGTGAATGCCAGTTATGGTGGATTAACTGGGAGTGAGAATGGTGCATCTGCTGAATGTTCTACCATTTGCAAGACAGATCATTTCAAAAACATGGCTTTCAGAGAACTTATGCTTATCAAAGGTAAATCCAGGGTACAATGGACTCTATTGAGACATTGACAGCTGAACTGCAAGGCTCTATGCCTGAATTTTACAAGGTCTGGGAACAGTGGGTTACTCGTTTTCTACCTGCTAATTTTGATCACCATCTCCTTAAGTTTTGATATATGCAACCCTCAATCATCCACACACATATTAGCCTAGAATACTTCTGTAAAACAAAGAGGGGAAGGGAGGGAGACAGTGCGACTGCTCTGGTGTACATAGGCGTGCGCACGGGGTGTGCCGGGTGTTTAATCACCCCAAGCTGTCTCCCAAGATTTGCCCCGAAATGTTGCATTCAAGAGAGTGTGTAGCCCCCACTGCTTGTGAAACAGTTTCACAGACAGCAGATGGTGAGGTTTACCAGAGCCACTGAGTGTGTGAACTGTTATATAACGTCACTGCTTGCAGAGAGAGAGAGACCAGCTGTCAAAATTCAGCGGTGATGTCAGGGGTGAGCGGGACCGAACGACTATCAAATACCAGCCAATGGGATGGGGTCTGGGCAGGCCACTATGTTTATGTGGCTCCGCCCCCCGTCTTAAGCTGCCCAATCATTGGCTGGTGTTGATAGCTGCTTGATCCCGCCCATCCCCGACATCGCGGCTGTGTTGTGACAGCACCTCTCCCTCCCTGCAAGTAGTTACATTATATCTGACAGTTTCACACACCAAGCGGCTCTGGCAAGTCTGTCTGCTGCATGTGAAACTCCTCCTCTCCCCTGCCAGTGCAAATCAATGTTGCCTATCAGTGCCAACCAGTGCTTCATATCAGTACCAACCAGTGCCAAGTGCAAACCAATGCTGCCTATCAGTGCCAACCAATGTTGCTATGCCAATCAGTGCCAATCAATGTTGCCAATCAGTGCCAACCAATGCTGGATATCAGTAACAATCAATGCTGACAATCAGTGACAATCAATGCTGCCAATCAATGTCAATCAATGCTGCCTATCAATGCCAACCAATGCTGCCTATCAATGCCAACCAGTGCCAAGTGCCAACCAATGCTGCCTATCAGTGTCAACCAATCTTGCCATGCCAATCAGTGCCTATCAAAATCAATACTGCCAATCAGTGCCAACCAATGCTGCCTATCAGTGGCAATCAATGCTGACAATCAATGCCAATCAATGCTGCCTATCAGTGCTGCCATTCAGTGCCAATCAGTGCCAACCAATGCTGCCTATCAGTGCCAACCAGTGTCAAGTGCCAACCAATGCTGCCTATCAGTGCCAACCAATGTTGCCATGCCAATCAGTGCCAATCAGTGCTGCCAATCAGTGGAAATTAGTGCTGCCTATCAGTGCCAATCAATGCTGCCAATCAGTGCCAACCAATGCTGCCTATCGGTGGCAATCAATGCTGCCAACCAGTACCAATCATTGCTGCCAATCAATACCAATCAATGCTGCCTATCAGTGCTGCCATTCAGTGCCAATCAGTGCTGCCTATCAGTGCCAATCAATGCTGCCAATCAGTGTCAACCAATTCTGCCAATCAATGCTGCCTATCAGTGCCAATCAATGTTCCCTATCAGTGCCATTCAATGCTGCCAATCAGTGCTACCTATCAGTGCCAATCAATGTTGCCAATCAGTGCCCATCAGTGCTGCCAATCAGTGCCTATCAGTGCTGCCTATCAGTGGCAATCAGTGCCCATCAGTGCTGCCTATCAGTGCCCATAAGTGTTGCCAATCAGAGCCCATCAGTGCTGTCTATCAGTGCCAATCAATGCCCATAAGTGCTGCTAATCAAAGCCCATCAGTGCTGACAATCAGTGCCAGGGCTGCCTATCAGTGCCCATCAGTGCTACCAATTAGTTCCCTATTAACGCTGCCAATCAGTACTGCCTATCAGTGCAGCCTATTAGTCCCCATCAGTGCCAATCAGTGCCCATTAATGCTACTAATCAATGCCACATACCAGTGTCAATCAGTACCCAACAGTGCAGCCTATCAGTGCTACAAATCAGTGCCCATCATTACTGCCAATCAGTGCTGCCAATCATTGCTGCCTATCAGTGCTGCCAATCAGTGCCACCTATCAGTGTCAATCTGGGGCAGCTATAAGTGCCCATCATTGCTGCCAATCAGTGCCATCTATCAGTGGTAATCAGTGCCCATCATTGCTGCCAATCATTGCCGATCAGTTCCACCTATCAGTGCCAATTAGTGCTGCTAATCAGTGCCCACCAGTGCACTGAGTGCAGGGATGGGGAGATAAACTCTGCAGCCAGGCACATTGTCCATGGGGGGGGGGGCAACTGAAATCTGTTGATGTTTATTTATTAATTCCACATGCCCATCTTTAGTATAATGAGTAATCACCACACTACTATTTACAATAAACTACTGGAGGTAAAATAGAACATATTTGGGATGAATTTAAGTGGAGACTGCGAGCCAGGCCTTCTCATCCAACATCACTGCCTGACTTCATAAATGCGCTTCAGGAAGAATGGTCAAACATTCCCATAGACACACTCCTAAACCTTGTGGACAGCCTTCCCAGAAGAGTTGAAGCTTTTATAGCTGCAAAGGGTGGACCAACTCAATATTGAACCCTATGGACTTATGCCCCGTACACACGATCGGACTTTCCGACAACAAAACCGTGGATTTTTGTTCGAAGGATGTTGGTTCGAATTTGTCTTGCATACACACAAATGTTGGCCAACATATACGAACGTAGTGATGTACAAGACGTACGTGATGTCTCCATTACGAGCGCTAGTTTTACAAGACCGAGCCCTTTCCGCCTCATACTTGATTTCGAGCATGCATGGACTTTTGTGCGACGGACTGGTGTACACACGATCGGAAAGTCCGACAACAAAAATTTGTTGGCGGAAAATTTGAGAACCTGCTAGCCAAGTCCGACAACAAATGTTCAATGGAGCATACACACGGTCTGACTTTCCGCCAACAAGCTCACATCCTACATTTTTTGTTCGAAAATCCGATGTGTGTACGCGGCATAAGACTTGGATGCTATTAAAGTGCATGTGCGTGTAAAGGCAGGCGTCACCAATACTTTTGACAATATAATGTGTGTGTGTGTGTATATGTATATATATATATATATATATATATACACACGTATGTGTGTTTCAGCTTTTGGGTGCACACCCCAATGCAATAGGCTGCACATGCCTATGCTGGTGTAGTAAGTTCCAAGAAGGTTTATTTACAAAGAAAAGTAAAAATGAATACTCACAAAAGTATAAAAACCACACATGTATATATAGCAGTCCACGGGAGAGTGTAAGCCTGTGATGGAGGCACAGTCCTAAAAGGGTGCAGCTAGATGGATAGATGATGAGCTGCTATGCAAGTCCAGATCTCTGTACCACTGGCTGTTAATGGGGAAATGGCTCTGAGAGTCCAGTAAGCATGTGTAGTGCGGCGGCTTCCTCGTTCCCGGTGTTAGAAGCCGATGGATGGTAATGTCCACCTGGATTCCAGGGTCACAGGACGCGTCCCACGTGACCTTCCTCTTCGTCAGCTGACCCAAATGGGCTTGACCCCAAATTATTTATAGATAAATTTTTAACTGCATCATTCACATTTTCCATGAGCGCTGATAGCCTAGCGTCATTACTGGCGATGGGGAATAATAATAATATTTCATTTTTAGCCTAGAATCCTACCCAAACAAATCTTCCGCCACCTTTTTTTGTTTTTTTTTTACTTACTAGTCTCTTCTATATTCTCTCTAAACCCTTTCTTCTTTTCTTTTTACAACTCTTTTTTCTAAGCTCCTCTACCTCACTACTTTTA
The DNA here is from genome assembly GCA_037952925.1 of Lithobates clamitans. NCBI lineage: Eukaryota > Metazoa > Chordata > Amphibia > Anura > Ranidae > Lithobates > Lithobates clamitans. The sequence continues at coordinate 2,258,234 of JBBGZY010001310.1, forward strand.
GTTAGCTGATGTAGCGCTACCCCCGAAAGAACCGCTGAAAATTGCCTGGATTATTTTTTCCAGTAATTGCTTTGCAGCCAGGCACGCGATCACAGTCAATCTTTGGCTTAATAACAAGTCTTTGGTGTTTTTATTTTTGAGATAATTGGGATAGGGTTGAGGGAATTGAGTGGGATACTCCAAAAAGAACTATGTTTAAGATGAGGACAGTAAACTTCCTTCTGTAGAGCTGAAGCAGAAGTCCTTGCAAAAGCAAACTGTAATTTGGATTTGTAGTAGAAGCAGTTAAAAGCAGACTAGCTTCTTTCTATGAGCAATAAGAGCAGAGTCCCTTCACAAAGAATTAGATAGACTGAGCTCTTCTGGACACCAGCTCATGCCCCCTTTATACAAACACACACCCCAGAGGGGTGGCAAGATCTGTCACATCAGTCTGTACTCACAAATATCCTAGGAAAGTTGGTTGCCTCCTTCCAGCATCCATGCACCACCTTTCACTTGTGATACCAGACTAGATCTTCAGATGACATCCCCTTAGTCAGCTCTCTGTAGCTTCAGCATCCAGCCCCCCAGGTTGCCCATCTGAGGCCTCACTAACAGCAAGCACATGGCAGTACTGCCCAGGAGGCAGAAAGCCCCCCAGGCTGTGTTCCTCTCCTGATGGAAAAGACCCAGAAGCTCTGTGTGTCAGAGTATTTATATAGACTCTCAGCAGCCTTCAGGGCCACTCTCCCTGGGATTGGCCAAAACTGTATAAATATTCACATAATATAAATATATAATATGTTCCAGAGGAGCTCAAGTTTTGGTGATTTATATCAGAACCCCCCCCACTGGAGTGAACGTCTGTCTTCTTAACTCATCCTCCTACTATACTATTTGTTAGCCTACCACCAATTCTTTGATTTTTGATTCCCTTCTCCCTTCTCTTCTTCAATTTTTCCTTTTCACCCTTCTCTTTATCTTACTCCCCCCCCTTTTCCCTCCCCGCCTACCCCCCCCCTTTTTCCTCTCCCCCAGTCTCTTCCTTCCACTTCCTCCTCTAATATATCTAATCCTAGCACCTATATAGGAGAGTGCTACATTTCTTTCACCTTGGTGGAATCTCATATGACTATATACATCTAATGCCGCGTACACACGATCGGTTTAGCCGTCGTAATAAACTCCGACGGTTTCTCCGACGTAACTCCGACGTAATTCCATTCAAGCGTTCTTGCCTACACACGGTCAACCCAAAGTCCGACCGCCCAGAACGCGGTGACGTACAACACTTACGTCGGGACTAGAAAAAGGAAGTTCAATAGCCAGTAGCCAATAGCTTCCGTCTCATACTTGCTTCAGAGCATGCCTTTTTTTTGGTCTGTCGGACCAGCATACAGACGATCGGTTTTCGAATTGGGTCCGTTGGAAAGATTTAGAACATGTTCCATTTCTAGGTCCGTCAGATTTTTGGAAAAAAAAAAAAATCCGATGAGGCATACACACGATCGGTATATACGATGAAAAGCTTCCGTCGGACTTTTTCTGTCGGACATTCCGCTCGTGTGTATGCGGCATTATGTATCAACCACCAGACACATGACTACTACAATGTCTACTTGCAACTTGTGATTCTAATTATGCAATCTTTGTATTATTTTCTACTTTTAAACTTATAGTTAGTAATAAAAAAATCCATTCTGGAAGGGGACCCGGAAGATGCAGCCAGATCAATCTACCTGAAAGGAAAGAGGATAACAACTGTTCAGGGTTTGAACATTTCCTTATCAATAATCCCCCCCCCCCCCCCCCCCCAAAAAAAAAGTTTTCAGCCTTCAATTATGTATGGGATTCATAGCCATATGGAGCAGAGGCACCAGATAAAACAGCCGGTGTGAAGTCCGATCTCACTCTACTTTTTCTATGCCACCATATAAAATAGGGGAGGGGGGGATTATTTTATTTGTTGAACCATCCTGTTTTACATGTTTCAGTTGTTTATTTACACCTTAGCCTGGAGTGCCCCTTTAAATATTTATTTTCTTCGAAGTGTGTGTGCTTCTTCAGGGAACAAGGCATCTGTGTCATTCCCTGCAATGGATGTGTATCATTTCGATTACAATAAGTGAGATGTATGAAATTGTATGAGCACTCTACATAATGTAATAAGGGAAACAAATTGTATGGCTCTTTTCATCGCTTCTTATTATGTTTTCAGAACCTTGAAAATTAATGATGGGTTGTGTCTATGGCGAACTCAATCAGTTGTTTTATGGAGAGCTCTGTAACCATGCGGGAGACAAAAATACATCAACGGTACGCACACCGGACGCTTTTACTCACAATTACAGACAAGTTTGACGCAAACGTAATGAATTGATTAAGGAGTTTTCTGACTACTTGTGAGAACCACTTTTTTATTTTTCATTACACTTCATTGAAAATAGGGAAGTGATCATTTTGATGTATGAGTCACATTCATCTCAGCAAGCAAACATTAAATATTATAGTGAATGCAAGCTGGAGTTTTCCAGGAAATTTGTTGCAGTGCCGTCATTGCATTACGCTAGTGATGGACATTACCATCTAAAAAGAAATGAAGAAGACCACCAATGGAAGGTTCACAATTTTGATCTTCCAGCCAGGGACTGTCATAGTGTTGTGAATAAATGACAGGCCCTCTTTAAACTTTATAAATGTATATTAAAGAGGTGCTGGAACTAAAAATGTTTTTGTGCAGTCGAGCAAAGAAAAACTTTAAATAAGCTCACTAGCTCTGGTGAGGTGGCACACATACGGCAAGGTTTTCCTCACTGGGTACCATAGGAATACAAAAAGGAACATCAAACCAAAAAGGTGAAAGGCTCCAAAAATATTTTAATAGTTCATAATATAGTTCTATTAAAACAGACATCACGTTTTAGTAGCTAAACTGCTCCTCCTTCATCAGGGTTCAAAACAGGGTCTTAAATGGACTCAGAAGGATGAGTGACTACCTAGATCAGTACTAGCTCAGCAACCAATACAATATTATGCCGCGTATACACGATCGGACATTCCAACAACAAAATCCATGGATTTTTTCCGATGGATGTTGGCTCAAACTTGTTTTGCATACACATGGTCACATAAATCTTGTCGGAAATTCCGAACTTCAAGAACGCGGTGACGTACAACAAGCCAAGAAAAATGAAGTTCAATAGCCATGCGGCTCTTCTACTTGATTCCGAGCATGCGTGGAACTTTGTGCGTCGGAATTGTGTGCACACGATTGGAATTTACGACAACGGATTTTGTTGTCGCAAAATTTGAGATCCAGATCTCAAATTTTGTGTGACGGAAATTCCGATGGAAAATGTCCAATGGAGCCTACACACAGTCTAAATTTCTGACAACAAGCTCCCATCGAACATTTTCCGTTGGAAAATCAGACCGTGTGTACGGGGCATTAGGCTTCATTCACATGAGCAGCAGGTGATAAGAAATGATTCACGGGGGATCGATTGAGTTTAGAGCCTGTGTACAGGTGGACAGGAGACAACACTGCCACTTCCTGAATTCCTATTTTTTGATCCCAAGGGGGATTTTACATTAAAATACTGTGCTGAAACTGTCATAGTTATGTTTAGCACACAGTTCTGCCAGTTCTATTGATTTTAATGGTGGTGTTTGGCGGGTGTAATGTCTTTCAAACTCAACAATGTTGAGGTAAAACTAGGGTTAAAAACTAGATAAAAACGTTAATAGATTTGGAAACAATAGTGACCACACAGATCTGTATAAGGTCTGAAATTAAGCTGTCCTAGTAGAGTAATTGTCGTACGAAAAATCTTCCGCTGTATTTTAAATGATGTCAAATACGTGTGACCCATGTGTCTGGTTTATTTTCATGTTTCCGAGCATGCGTGGTGTTTGTCGATCGAGTTTTAGTGGACGCATACTGTACTGATTACACGATTTTCGTACGATGGGCTGTTGTCTGAGCAAAGTTTTCGTGTTTGTTCCTTCGGATTTGGTTGGACGGACTGTCGTGATCGGCTGTCGAAAGCTGCGTACTAACGATCAGATTATCGAACGATCCGTCCGAAAGCGATTTTTATCATCCGATAATCGGAACGTGTGTACAAGGCATAAGGCTAATGCCGCGTACACACGAGCGGACTTTACGGCGGACTTTGCCCGGCGGACTGGATTTCGTCGGACAATTCGATGTGTGTGGGCTCCAGCGGACTTTGTTTTCTCAAAAGTTGGACGGACTTAGATTTGAAACTTGTTTCAAATTTATCAGTTGAAATCGAGTCCGGTCGAAAAGTCCGCCGTCTGTATGCTAGTTCGACGGACAAAAAAGCCACGCTAGGGCAGCTATTGGCTACTGGCTATGAACTTCCTTGTTTTAGTCCGGTCGTACGTCATCACGTACGAATTCGACAAACTTTGGTGGATTGTGTGTAGGCAAGTCCGTTCATTCAGAAAGTCTGTCGGAAAGTACGTCGAAAAGTCCGCCGGGCAAAGTCTGCCGTAAAGTCCGCTCGTGTGTACGCGGCATAAGTTTTCCTTACTGCTGAATGGGGATCACCTGTCAGACATGCCTATGAAAGTAAATGAGGCCATTCCGCAACCATGTGCGGCTATGGGGGCTTTGGTGTTGGCTCACTGACCTTAATAACCGTGTTTGGCAAAGATGACCTGACATGGCATGATACAACACAAAGCAAGGAACATGCCACTGTGATCTGCACCATTCAGCAGTAAAGTAAACAACAGACATTGCAATCCAGTGGCAGCTGGTGCGCCAGATTTTTTTTGGGGGGGGCAAACAAACCACTCTCCCCCTCGTTCAGTCGGTTGATCGATCAAATCCTCCTCCATCGCTCGATCAATCAGTGAACAAACCCCCCTGTCGCTCTCCCGTCCACCCACCAGCCCCGCACTTACCCCATCCAGGTCGCGGGCAGCTTCGGCGGCTTCTTCATGCATCTCCTCCTCAGCGGCTCCCCCCCTGCTTCTGCTCCCGAACAATATGGTCGCTTCTCCTCTCAGTCAATTGGGTCTTAAGACCCACTTCCTGATTGGCAGGGAGGAGAAGCAGGAAGACAATAGCGAATATTAATTCTCTATTGTCACACCATTGGCGCCCATCCTTTTTGAAGCCAATTAGAGCCTCAGGCTCTAATCATGTGCTTCAAAAAAAACCCCCATTGAAACCCATGCGTCCGGCACCCTGCATGTAGATTAAGGGCCGGAAGCATGGATTAGGGGGTGTCCCCTGCGCCCCTAATGGAGCAGTCCTCTGCCAAAGTGAACTTAGCCTTACTCTGCGTGTAGAGATTGATTTCAGACCTAACTGTTCCTTCTCAATTCCACCACCTCTGGCTCTCAACCCTGGTTGGAACAGCAAGGAACAGCTTTGCTCAGCGTTTCCCGGATCTAACAGATTCCTGCACATGCTCAAGGTGGGGCACAGCAGAGAGAGCATAATCTCTCTGAAAGGCATGCCGCCTGCACAGGGAGTTATTAGAGATGGGTCAGGTAGAAGAAAGAGATAAGAGGAAGCTTTGGGGGGAGGGGTTGGTGTTGCACACCCTGCACTCTGTACACAGCACACCCCTGAACTCTGCATTCTGTACATAGTGCATCCCTGAACTCTGCTTTCTGTACACAGTGCACCTCTGTACTCTGTACACAGCACATACCCCTGAACTCTGCACATAACGCACCTCTGAACTCTGCTCTGCACTCTGTAAGTAGCACACCCCTAAACCCTTCACTCTGTATGTAGAGCACCCATAAACCCTGCACCCTATAACTAGTGCACCCTGGAACTCTGCTTTCTGTACCCAGCAAACCCCTGAACCTAATTAGCTCAGTCAGTGAAATAGAGACCCCTTTTCCTCTCACTGTAAGTCCATCATCACATTTCCCTTGTCGGCATCTCTTTTGGAAGTAGAGAATAGTCACCCAGCGCTACAGTCTGAGATGTCATCATGCCCTGTGGTCTTCTGAAGCTTGGCCAAAACACTGCCAAACAGCCAATTGGAAGTGTCAATGTTACAAACACAGTGACTTCAGGCACCTTAAAAAAAAAGACCTTCTTCCTCTGCAATCTAGAAGACAGAAGACATGGCATCCAATGTGTCACATTACCATAGATTTCTGTAAATACAAGGGTTTTTTACATTATGATTTCTTAAACTAAAATAGTAATTTGAATATGTTCCTCAAAAGCCACAAAGGATGTAAATCCATGTTGTGTGCACCAGATGCTTTTGCAAGCACAGACATTACCTTGTAAAAGTAGCAGTGACATCATCACTGTGCTGAACATAGCCTATGCAGAGAGCAGCTCCACCCACTGCAGGCTGCTCACAGAACACTACAGGAGGGGGTGGAGTCAGGACCAGTACCCTGCAGAAGGAGAGAGAGCAGTAGCTCTCTGTAGCTTCAGCATCCAGGCCCTTGGGTCGCCCACCTGAGGCCTCACAAACAGCAATTACATGGCAGCGTTGCCCTGGAGAGCAGCAAGCCCTCCAGGCTGGACCTTCCCTCTGCAGGCAAAGACTCAGAAGCTCTGTGTCCCAGAGTATTTATACAGACTCCCGGCAGCCGTCAGGGCCATCCTCCTTGGGATTGGCCAGGGCTGTATAAATATTCATACTGCTATTTGCATTGCTTCACATCTATGTTCCAGAGAGTTCTCAAGTTCTCAGGAAAGCAGAGGAAACAGTCAAAACTAGCAGCAGCTGAAACACTGAGCAGACCTAATTTATCACATGCAGCTGCCTTGATTACAGTGAGCACAACTAAATTTACCTAACACAATAATTACAGCAACACTCATTATAGTAAGACAAGCTAAATTTACCTAGCAAGCAAATACACATACAGTTCTACTGAACACAGTGAGCCTGCACTAAATCTAACTAATCCTAGAACTTATTTAGGAGGGTGCTACACTGGATTACTGTATAGATATAGAAGATATACACAAAGCGCACCAAGATTCAAGGAAGAACACACATGATGAATAGATTTAAATAATATTTGCTTATCCCGGAGTTCAGCTTTAAGGTTGTTGGATAGATAGCTCATTCTTTAAGCACCTGTGCTGATAAGTGTAACCTGTACAAGCTCATTAGTTCTAATTTTGCATATTCCATGTCTTTTCTGTATGTTCTGTCACAGCCTGTCAGACTCAGCAGGCATGGTCCCTCTGAGAATACAGCACAGTAGACATTTACATACGGCATCATATACCATTGGGGTCTGGGGGATTAGTCTTCCTGTTCAGAAAATGTAGGTTGACACAGATGTTGGCAAACCATCTGTGACTGGAATGAAAACATTACAGATAAAGTTGAAAATGAAAGCTTATCTAACACCAAACTTTTATTCTTATCGTGGGCAGAGCATGAAATGGTTAAGACTGAACTCCGGCATTAGACAAAATGTGCCACCAAAACCCCCATCATATCAGAGGCCCTATATCACATCAGAGGTCCTCTCATTACATCAGTGGTCCCCCATCGTGTCAGAGGTCTCCCCTTCACAGAAACCCCCCTCGCATCTGAGGCCCTTTATCATATCAGAGGTCCCCAATCATGCCAGAGGTCCTCCATTATGTCAGAGGTCTCCCATCACGTCAGAGGTTTCCTGATTTTTTGTATCACCTAGGTTGAATATTGATCAATTTAATATATGCAACGTATTTTGGGTTGATTATTGGTCAATACAATATATGTAATGTATTTTGGGTATGAGTGACATTGATGCCCCCCATTGGCAGTGTCATTTTAGATCCTGTTTTTATGATCTTATATTTGAGCACTATCAGAGGTTGGGTAGATGCCCCTGTATGATCTTTATAAGCTCATTTCAGTATTCTGGGCATCATTCATTTTTTATATAATTTTTATCCTTATTTTTTATATTCTATTATAAGTGCCCACCTCAGCTGCCTCAATGGATTTAATTGTCCACCTCTGCTGACACTTTGGGAGTTTGTGGCCGGCCTCAGATTGAGGCTTGGTTCGAACCATTTGGAGCGCAGCGGCGTCTCATTCTCTATATGAGATGGGATGGGCTGTGAATATGAGAGTGAGGCTTGGTGAGCAGGCTGGAGCGCATTGACGCCGCACTTGAAGTGAGGGAATGACGTCATTGTGTTACATGGAAGTGAGGCTTGGGCATATGGGTAGAGCGCGGCGGCGCTGCATTGCCCATACAGGAATTGTTGTTTATATACTGAAAGTGAGGCTTGGTTTGCGTTCGGATTATTTCCGGACAGGCGGACCGAGCCACTTTACAGTGTATTATGTTTTGGAATATTTCTTGGCTATTGGTAATGTTTGAGGTATATTATTTAATGACTCTTGTCCTTTAACCTCTACGTATGTGGGATTGTAATTAGTTATCTTATGACCTTTAAAACCGGAAGTGACATTCATTCTTTGCACTTCCGGTATTTGGACACTGCCAATGGGGGTCATTATTTGTTTATAGAGCGGTGAGGTGAGGGGGTTCCACACCGCAGATGACGGCTTCTTAGCTGAAACATGTCGGGTGGACCCGCTATGTGAGTTTTCTTGCTCCTCGCATGGCATATGAATTACTCGTTTGGTTTATGTCGGATTGTCTATGGATGTGGAAGCCGTGCTGTAACCCCCTTCTCTACTGTATGCTGATGACATCTGACAAGACACACTGCTCAGACCTGTTGGTCATTAAGCCTTTTTGACTTGTATGGCGTATGTCATTTCAGGTCATTAAGTTCCGGTAAGCCTCTTCATTTCTCGGTGATGGCCCCGGCACCGATTTAAATCCTTTGTGCACTTGTGGTTCTCTCACTGTCTACTCACCTGCCAGATTTGGTGAATCTATCCACCTGCGAACCCGGGAGTTATATTTCCATTACTGTTTATGTGCTACCCCCATAGACTTTTTGGTGGCGTTTTTCACAAATTTTCTACATTTTCAATATGGACTGGTATGTTTCAGGATTTTCTCTACAATATTTGAGTTGTTAGGTTTATGGAACCGTCACGGTTTTCTTAATATTAGTCACTGTTATTTTTGCCAATAAGGTGTATTATTCATTGTCTCACCTAATGGCTTTACTGATTAACACAGTATAACTATATAGTGCAATCCACATTTATGGTCATACATGGTTTGATAAAATTTATTTACCATACATATGCACCTATGGGTTTTTGATATACACGTTTTTTGAGTTTATAGCGCTACACTTTTATTTTTTAATTGAGCCCTCATTGCATGCCTCAACTGCCAGTAGTGAAATTCAAAGGACCTAGGCAAAGAATACCGTCTTTTCATGTCGCAGAAGGGCATTATCGTGTCGTTTGCTACTACATGTTTAAGGATGGTAATCCCCCGTTTGGCCCACTGTGAAGGGTCTGGTATACTCCAGAAGTGAGGCAGGGTGGGATTACCCCACAACGGGTTATGTGGAGATGCATGATTCGATGTAGCATAAATGGCCCTTGCTTCTCTCCATACTGTAATGGTTGTCTTCATAAGGGCCCTTTGCTTGCCTTTATTCCACCCTTAGGGTACCATTCCATCCCCTGACACCAATGATTGGACACCACTCCGTCCTCCGACACTAATGATGGGTCACCATTACATCCACTGTCACCAATGATGGGACCCCATTTCTCCAACTGACACACACCAATAATCGGCCATCATTCCTCCCACTAACACTAATTTGTGGCCACCATTTCTCCCACTGACACCAATGACGGAGCACGATTCTTTCCACTGACACCAATAATGGGGCACCATTCCTCCCATTGACACCAACAATGGGGCACCATTCCTCCCATTGACACCAACAATGGGGCACCATTCCTCCCATTGACACCAACAATGGGGCACCATTCCTCCCACTGACACCAACAATGGGGCACCATTCCTCCCACTGACACCAACAATGGGGCACCATTCCTCCCACTGACACCAACGATGGGGCACCATTCCTCTCACTGACACCAATGATGGAGCGCCATTCCCCCCCACTGACACCGGTGACGGGGCACTATTCCTTCCACTGGCACCAACAATGGGGCACTATTTTTCCACTGACATGAACAATATGGCACTGTTTACTTTCACTGATGTTGGGGGAATTTTCTACTCCCACTGGCCCTAGTCCGACCCCGCTAAAGCCCAAAGGACAGTAAACTGGCCCTTTGTTCAGAAAGATTAGAGAACCCTACTCTAGACAATCATGTAATGCTTCAGTTGCCTTTTTTGAGAGGATGAGAAAATGTGGTTTTTTTTTTGTTTTACAAATCTTGCGGTTGTGCAGATTTTTATTATTTTCAAAAAGCTTCCGCAGACTCTTTATTATTTTGTATTTTTTAAGTGTGTTATATAACATTACAAAGTAAGGAAAACATGAAGTTTGTAAATTTTAAAAATCCTTGAAAACACATGGTAGAAATTATAGATGTAAGCTGATAGCAATAAAAAAAATCAAATAACACCCAGTAAAGGAAAATATCCTATTTTTTTTCTACAGAAAATCTTCACTTTTTGGCTAAGAACAAAAAGAAAGAACATGTATAATTGCTACAATGCCACATTTTTATTTAAAGCAGCTTTATTTTTTCATTATGGATAGCGTATGGGAGGGTTATAACCTCTATCATTTTGTTTTGTTTTGTTTTTTGCCATCTGTGTCCTATTAGGGAGATTTCTCTTCACTTTCTGTCCCATTGCCAAAACAGGAAGTGAAAAAAAAATCCTCCCAAAGTGAGAAAATCTCTTGTTGTCACCAGAACTAGTATCCTCATTGGAAGAATTCTTCTTTAATTCCTGTTCTGGTGACAACCCAAAATTTCAGATTTTCTTTTACTTGATCCTCAACAATTAGCCAAGGCAGCTATACCTGGCAGGTAAATTTAGGAGCAACCCTCCCTAAACACCAGGGTGCTACATCTTCCCCCTGCCTACAACACTACGTCTCAGAGTTTGCAGAAAAATTTTGTGTTTTTTTCAAAATTGACGCTCTTTTTTTGTTTATCACGCAAAAAGTAAAAAACGTAGAGGTGATCAAATACCACCAAAAGAAAGCTCTATTTGTGGGGAAAAAAGAACATACATTTTGTTTGGGTACAACCTCGCACGCCTGCGCAATTGTCAGTAAAAGCAACGCAGTGCCGTATCACAAAAAATGGCCTGGTCATTAAGGGGGAAAATCTTCTGGAGCTGAAGTGGTTGAAAGTTCCTAACACAAAGCGTAACAGTCCTTTCACTTCCACTACAATCACTCCTTGTAGTTCTTCAGCCCACTGAGCTCCCAGTCTCTCAGTAGACTAGATGATTCACTGACATGGAATCACTTGAGCTCCTCCAATCTTCATGGTGGTATCTTCCTCAAGCGTCACCCCCGCTTCTCTGCTGGGCCCCTAGCTTGGCTTAAGATACCTCTCAAGCTTCACCCCTGCTGGCCTGCTTGGTCCCTAGCTTAACAGACAAGTCTGCTCTGAAAGCGTCACCTCTGCTGGCTGGGTCCCTGACTTGATACCCACTGAAGTTTCCCGATTCTTCACTGTCCCCGGTTGGTGATAATGCTGCTTGGATACTTGTATCCCTGGTAATAAGGTGGTTGGTTCCTTAGTGGCAACAGCTTCCCCTCTGCCTCTGACCAAGACAGGTTCTCCAGTCGGCAGAACCGTCATTTCTGGTTGGACTGCAAGCTGCAGTCCCAACCCTGCGCTACTCTCTTGCTTCTGGATAGGCCCTCAGACAGCTTAGCAGCCAGATGTGCCCAGGACAGGCCCAATCTCTGGCCTAGCAGCCCGGGCAGTACAACACACGTCCACCCAGACAGCTGTCCAGGTGCCACATAACACAGATCAACTGACTCCACCTGAATATATAGGTTCTTCCATCAGGCCAAGGGATTCAAGAAAACCCCTGCCCATTGGCTTACCCCAAGATGTTAACCCCTTCCCAGACAGTAAATTAAAGATCAATCTGCGCTATGGAAAAAAACTGTATAAAGAAAAAGTGCTGCTGCCTCCACTCAGAGACTAATCCACAGGTGGGCTAATAAGCAACTGCTGGATCTGGCGGAGCACGGTGAGTGTTTCTTTTAGGCTAATTTCTATACCGATTTAATACAGAAAACCTTGGGGCTGGTGATTTTATAAATGTACAATAAGTGTGTTCTTTTTTCTTTGAATCCTAATATGTGCAATCAATCAGTCAATCAAACCTCACTATAAAAAATGTCAAAGAAAGTGAAAATAAATGCAAATTCATAAACATAAATCAACAATTGATGATAAGAAACATATCTTTTACATAAAGTGACAAGTGCTAAAACAATATTCCCAAGGTGCAATTTGCTTATGAAACTATAGTATATGGATCTATCAGAAGTCCATATACACTATATTATCAAAAGATTTGGAACATCTGCCTTTACACGCACATGAACTTTAATGGCATCCAAGTCTTAGTCTGTAGGGTTCAACATTGAGTTGGCCCACCCCTTCCAGCTATAACAGCTTCAACTCTTCTGGGAAGGCTGTCCACAAGGTTTAGGAGTGTGTCTATAGGAATGTTTAACCATTCTTCCAGAAGCGCATTTGTGAGGTCAGGCAGTGATGTTGGACGAGAAGGCCTGGCTCGCAGTCTCCTCTCTAATTCATCTAGTTCTAACAGGTTGAGGTCAGGACTCTGTGCAGGCCAGTCAAGTTTCTCCACCCCAAACTCGCTCACCCATGTCCTTATGGACCTTGCTTTGTGCACAGGTGCGCAGTCATGTTGGAACAGGAAGGGGCCATCCTTACATAGTTACATAGTAGGTGAGGTTGAAAAAAGACACAAGTCCATCAAGTCCAACCTATGTGTGTGATTATGTGTCAGTATTACATTACATATCCCTGTATATTGCGGTCATTCAGGTGATTATCTAATAGTTTCTTGAAGCTATCAATGCTCCCCGCTGAGACCACCGCCTGTGGAAGGGAATTCCACATCCTTGCCGCTCTTACAGTAAAGAACCCTCTACGTAGTTTAAGGTTAAACCTCTTTTCTTCTAATTGTAATGAGTGGCCACGAGTCTTATTAAACTCTCTTCTGCGAAAAAGTTTTATCCCTATTGTGGGGTCACCAGTACAGTATTTGTAAATTGAAATCATATCCCCTCTCAAGCGTCTCTTCTCCAGAGAGAATAAGTTCAGTGTTCGCAACCTTTCCTCATAACTAAGATCCTCCAGACCCTTTATTAGCTTTGTTGCCCTTCTTTGTACTCGCTCCATTTCCAGTACGTCCCTCCTGAGGACTGGTGCCCAGAACTGGACAGCATACTCCAGGTGCGGCCGGACCAGAGTCTTGTAGAGCGGGAGAATTATCGTTTTAGCTCTGCATTTGATCCCCCTTTTAATGCATGCCAATATTCTGTTTGCTTTATTAGCAGCAGCTTGGCATGGCATGCCATTGCTGAGCCTATCATCTACTAGGACCCCCAGGTCCTTTTCCATCCTAGATTCCCCCAGAGGTTCTCCCCCCAGTGTATAGATTGCATTCATATTTTTGCCACCCAAATGCATTATTTTACATTTTTCTACATTGAACCTCATTTGCCATGTAGTCGCCCACCCCATTAATTTGTTCAGGTCTTTTTGCAAGATTTCCACATCCTGCGGAGAAGTTATTGCCCTGCTTAGCTTAGTATCGTCTGCAAATACAGAGATTGAACTGTTTATCCCATCCTCCAGGTCGTTTATGAACAAATTAAATAGGATTGGTCCCAGCACAGAACCCTGGGGAACCCCACTACCCACCCCTGACCATTCTGAGTACTCCCCATTTATCACCACCCTCTGAACACGCCCTTGTAGCCAGTTTTCAATCTATGTACTCACCCTATGGTCCATGCCAACGCACCTTATTTTGTACAGTAAACGTTTATGGGGAACTGTGTCAAATGCCTTTGCAAAATCCAGATACACCACGTCTACAGACCTTCCTTTATCTAGATGGCAACTCACCTCCTCATAGAAGGTTAATAGATTGGTTTGGCAAGAACGATTCTTCATGAATCCATGCTGATTACTGCTAATGATATCATTCTTATTACTAAAATCTTGTATATAGTCCCTTATCATCCCCTCCAAGAGTTTACATACTATTGATGTTAGGCTAACTGGTCTGTAATTCCCAGGGATGTTTTTTGGGCCCTTTTTAAATATTGGTGCTACATTGGCTTTTCTCCAATCAGCTGGTACCATTCCAGTCAATAGACTGTCTGTAAAAATTAGGAACAACGGTCTGGCAATCACCTGACTGAGTTCCCTAAGTACCCTCGGATGCAAGCCATCTGGTCCCGGTGATTTATTAATGTTAAGTTTCTCAAGTCTAATTTTAATTCCGTCCTCTGTTAACCATGTAGGTGCTTCCTGTGTTGTGTCATGAGGATAAACACTGCAGTTTTGGTTACTGAAGCCCCCCGATTTACTCGTGAAGACTGAGGAGAAGAATAAATTCAATACCTTTGCCATCTCCCCATCCTTTGTAACCAGATGTCCTTCCTCATTCTTTATGGGGCCCATATGGTCTGTCCTCCCTTTTTTACTGTTTACATACTTAAAGAATCCTCAAACTGTTCCCACAAAATTGGGAGCATGAAATTGTCCAAAATGTCTTGATATGCTGACACTTTAAGAGTTCCATTTACTGGAACTAAGGGGCCAAGCCCAACCCCTGAAAAACAACCCCACACCACAATCCCCCTCCACCAAATAATTTGGACCAGTGCATAATGCAAGGTCCATAAAGACATGAATGAGCAAGTTTGGGGTGGAGGAACTTCACTGGACTGCACTGAGTTCTGACCACAACCCCATAGAACACCTTTGGGATGAATTTGAGTGGAGACTGCGAGCCAGGCCTTCTCATCCAGATCAGTGCCTGACCTCACAAATGCACTTCTGGAAGGATGGTCAAACATTCCCATAGACACACTCCTAAACCTTGTGGACAGCTTTCCTTGAAGAAAAGCATCCACACAACACGATGCTGCCAGCACCATGTTTCACGGTGGGGATGGTGTGTTCACCCGGACTAGCATACAGACAAACGTTTTTTTCGATAGGGATCGAGTCCGTCGGAAAGATTTAAAACATGTTTTATTTCTAAAGTCCGTCTGAATTTTTGACAGAAAAGGTCCGATGAAGGTCCGATGAAGCCCACACACGTTTCGGAATGTCTGTCGGAGTTGTTCCGTCAGACCTTTGCTGCCGGAAAGTCCGCTCGTGTGTACGCTGCATTAGAGTCTGCAAAAGACTTGAGACTGGGGTGGAGGTTCACCTTCCAGCAGAACAACGACCCTAAACATACAGCCAGAGCTTCAATGGAATGGTTTAGATCAAAGCTTATTCATGTGTTAGATTGGCCCAGTCAAAGTCCAGACCTAAATCCAATTGAGAATCTGTGCCAAGACTTGAAAATTGCTGTTCATAGACGCTCTCCATCCAATCTGACAGAGCTTTAGCTATTCTGCAAAGAAGAATGGGCAAAAATGTCACTCTCTAGATGTGCAAAGCTGGTAGAGACATCCCCAAAAAGACTTGAAGCTGTAATTGCAGTGAAAGGCGGTTCCACAAAGTATTGACTCGGGGGGGGGGGGGGGGGCTGAATACAAATGCACGCCACACTTTTCATATATTTATTTGTAAAAAATGTTGAAAATCATTTTCCTTCCACTTCACAATTATGTGCCACTTTGTGTTGGTCTATCACATAAAATCCCAATAAAATACATTTACATTTTTGGCTGTAACTTGACAAAATTTGGAAAATTTCAAGGGGTATGAATACTTTTTCAAGGCACTGTACATATTCATGAAAGTTACTAGTTAGGCTTTTGTAAAAATAAATAAATAAATAAATAAATAAAAATACTTTTCTTTCTAAAAAAGTAAATTTTCTTGCAAGACTCTAAATACTAGAGGGATTTGTTGAGTGATTTGTAGGGTATGTATAGCGGTAGTATGTCATCATTTACACATGCATGTCAGATGGAAATTGATATACACGAGTCTCTGGGGAGACCTAAAATGATTTGTATATGTTTATTCTGATTTTTATTGTGAGAGCTTCTTGATCTGTTTTTAGTTTGAGAAAATGTTTTTTTTTTTTTTTCAGAAATAGTTGCATATTGTGAAATTTGACATATGGCATTATTTATCCAGATAATAATCCCATACATTTATTCTTGGCGCCAGGAGTTTTTGGCACGGAGAGGAAGTGAAAGATCCACTATTAAATATTGAAGGAACAAAGTATCCCTTTAAATATATAAATTCTTTACCCCTTAGCCTAGGTTTATACTTGGGGAACGCTCTTAAAATCACACACGTTTGACTTTCAATTATGTGACTCATAGGGGGTTGATGTACTAAAACTGGAGAGTGCAAATTCTGGTGCACCAATCAATTTCCAGTTTTATTTTTTTTTTGAAGCTTAAAGTGATTGTAAACCATCACCTTGTAAAACAACCCATTCAGTTTCAAATATAAATTAAATGCAAATCATTTTTGTATAGATATAAAAAACAGTATAAATACCTTTTTTCCCTTTTTTTATACGTGATCACATTGCCTCAGTTGCATAAGAGCTGGGGGAAAGAGAAGCAGCAGCACGCTGGACTTCCCAGTGAATGGATGTGCAGGGTGTGGGGGGGGGGGGGGGTGTGAGGGTTGTCAGGACAAGGCTGATCATTGGAGGAGAGCAAGCTGACTTCCCAGCACAGCTAGAGAACTGACCACTGTGTGATCTCCTGCTTAGTGTGGTCAGTTTTTAATAGGAAATCAGAGGGACTGGCAGGAATACCAGGGATTTCACACAAAGAAGCAATAAAAAGAGAACAGGATACATTCTCATACAAGTACAAGGTACAGCAGGCACATATCAGGAATATGAAATGCTGGGGTAACAAACGCTTTAATTGAACAAGCTGAAGTTATAAGCTAATTAGCTACTATGCACTCCAGCTGTACCAGATTTTGCACTCTCCAGTTTTAGTAAATCAACCCCATAAATTTCTCAAGCTGGACGTTCAGATTGAGTGGCGGCTGGTGTTTTTTTTTTGGGGGGGGGGGGGGCAGCAAACAACCCCCCAGTCGGCCGGCGGCACACCCCCCTGCTCTAGGTAGATCAGTCGGGGGTCGAGTCACCCGCACCTGCCCCACTGGTCGGTTGGTCAGTCATCAAGCCTGGCACTTACCTCATCTAGGTTGCGGGCAGGTTGCGGGCTCCTATGGGCAGGTTGCGGGCTCCTATGGGCAGGTTGCGGGCTCCTACAGGTGGCAAGCAGTGGCTCCTGTGCCCTCTCCTCCTCTTCTGCATCACAGCAGCTTCCGCCATGCATCTCCTCCCTCCTCCTCCTGGGCATCCAATAGGATCGCCTGTCCTTTCAGCCAATCGGGTGACCCGCTTCCTGATTGGCTGGGAGGATCAGTGTGGCAATAGCGAATATTCATTCGCTATTGTCCCACAACTGGGTGGGCTTGGGGCGAAGTGCTCTGCGCCCCGAGCCCACAATTTTTTGAAGCCTATTAGAGCCTCTGGCTCCAATCACGTGCATAAAAAAAAACACACTCCCATTGGAATCCATGGTCTGGTGCCCCGCATATAGATCAGGGGGCCGGACGCCCTTGCGCCCCTAATGGATGGGCCGCCGCTGTTCAGATCTATAACTGAACATCTACCATTTCTCAGTAGGAGATCAGTAATGGCAGCCTCCATTCTTCTATGCTGACAGGTTCTCTCTTATAAAGCAGCAAATTACCAGTTAGCTGTTCATTCGATTCCTTTTAACTGCTGCCTACCAGTCAGAAAAAAGTGCAATAGCAGATCATATTTATCCAATGGAGTTATGTTTTGGGAAATCCAAAATGGCTATTTACTAAAGCTGGAGAGTGCAAAATCTAGTGCAGCTCTGAAACTAATAGAAACCCATTGGAATCCAGGTTTTATTACCAAAGCTTAATTGAACAAGCTGAAATTAGAAGCTGATTGGTTACCATGCACAGCTGCACCAGATTCAGAGTGCACCACCATTAGTAAATCCTGGTAACATTTGTTACCTGATTCTTGACCCTATTGGTAACTTTTGCCTTCATAGGTTACTGTTTTTGTGCTGGAACGTGTCCCTTATTGGCCACACTACCCACAATGCTTCTCTTCCCTCTACCTCTAAGTCACAGTTTACGACACCTCTGTGTTTTATCAATAACGCGGTTTATGAGGTTCCATATTTCCCTGTACTAATTATCCCTTTATAGATTTTACTTTTTTTTACAGCTCGCTTTTCAATGTCCGCTCAGCGATCTGCCAAAAATCTGTCAATGAAAAGCCATCAATGCGTGATATTTTGCAATGCGGGGATGGAGGGGGGGAATGAAGGTTCCCCAAGCTTTTCTTTATAACCGCTCTGTGAGACGAAGAGAGGGAGGGTGGTAATTATGAGTATTGATGTTGAAAGGCAGACACTCGGAGTAAAAAGCCATATATTGACTTGCCCTCCTGCCTGTGTCACTATGGGAGCTTCAGCATGGTTTTGTGATTAACAAGTTTTGTAATGTTTTTCAATAATGGACTGTTAGATATTAACAGTTTATGAGCTATAAGGGTATGTCAGAGCTATGGCTTTAAAGTGGTTACAGATGAACACATTTTTAGTGTCATGGATGGGAGTCTATATCTACTGAAGGAAGAACAGTCTGATGCATATCAGATGTGTGCCTATAGTAGTGTGGTAAGACAGGAATCAATGGGGTGCATGGAGGCGCACAGGTGGAACAGGGGCCCATAGGAGGGTCTTGACTGTTCGGGTGATAGTGGGTGCATACCTGAAGCTGCATGGCATAACATAAGTCACTGAGGCAGACAGAGGTGTGCAGGAGCCACAGGGGCGTACTGTAAGGTCTTGACTGTTCGGGTGATAGTGGGTGCATACTTGAAGCTGCATGGAACAACAGGAGTCACTGAGACACACAAAAGTGTGCAGGAAGCACAGGCGCACACGGTAAAGTTTTAGCTGTCCCAGTTGTGGATTGGTAAGCCAGGAATCAAAGGGTGCATGGGGGTGCACAGGAGGCACAACAGCCCATCGGAGGGTCTTGACTGTCCAATAGAAGCAGGAGTCACTGTGGTACACAGAAGTGCGCAGGAGACACAGGGTTGCAATAGAAGGTCTTGACTGTCCGGTCATAGCGGTGCATACCTAAAGCTGCATGGTAATGAAGGAATCACTGAGATACACAAAAGTGCACAGGAGGCATGGGTGCACACTGTATAGTTTTGGCTGCCCGAGTTGTAGATTGGTAAGTCAGGACTCAAATGGCGCATTGAAGTGCACGAGGCACACAGGCCCATGCGAGGGTCTTGACTATCTGATTGAAGCTGCTTTGTAACACAGGAGTCACTGAGACACACAGAGGTGCACAGGAGGCACAGGCGCGCACTGGAGGGTCTTGGATGTCCTTGCGATAGTTGGTGTTTACCTGAAGCTATATGGTAATGTAGAAGTCACTGAGGCAAACAGAGGTACACAGGGGCCAATGGAAGGGTCTTAGTTGTCTTGGTGATAGCGAGTGCATAGCATAAGATGCAATGTAACACAAGAGTCACTAGGACAAACGAAGGTGCACAGGAGCGCACTGAAGGGTCTTGGCTTTCCGAGTGATTGTGGGTGCATACCTGAGGCTTCATGGTAACACAGGAGTGCACCAAAGTGTCTTGGTTTTACGAGTGATTGTGGGTGCATACCTGAGGCATCATGGTAACACAGGAGTCACTGAGGCACACAGAGGAACACAGGAGGCATGGGGGCACACTTTACGGTGTTGGCTGTCCAGGTTATAGCGGGTGCATATCTGAAACTGTAAACAATAGTCATTGAGGTGCCCAGGAGGCACAGGAGGGTCTTGGATGTCCTTCCGATAGTGGGTGTTTACCTGAAGCTATATGGTAATGCAGGAGTCACTAAGGCACACAGAGGTGCACAGGGGCCCATGGGAGGGTCTTTGTTGTCTTGGTGACAGTGAGTGCAAAGCAGAAGATGCAAAGTAACACAGGAGTCACTGAGACACACAAAGGTGCACAAGAGTGAACTGAAGGGTCTGTGTTTTCTGACTGATATAAGGTGCATACCTGAATATACATGGTAATGCAGGAGTCACTGAGGCACACAGAGGTGCACAGGAGGCACAGGGGCTTGTGAGAGGGTCTTGGTGATAGCGTGTGCATATCTGAAGGTGCTTGGTAACAAAGAAATTACTGAGGCACACAAAGGTGCACAATTGGCATCAGGGTGCACTGAAGGGTTTTGGTTGTCCAGGTGATAGTGGGTGCATACCTGAAGCTGCATGGTAACACAGGACACACCGAGGCACACAGATGTGTAGAGGAGGCACAGGGGCACACTTGATGGTCTTGACTGTTTAGGTTATAGTGGGTGCATATCTGAGTCTGGATGGTAACAGTAGTCATTGAGTCACATAGAAGTGCATAGGAGGCAAAAGGGTGCATTGAAGGGTCTTGGCT
Organism: Lithobates clamitans; assembly: GCA_037952925.1. Taxonomy (NCBI): domain Eukaryota; kingdom Metazoa; phylum Chordata; class Amphibia; order Anura; family Ranidae; genus Lithobates; species Lithobates clamitans. Next base: position 2,278,802 of record JBBGZY010001310.1, read on the forward strand.
ATCTTGGTGATAGCAGGTGAATACTCAAAGCTGCATGGTAACATAGTAATCACTGAGGCACTGGCAGGAAATTCCTTTGAGATGTTTGGTGCGTAGGCATGCTCATGCGCATGTTATTCCCCAGAGAATGTTGACCAGTCGTGGGAAAGTGCACAGGAATGCACAAACAAGTGCATCCCCAGTTTCTGTTGGCACCATACAGCCTATTTTAGGATGCTAGCATCTTGTGTTCATATCCATTGCTGACCCGGCTTGTTATGGACCTGATCTTGGACCCTTTCTACACTTCTGCCCGCCTGTTCCTGACCTCAGCTCTGCTCTTGACCACGTCCCTGCCTTTGCTTTGTACCTTGTTGCCTGCTCACTGCTGACCTTGGCTACCCCTCTGACAACTGTCTTCAATTTGGCTCCTCGGTGTTTCTGAGTGCCTGCCTTGGCTGTTCTCCACACCAGCTACAGCCATTGTAGTCTGTTCTGTCTCAAGCCTGTCAGGAGACTAACAAGCCTCACTTCCTGAACATGTGGTGCATGTAGATGGTCCTTTAAACATTAGCTGGACTATCCTGCACATCTTCTGTTTTCAAACCGAGGTCATGCCTGTCTGTCAAAGCCTGAATCTTCTGTTGCAAGTTCTGCTATCAGCACCTGCCCTCACTTATGTTCCTCCTCTCCCTCAGCACCATCTGTTCCACCTTCAGTGGGGCCTGGGCTAGAAGTGAATTTACCCTGCTGAGTTAGACATGTTAGACATGCTAGGCTAAGTAGATTCTTGTGTTTCATGCAGTGTGATAGGTGATTGGCTGTTGAAGCGGCAAAATAAATTCACCCGGTGCTCTAAAAATATAGAGTAGGTGAAAAAAAAAATACTTTTTACAATCCTGCTCTGTATTGATGCGCCTCCGACAAAATACCGCACAGCAGAAATAAACTGCACAGATCTTTGGGCTGCACAGAGCTCCTATTTGAAATAGCCTCGGCATGAATACATAGACTCTCTGCAGGATCTCTACTTTTACGACAAAAGCTACGATTTCAGCTCTTATATCACGCCAATTGATTTTTTTTCAAACTGTGCTTTATTCATAGGAATTCATATAACTGTGATGGCTAACCTCTCCTTTTAAAAATTGTCAATTGCCTGGCTGTCATCTTTATCCTCTAGCTCAATAATTTGTCATTGACCAAGAACAAGTATTCAGAGGGGTTCATTTGCTAAAGGCAAATAGACTGTGTACTTTGCAAAGTGTGGTTGCTCCAGAGCTTAGTTAATTAGGTAAATCTTCACTTTTCAAAGGCTACCCAATCACATGCAAGGAAAATTTAAAAAAATGCATTTTTGTTGCACATGATTGGATGATAGAGCTTCTGCTCATTTATTAAGCTCTGGAGCGAAGAGTGCAACTGCATTTTGCACAGTCTTCTTGCCTTTAGTAAATCAACCACAAAACTTCAGATTTTTCTGTAGTTTTCTTAAAGCAGAATTTAATACTAACAATTTTTAAAAATTGTTAGGAGGAAGGTATTCTTAGCAGAAAAGACATGCACAGTCTCCTATGCTAAAAAAAGTTTTAGTTTTTTTCTGTGTACACACTAACTCATGGCCCTATTCATACTTGAGCGCTTTGTAGCTCAAAGCATTGAGCTCCAAAATGCTCAGCATTAAAAATCCCTTCATTTTAAATGGTGCCTTTTCACATCTTCTTTTCAGGCAGATTTGGACATTTTTGGCCCCATAGAGTTCAATGGCAGAATATGACAAAATATAACAAAATATGACAAAATACATGCAAATGACCGTTAACCACTTAAGCCCCGGACCATTTGGCTGGCCAAAGACCAGAGCACTTTTTACGATTTGACACTGCGTCGTTTACCTGACAATTGCGCAGTTGTGCGACGTGGCTCCCAAACATAATTGACGTCCTTTTTCCCCACAAATAGAGCTTTCTTTTGGTGGCATTTGATCGCCTCTGCGGTTTTTATTTTTTGCACTATAAACAAAAAAAGAGCAACAATTTTGAAAAAAAAAAACGCATTATTTTTTACTTTTTGCTATAATAAATAGCCCCAAAAATATATAAAAAAAAATTTTTTTCCTCAGTTTAGGTCGATACATATTCTTCTACATATTTTTGGTAAAAAAAAATTGCAATAAGCGTTTATTGATTGGTTTGTGCAAACTTAATAACTTAATAGCGTCTACAATATAGGGGATAGTTTTTTTTTTCAAAAATAAATTTTATTTATTTTAGAAAAGCCCAACATGGGCTTAAACAATACAGTACATACATATATAGGGAACATCAGGGAAGGGAGGGGGAAGAGAGAGAAGGGGAGAAAAAAAAAAAGAAAAAAAGGGAGGGGGGGACATATTTACTTCATCACATAAATGGAAGGAGAGGCAGGTTATACATACGATTCAAACCCATTTGTGTACAGCAGGTATCAGATCAATTTATGATTCCTTGTTGGTAAGTCTAAGCCCCAATAATAATAATAATAATCAGAAACCTTCTAAAAAGAGACATCAAGTGTATAAACAATTATCCTATACCCCTATCCCCCGCCCCCACCCCCCCAGGCCAAATCGACGCGCCCGAGGCCGGGGGGTCTCTGAAAGAAACAGGATAAGAAGGGGGGGTGTCCCGAGGTAAGGGGGAGGAAAGCAGGGGGAGGACGCCATACATAAACAAGGGAACACCCAAAAGTTCTTGTTGAATCAGTACGGCCCACTAATCTTGGTCTCCTCATGAGGTTCTAAGGGAGGTACCCTCTGAAAAAAAATAAATTGGTGCCAAAGTGCCCATGTCTTATTATATTGTTCTTGTTGGTGCCTCGCAGAGAGCACCAGGTCCTCCATTTTACTAATGTCTTCTACTCCCCGGATCCAGGACGCCACTGATGGGGGGGTTTGACTTTTCCATTGGAGTGGGATACAAGATTTAGCGGCATTCACCAAATGACGTATCACCGACTTTTTATATCTTTTTGTGGACATTGTGTTTACGTGTAATAGGAAGAAGGCTGGATCATCTGGAATGTTGCATTCCGTAAATTTCTGAATAATTGACCTAACCGTGGACCAGAAATGGGATAGCTTCGAACAAGACCAAAACATATGCAACAGTGTGCCCCTTTCCGTTTGACATCTCCAACAAAGTGGTGAGGCAGACGAGTAGTAATTATGTAAGGCCTGAGGAGTTAGATACCACCTCGTTAGAAGCTTATAGTTGGATTCCTGTATTTTCATACAAATAGAGGATTTTAGGGCAAACGTTAGAATACGTTGAGTCTGGTTCGAAGTAAAGGTACAATTCAAATCCCTCTCCCACTTCTTCAGGAAGGTCAGGTGTGTGTTATCTGGCGGGGTAATGAGGAGGTTGTACATCGTGGACAACGTTCTCGGGGGTGCACCACCCTCTGAACAGTGATTTTCAAAACCGTTAAAGGTCTGGCAAACTCTCTCGGGTTAGATAGCGATATAAGGAAATGTCTTAGCTGGACAGCAGGCCAAAAAAGGAGCTTAAACGGGCCCGTATTTTGACTAAATGTTTCTATGGAAGGCCATGAGTCATTTATAGAGAAATGTCTTGCTTGCGTGCAATTAATGTTGGTCAGAGCGGTCTTAAGCTGGGGATCTAGCCCTGGAGGGAATTGTGGATTTCCTACAACGGGGTATAACGGAGAGTTAGGTGTGGATAATACCTGCGCGAAACAGACTTGTGCCCCCACCCGAAGCGTCGTCCCTATCAGCAGGTGTTTCTTAACTTCCGTTGTAAGGTGCTTATAGCACCAGATTGCTCCCTGTAAAGGTACAAGTACTTAGGCTTGTTCCAATGTGGCCATAGTTTTAGGTCTTGGTGACGGCACCAATCTATAATTCTACCCAGATGCACAGCCTGGTAGTATTTCCTCATATCCGGGACAGCTAACCCCCCATTCATCTTAGGGATAGCGAGTAGGGACCGGGACAGTCTAGGTTTCCTATTTGCCCAGATGAATCTATTAAACTGACTGTGTACCTGTTTAAAGAATGACATGGGAATCGTAATTGGAAGTGCCTGTAGCAAGTAGAGGAATTTAGGTAAAATGCACTTAATCTTAATAAGGTTTCATCTACCGAACCATGAATGGAGGCCTTTCTGCCATGATTCCAACAAGGTCCGGGTTTTGATTAGTAAAGGGGGGAAATTCAATTTAAAAATGTGATCCATATTAGCTGGGATATAAGTGCCCAGGTATTCTAAAGCTGTAGATGTCCATTTAAAGTGGAAGCTGGAGCGGAGAGTTTGCAATGTGGTTTGCGGTATCTCTATAATATAGGGGATAGTTTTATGGCATTTTTTATTAATATTTTTTTTTTTTTACTAGTAATGGCGGTGATCATTTATTTTTATCGTGACTGCGACATTATGGCAGACAGATCGGACACTTTTGGTGCTATTTTGGGACCATTCACATTTATACAGCGATCAGTGCAATTAAAAATGCATTGATTACTGTGTAAATGTGACTGGCAGTGAAGGGGTTAACCAGGAGGGGGGCTCTGCAGGGGTTAAGTGTGTCCTAGGGAGTGATTCTAACTGTAGGAGGAATGGGCTACATGTGACACGACACTGATCACGGCTTCTGATCACAAAGAGCTGTAATCAGTGTCAGTGTCATTAGGCAGAACGGGGAAATGCTTGTTTACATCAGCATTTCCCCGTTCTTCCTCTCCGTGAGACTCTTGTGGGTATCACTGCGGACATCGGGTCTGTGGGACCTGCGATCGCACTCACGGAGCTCATGGCAGGGTCGCGGGCACGCCGTCAGCGGCGCGCACACGACCACACGGCGGCAAATTTTAAGGATCATACCTGTACGCCCATTTGCCTGTCCCTGCCATTCTGCCAATGTAAATGTTCGTTCAGCGTTCGGCAAGCAGTTAAATGCGCTTTTCAGGCGCTCCCATAATAACAGTAAAAACAAAATAAGCAGCCCCAACATGTCACTAGACATACAGTGCAAAATACAAATAAAAAACAAAAGTGTGGCGCTAAGTGAGCAAGTGAATAGTGTGTGAACCTGGAAGCGTAAAATAGGCAATGCAAAATTGAATGTGAACAAAACCAAAACATAAAAGTCCACAGTGAATAATAAACATCTATGGAAGGTCCATTAGAGTTCAGAATAAAGTAAAATTGAAAGGTCTTTCTTGGATAATCCAGGATGAATCTTGAAAATATAGTCAAAATGGTAAAGTGTTCATGCTTACCAGATTCGATGGACACACGTACCGTATAGCACGTGGGTCAAACAGGCACTCTTGTGGGAATGACCTCAAACAGGAGCTCCCACCACTGGAAAAACAATAATGCCCCGTACACATGGTCGGACTTTGTTCGGACATTCCGACAACAAAATCCTAGGATTTTTTCCGGCGGATGTTGGCTCAAACTTGTCTTGCATACACACGGTCACACAAAGTTGTCGGAAAATCCGATCATTCTAAACGCGGTGACGTAAAACACGTACGTCGGGACTATAAACGGGGCAGTGGCCAATAGCTTTCATCTCTTTATTTATTCTGAGCATGCGTGGCACTTTGTCCATCGGATTTGTGTACACACGATCGGAATTTCCGACAACGTATTTTGTTGTCGGAAAATTTTATAGCCTGCTCTCAAACTTTGTGTGTCAGAAAATCTGATGGAAAATGTCCGATGGAGCCCACACACATTCGGAATATCCGACAACACGCTCCGATCGGACATTTTCCATCGGAAAATCCGACCGTGTGTACGGGGCATAAGAAGGGTTCCACTTAATGTTGAATGAGGACTGTCAGATATCCATGATGGACTCCAAAACATTCGATGAATCACATTAAATGGTGTGCATGAAAAACAAATGATCCGCACATATTGTGATACTGTTTGATGTTTAATGGTAAAAAAGGGGGTTTACACTTACAGCAAATCTGATAAAACAAGCTTGTAATTAAAATGGAGTAAAGGCAACGATTCCAAGAGCATGTTTTGGTTTTGTTCACTGTCAATTTTGCATTGCCTATTTTACCCTTCCAGGTTCACACACTATTCACTTGCTCACTTAGCGCCACACTTTTGTTTTTTATTTGCTCCCATAATAACAGTCTATGTTATAGGGCTTAAAAACGCACAATCCTGCCCCAACAAAGCAATTGCATGGCACATCACTTCTATAATGGGCAAAAAATTTGCAAGAAAAGTGGCAAAAAAGCTGGATCAGGTGCCAAGGGTAATGTAAGGCCTCATGCACACAGGCATATTAAAATCCTCCTATGTAAGCTGGATCTTTCTGTTAGTAAATGGAAAATAATCAAGCTTAACCACTTCATAACAGGGCACTTTTACCCCCCTCCTGCCCAGGGCAATTTTCAGCTGACTAAATTTGTGCACCCCCTAAGTTAAATATGACCCACCCCTTCCTGTCAAGGCCACGCCCTTCCTAAAATTTTTCATTGGGGACACTAGTTATGAGGGCCTGGGGGGGGCAATGGATTCCCTTAATTTGCAGAGATTTCCTCTCACTTCCTTTTTGGCTATGGGGCAGGAAATGAAGGGAAATCTCCACAATGGGACAGGAATGGCAAAAAATAAACTGACAGGGTCTATAACCCTCCCTTGCTCTATCTTAAATGAAGAAAATAGTGCTGCCTATAGTTCTACTTTAAGAACAAATTTCTGCAACATTTAGATTCATTTCAGATTCCTGGACCACTGCACCAGCTGTGTGGGTACTGACAGCTTATCACCCATGGAGATAAGTACAGTGAGGACCGAGAAGGTGCAGGATGTTAATTCACCTTTTTTCATTGTTCCTGAAAAGGGAAGCTTACACTTTGATTTTACTGTTGTGGGGTTAGTAACACTTTAGTCTGTATGTGCAGTAAAGCATGCTTGTTACACTCACTGTGGAACCTAAGGGGTTAATCCTGCGCATTGTGTAAAAAGGCTGTTTGATCCTGTCTTCTCTGATCCTCCACAGTCCCCAATCTATCTGCTGATAAGACAGAGCCTTTGCAGTCACTGTGCAATGCTGTGCAAATGCTCATTTTGGTGTGTATTGCTAGAGTTCTTTATGTTTTCTTTGGAGAGTGCATGTGATCAGCACAGGGCCAATCAGCACTGTCCAGACAGAGGGTCAGGGGTCTTTCAGCCTCATAGGACAGTCAGAGGAGAATGAAAACTCCTCGTGAACGCTTTAACCAGACACTGATAGAAGTCACAAAACTGCTATGTACTGCTGATGAGAAAAGGTATTTAGCAGTTTATATTTACTAAAATAATTGCATTTCCATGTTCTGTGGGAGACCAGATATAGTAAATGCAGGGTCCTGGCTGGGTTTAGTAACACTTTAAGGGCCCTTTCACACTGGGGCGGGGTCGGCGGTAAAGCGCCGCTATTGTAAGCGGCGCTATACAATCGGTATTCAGCCGCTAGCGGGTGGTTTTACCCCCTGCTAGCGGCAGAGAAAGGGTTAAAAGCCACCGCAAAGTGCCTCTGCAGAGGCGCTTTGCCGGCGGTATAGCCGCGCTGTCCCATTGATTTCAATGGGCAGGAGCGGTATACACTCCGCTCCTTCACTGCTCCGAAGATGCTGCTAGCAGGACTTTTTTTCCCATCCTGCTAGCGTACCGCTCCAGTATGAAAGCCCTCGGGGCTTTCACACTGGAGACAAAGCAGCGGCACTTTCAGGTTGGATTGCAGGCGCTATTATTAGCACAATAGCGCCTGCAAACCGCCCCAGTGTGAAAGGGACCTAAGATTTCCATCAAGAATTTCTGTGTAAAATGAAAAATATTCATTGTAATTGGCTTCTCCTGACAGTCATGGCTAATACAATGTATCACACTTTGTTTTCATTTCAGCAGTCAAACCTGTATCTGTAACACCAGATATTAGTAGACCCTGACTTGTGTACCAAAGCTGATATCACGAATAGCAGCTTTGGTACACAGGTCAGGACTTGATTATCAAACCGACAGCAGGCCCCCAGAGTAGAAAGAACGTCGTAGATCCTTATCTGGAAACAGTTCCTTGACCGTCAAAGTAATAAGGATGGAGTCTTCTCCAGCATTATTTTATAGAGTGGCGTAGTGATGGTAGTAACCTGTCTCAGATTGACTTATCACAGCTTGAACCATATTATCCGTGTCCTAATGGGTTTCACAGCCCCATCTGAAGTGGGAAACAGCAGGAGTCACAACAGTCACACCTTTTTCGGCCCTTTAATTGTATCATTGCTCTAAGGTTGACTCGATTTGCCAGATGTGCGAGATCCCATCCCCTCTGCCACCTGTTTACGCTCTAATATTCTTCCATGTGACCCCCTCTCCTCTCCAGACACAACTTTTTTATTTTATTTTATTGAACGCTATATAACAAGGCTCTGCAAAACAGACATACGTTTATGATGAGATGTTCTGTTGCTAGGCAACTTCCACAGCAATAGGTCAGCAACGGCAGCAACGATAATTACTATCATGAGGGACGCGGGAAGTGAGATGTGTAAAGGAAAATGCATCGCAATGGCAACAGGATATTTTTATTGGCGCCTTCATTTTACGCTGTGAGATGTTTCTTATGGATCATGGATGTAGAGTTCAGAGAATTGCAATTTTCATTTATTGGTGTAGATACATTATGTGGTATATATAATATTTAATATTTTGCAATGTTTGGGCAAATAGCTGCATTGATTTCATTTAAGGCCCAACTCTGTAAACATGAATCAGGAGTACCCATCTTTTAGTGAGAGCATTTGTTGCCAAGCAAGGATGGAGCATTCTTTCTCCGAATGACCACCAATGTTGGAGTATTTTTACAGTGCACTCTAATGCTGTAATGTTTGTTACAGTTATTGAAAGATGAATTTTTGGATGATGGACTTTGTAGGCATAACACAAGTACGGTATATTAAAAAGGTATTTATTACAAAAATAGAACTAAAAAACAAATACATAAAATGTCATATATTCACAAATTGTGCCTAGGAGCATAATTAACACACCATCTACATAATCAAAATTATTATTAGAGATTCAAGAGACTGAGCAATTCAAATTTAATATGGAAATTTGAAGAGGCAGCGTGTCATATAAAAACTCAGCTTGCTCTACATGTTGTGCGTTCAATAATGCTTCTTCAGGAGCTTGTGACGTATTATTTTTCAAAAAAGAGAAGAAATACGATAAAGTGAGTGGAGAATAGTGTCCTCGACCCTGATAGACATTCAGATTTCAGATTTGGAGCTGATATGAGGGGTGAAGGTAAAGAAACTGGGCTGATCTGAGGTCTGAAGGCATAGGAATTGGGTCTGAACTGAAATCTGAAGGAATTGGGGATAGTCTGAGGTCCAATCAGTGGCGGCTGGTGGTCAATATTTGGGGGGGGGGGGTTGGCAAACAAACTTGCCCCCCTAATTCGCACATAACCACGCCACAACCCCCTCGGAAGGTCGGCCTTGGTACTCACACTGCTCCGGCTCAGCCTCCCATCTGCTGCTGCAAACTCCTCCTGATGGCCATTACATGCCCCTGGCTTGGGCTTCTGCTATGGGCTCTGCTAGGAGGACAGGACGGTCTCTATGGAACCGGGAAGGTGGCGATCGGTGCTAAGGGGCTGTTGCTTCTCCTCACAGCAGAACAGGAAATGGGTCCTGAGACCCGATCGGCCGGGAGTCCTAAGATTCCCTGGTCAATCGGGTCTCAGGACCTGCTTTCTGAGTGCCAGGAGAAGCAGGAAGACATTAGCGAATATTAATTCACTAATGTAACACAACTGGGTGGGCTCAGGGCACAGTGCTCTGCGCCCTGAGCCCACCCTTTTCTGAAGCCAATTAAAGCCTCGGGCTCTAATCATGTGCTTCAAAAAAAAACAAAAAAACATTGAAATCCATGCGTCCGACGCCCTGCATGTAGATTAGGGGTCGGATGAATGGATTAGGAGGGCGGCTCCCCTGCGCCCCTAATGGAGAAGCAGCCTCTGGGTCCAATAGTGCAGGAACTGGGAACAATCTAAGGTCTAAAGGTGCATAAATTGGGTCTGATCTGAGATCTAAAGGTGCAGGAATTGGGACTGATCTGATGCCCAATAGTGCAGGTATGGAGGCTGATCTGAAGTCTAAAGGTAAAGGAATTGGGGCTGATCTGATATCTGAAAGTGGAGCAATTGGGTCTGATCTGTGGTCTGAGGCTGTAGGAACTGGGTCTGATCTAATGTCTGAAAGCGCATTAATTAGGACTGATCTGAGGTATGAATGTGCAGGTTTAGGGGCTGATCTGATATCTGAAGGTATATGAACTAGGTCTGATTTAAGGTCTGAAAGTGCAAGGATATTCATTCCATAGTTATGATTCTTGCATTATACTGTATATGCTTTCTTGTACATTACGTTCTCCTGCCGGTGACTGCGGACATCGGTGTGCAATATGAAGAAGCCTCCCGGCCCACCCACTTCCTCTTCTGAGTGAAACCGTCAGCTGCATCAGGTATGCATGTAAGACCTGCTAATTTCTGAAAGTGTAGGAATTGGGACTGATCTGAGGTGTGAAGGTGCAGGAATTGGGGTGATCTGACCTGATGGTGCAGGAATTGGGGTGATCTGAGGTGTGAAGGTGAAAGAATAGGGTCTGGTCTGAGGTCTAAAGGTGCAGGAGTTAAGCTGATCTGGGATGTGATTGTGCATGAATTGGGGCTGATCTGAAGTGTAAAGGTACAGGAAATGGGACTGATCTGAGGTGTGAAGGTGCAGGAATTGGGACTGATCTGAGATGTGAAGGTGCAGGAATTGAGACTGATCTAAGGTGTGAAGGTGCTGGAATTGGGACTGATCTGAGGTGTCAAGGTGCAGGAATTGGGACTGATCTGAGGTCTGAAGATGCTGTAGCTCACTGGCACAACGGTTATCTAATGGTTGTATATGGACACCCAATGTGAAAAAGGAAACAAATTAATGACATAATATTACCCCTGCACTCAGTGTGCTAGGTTGTATGCTACATATTCTTGACATAGTGTATTATGTATACCAATGTATATCCACTTGCCGACCACGCTAAAGCCGAATGATGGCTACAGTGCGGACGGCTAGTTCATTTGATGGCCACCCATTACCGTGCCCACTGCAGGGTGCAGGCGGCACTCTCTGTGATCACAGTGTATGGAGGACACTGCTGATCACAGATTGAGGTAAAGAGCCAATCAACGGCTCTTTACCACGTGATCAGCTGAGTCCAATCACAGCTGATCACGGGTATAAATAGAAGCCGGTGATTGGCACCCCTTTCCTCATGCTGACAGCATGAAAGATGAGAAGAGAGCTGATAACTGTCTTTTCTAAAAGGGACAAGACTTTCATTGTCCTGATTGTCAGTGTAGTCCCAACAGTGCCCACCAGTGCTGCCTATCAGTGCCCATCAGTGCTGCCAATCAGTGCCCATCAATGCCGCCCATCAGTGCTGCCTATCAGTGCCACCTATCAGTGTCCATCAGTGCCGCCTCATCTGTGCCCACCAATGCCTCCTCATCAGTGCCCATCAGTGCAGCCTATAAGAGCCCATCAATGCCGCCCATCAGTGCTGCCTATCAGTGCCGCCTATCAGTGCCACCTATCAGTGTCCATCAGTGCCACCTCATCTGTGCCCACCAATGCCTCCTCATCAGTGCCCATCAGTACAGCCTATAAGAGCCCATCAATGCCTATCAGTGTCGCCTATCAGTGCTGCTTCATCAGTGCCCATTAGTGCAGCCCTTCAGTGCCCATCAGTGCAACCTCATCAGCGTACATCAGTGAAGGAGAAAAATTACCTGTTTCCAAAATTTTATAACAAACTATGAAAAAGTTTTGTTTTTCTTTTTTCAAAAATTTCTTTATTCATTTATGTAGCAAAAAAAAACCCAGTGGTGATTAAATATCACTGAAAGAAAGCTCTATTTGTGTAAAAAAATTATAAAAAATGTGGGTACAGTGTTGCATGACCGCGCAATTGTCACTCAAAGTGCGACAGCACTGAAAGCTGAAAATTGGCCTGGGCAGGAAAAAAGTGCCCAGTAGACAAGTGGATATGTAGTCTTAAGCTGGCCATAGTTTGATTGAAATTTTAATTTTGACCCATGAGTGGCCGCTCCCAAAGATCAATTTCTGTTGAACGGACTTGTTGGGAAACTTTTGTTGGTAAGAGAGTACCTACTGTCAGAAAACAATGTCTCAGAGGAGATGATTCCTCTATCCACCTCTATTGTGTATATGGAGGAATCAATTCATTTTTATTTCATTAAGTCCTCTCGCTGAATGAAACAAAATCTAGGGCCTGCCTTACTTTTGCAATGTATACACTGTTATGTGTTACCCCTGTAGGTGACCTCTATTGAATGCTAGGTTGTACACTGCATACAGTATTAAACTTAGTAAAAAAATCTGTGCTCGAGGCAAAGTGATTAACATCAATCAGCAGGTGACAATATACCCTGATACCAGGCATTAACAGAGAAAATACACAACCAGTGCAGTGCTTGAAATAAAAAGTACATGTGAAAAATGTTTTTTTCGAAGAATAATGGTAACTGTCATCAATACCCAGTAAGGCTAAAAATGAATACCAAAAATTAGGATAAAAAAGTAAATAAACTTGTGACTTTAAACAAAAAAGTAAAATGCAATGATGATGTCATACATGATGAAATGCATAGGGCGGAGCCACGCACACCCGCTCCAATGCATATGCATCGACCATCTTTGTTTCTCGAATAGATTCTGGCATCTCCTATACATGTTTTTTTTTTTTACCTGGGTGCTATGTAAGTGCATTTTAGTCCATAAATTCTCCATGTTTGCCATTTTATACTATGTGGGGCATTTCTGCATTACATGTATCCAATTGCACACTTCGATCCTTCTGAGGTCAGTGATAAGTTTAGAGGAAGTTGCGGTTTGACCAATTAACATCTTTTTAGCATTCCCATGAAGATTATCCCTTTCCATGATGTTGGATCCAGTGTGCTAATGAGCATTTAATGACCACTTTTATAAGGAGGTCACAAGCATTCTGATAAGCCTTGCATGAGAGTGAAAAGTATCACCTTGGCTAGCTTTGGAGTTTCAATTTCCGTCACGGCAAATGGGACTGATATTCTCACCCCATATATATAGTGATTACACTTCTGGACACTTTACCTTTCTTTCTTTTATATTTAAAGTCACACGTTTATTTACTATTTCATCCTAATTTTGGCTATCATTTTTAGCCCTACTGGACATTGTTGACAGTTAGCATTATTCTTATAAAAATAATTTCTTCACGTGTATTTTTTATCACGAGCGCTGCGCTGGTTGCCTATTTCTTTGTACATTACATAGTCCTGACCACTGCACCCTATACACTATGTGGTATGTTACATGCACTGACCTGTGCACTGTATACATTATGCTGAATGTGACACACTCTCAACCCTGCAATCCATATGCTAGGTTGTATTTTATATGGTCCTGACCTTGTGCACCCTGTACTCTATGTTGTACTTTTTAGACTTCTGACCCCTGCAGTCTATATGCTATGTTGTACACACTACATACTCCTGACCAGAAAGATGTGAGTATTTTACATACCCATGACCTACATTCTTTTTTTCTTATATGTTGCTGGTTGATAAGTAGTTTCTAACTCTGAAGTTCCTCTTGAACTTTTTCCCATCAGTCCACTGCATATAAACGGCCAGGTGGGCGTTTCGTCGTTCTGAGTGCACGTTCCTGAATGTCCCTCAGAAGGAGCAGGATCGCGCAGCCGTGTGATCCAGATATGCTCGTCTCCCCCCAGACATGGCGCATCTCCGCTCTGCAGGAGGGCTCTGTGATTGGCCCTCCTGATCACATGATGGCTGTGTCCAATCGCAGCCATCATGTAATGAAAATAGAGAGCCATTGCCAGGCGATCGGCTCTCCTTCTCCTCACACAGAGCCTGTCAATGAGGAGAAGGAGAGCAGATCTGTGCAGCCAGCCGGGGATCAGTCAGTTTGAGCTGTTTTTTGCAGCTTTTAAACACACTGATAACCAAGCTAGTGTCCCCAAAACAGTATCCTGTCACAGTGTCCCCACACAGGGAAAACACCTGTCTCACTTGTGCAGTGGCAAGCACAAGGCAGGTAACATTCCCAGATGCTGGCAATGGGGCGTCCCATCCACAGCGAGGCAGGGTCCATACTAGCCTCCCAGATGTTCTATTGTATCCTACATAGCTGCCCGCTACTTCGGCAGAACCTGTAATTCCCCCGTTTACAGCACAGCCAGGCCCTCAAATACAAACAGAAAATAGAACCCCAATTTAATATTTCCTTTTTTTTTTATGGATGATCTGCTCAATTACATTGTGGAGCAGTGTAATCTGTATGCCAGCCAACATATTGCCAGCAATCCTGATTATTCCTATGCGTGCTAAAACCACAGGTAATCCTTTTTTTTTACCCTTTGCTAAGCAGAATGTATTTTGGGGTGTAATTCTTGGTATGTACATGCTGTGTGTTACTAGGGGGAGACATACATGGAAGAGAACAAGGGAGCTGCACACCCTGAAATAGATAAAAGAATTTTGGATTCCCCTAATTGGGCTTTAAAGCAGCAAAATATACCATTACAAAGGTCATTAATAAAACAATTTATTTGACAAGATGTCCAATATCATATTTTCATGTGGAATCTGGTCCAATGATGAATTCATATTCCATAAAACGGCAAAATGCATATCACATCATTACATTACATGGTGTAGTAAAATGCCGAAGACCGACGCGTTTCGACCTGTATGCGGTCTCTTCAGGGGGCACATCTGAATCTATAAAGCAATACAAATATTGAGAATGGTAGATAATTTTCTAAAAAAGATTACATTGGATAAAACATAATGATGGGTTTTACCGTTGAAGTGAGGTAGACTTGTCTAGTGGGAGCATTGGGGAGCCATAGAGGGGTCCGGGCGGCGCGCAGGCCATCCCCACCCCCCACCCGGGGAAAGAGCTAGCATGCTGTGTGTTAGAAGCCTGAAGGTGCTACTTGCATGTTGGGCCTATGTATGTGGTCAGGCTGTGGAAAAGTCTTACACATGTGGTATCACCATACTCAGGAGGAGTAGCAGAATGTATTTCGGGGTGTAATTTTTGCTATGTACATGCTATGTCTTAAAAATCTCTTATAATTTTACAACTTTGTGTAAAAAAAAGTTTTCATTTTCTTTCCACATTTTCCCTAAAATTGTGGAAAAAAATTACATTTTCAAAAGACTCATTATGCCTCATAATATACATTGGGGTGTTTTTGTTTTCCAAAATTGGGTCATTTTGTGGGTAATTCCATTGTCCTGGTCCCTCAGGGCCTTCAAAAACGTGATAGGTCGTCAGTAAATTAAATGTGTAATTTATGCCTTTAGAATGCCTGACGGTGCTACTTTGATGTTGGGCCTCTGTATGTGGCCAGGCTGTGGAAAAGTCTCACACATGTGGTATTGTTATACTCAGGAGGAGTAGCAGAATGTATTTTGGGGCATGTTTGCTATGTACATGCTATGTGTTAGAAATATCTTATAAATTGACAACTTTGTGTAAAAAAAATAGGTTTTCATTTTCTTTCTACATTTTCCAAAAACATGTGGAAAAAAACATGTTCAAAGGACTCATTACACCTCATAGAATATATGTTGGGGTGATTGCTTTCCAAAATGGGGTCATTTTATGGGTAATACCACTGTCCTGGTGGTCCAGGGCCTTCAAATGTGATAGGTTGTCAGGAAACTAAATGGGTAATTTATGCTCCTAGAACACCTGATGG
This sequence comes from Lithobates clamitans, assembly GCA_037952925.1. NCBI lineage: Eukaryota > Metazoa > Chordata > Amphibia > Anura > Ranidae > Lithobates > Lithobates clamitans. The sequence goes on from JBBGZY010001310.1 coordinate 2,294,644, forward strand.
TGCTCCCTGCATGTTTGGCCTCTGTATGTGGCCAGGCTGTGGAAAAGTCTCACACATGTGGTATCACAATACTCAGGAGGAGTAGCAGAATAAATTGTGGGGTGTTATTGCAAGTTTACCTATGCCATATGTGAGATAACTTGTTAATGTGACAATTTTGTAGGAAACAAAATTCTTAATTTTCCAAACAATTGTGGGCAAAAAATTACAACTTCAAAAAACTCACTATGACTCGTACTAAATACTTTGGGCTATCATCTTTACAAAAAGGGGTAATTTGGGGTGTATTTCTACGGTCCTGATATTTTAGGCCCTTGAGAAATGAGATAGGCCGTCAGTACATCAGGGTTGACCAATTTTCAGTGATACGTAGCATAGCTTGTAGACACTATAACTTTCACACAAACCAATTATCATACACTTATCAGGATTTGTTTTACAAAAGACATGTAGCAGAATACATTCTGGCCTAAAATTATGATGAAATTAGATTTTATTGGATTTCTTTTGAAACAGAAAGTAGAAAATATTGTTTATTTTTCAAAATGTTCACTCTTTTTTCGCTTATATCGCAAAAAATAAAAAAAACACTAGTGAATAAAAACAAAGCTCAACAAAATGATCAAAATTTTGTTTAGGTACAGTGTAGCATGACTGAGTAATTGTCACTCAAAGTGCGAGAGCACGGAAAGCTGAAAATTGGTCTGAGAAGGAAGGGGGTGAAAGTGCCCTGTATTGAGGTGGTTAACATAGACTGTGACAAGGTGATAGCTCTCTATCTATATGATGTATGCAGCTGAGCGAGTATAAAGGAAGAGTTCTAGTTAAACTAGTTATAGTTTATATTGAAGTTTATGTGCGCCTGTTCAACTCTCACTTGCAGCACAGTATTTAAGGAATACAGAGTATTTTATATGTAAACGGACTAATACATATGTATGCAGCATATATAATGAATTTGCACACATTCTCATCATCTTTACCCTTAAGGCCATACTCACTGTTTAGAACAATGTGGCCCTGTTTAAATATGCCCCCTAGAAGTGCCTGCTGTCATTGCTGTAGACTGAATATTCTGGATTTTTTTTTTTTTCCTTTATGGTTTTTTAATCTCTAAAGACCCGGAGTTCACGCCATGTATCCAGCCACTATTGACATGCATCATATGTTCCTTAGCAAACAATAAAATCTTCAAATAAATAAAGTCTTCATTAGCATGAAATTAATTGAAATTCCTAGCTGCACTACAGTCGCTCTGAGGAATATTGATGGATCTATGCTGCTGCTTTGTGCCCTCGAACTAAACTTGTGTGCCAGTTACCAACTGAGCTGGCAACTGCAAGACTTGTAATTAGCTGCTGCATCCACATCTGCTGTGGTCTGGCCAGCTGGTCAAACTAATTAAGGTTGGAACAAATCTTTACAGGTTCTCTTGTGGTCTTCAGAGGGCAAGTATACAATTTCGGAACAATTTCAACTGGCATTAACCACATTAAAAAATAGATTTTAAAGGGCATTACTCTACATGCAGTTTTTTAATGTGCATACTGTACATAACACAAGAGACAAAGTCTGCATTATACTCTAGTGCTTTAGGAAGAATAATGTATCCCTACTAACATATAACAGATTTGTCACTCCTGTATAATATAACAGATCTGGAGAGCGGTGATTTCACTCCTGTATAATATAACTTATATCTGGAGAGCGGTGATGTAACTCCTGTATAATAAAGCTTATATCTGGAAAGCGTTGATGTCATCCCTCTATAATATAATGTATATGTAGTGAATGGTGATGTCACTCCTGTATAAAATAACATAACTTATAGATTTCACCTTTTATATTAGCTCCATAAAATGCTCCTTTTTAACCAATGCAACCTCTAAGCAACTCATTCACTCCCTTGGCCTTGCTATCTCTCGTCTTGACTGTTGCAACTCCCTCCTCATAGTCCTACCTCTACTCAGGCTATCCTCCCTCCAGTCTATTCTGAATGCTGCTGCCAGATTCTTCCACCTTACCAACCGTTCAGTGTCTGCCACCCCTCTCTGGCCTCCTTCCACTGGCTTCCAATTGCCCAACAAATAAAATTCATAACTCTAACAAGAACATACAAAGCCAATCACAATTCTGCCTCAAGCCACATCACCAAACTTGTCTCCAAATATCACCCAAACAGTACTCTCTGCTCATCCTAAGACCTCCTGCTCTCTAGCTCCCTTGTCTCCTCTTCCCATGCCCGCCTCCAGAACTTCTCCAGAGAAAGCAGTCTCTGGAACTCTCTGCCATTATCTGTCCGGCTGTCTCCTACTCTGTCCACTTTTAGGCGATCCCTGAAAACTCATCTCTTTAGGGAAGCCTATTCTGCCTTCAGGTAACAACTGAATCTTTTTTTCTCCCATCAGTCCATACCAAACAGGGCCCCCCTAACCCTCTTGTATTGTGTTGTATTGTAAATTTTACTGTACTGTCTCCCTTGATATTTTAAAGTGCTGCGCAAACTGTTGGCATTATATAAATTCTCTGTAGTAATTATAATAATAATAATAACTAGAGAGTGGTGATGCAACGCTTGTAATATACAACATATCTGGAGAGGGGTGCCTGATACATTTGCTTATAAACTATACCATATTTCTAAAAATGTAACATACTGAGAAAATGATACTGGTGAATAGTGATGATTGATGTCTCTGGTGTCATATGAGTAGGTCCATGATAGACTTTTGAACTCTCAGTACTTTTGATGCTTCAAAGTCAAATCTTATTTATTCAAAGGTATTACATTTTTTCCTTTTTTATTTTTAGATTCTGAAATGTATTACAAAACTCTCTGATCTATATAGAGAGATAGTGATCATTTCTGTTTGCAAAACCCAATTAAAAAATACTTCAAATGTTTAAGGTTTCATATATACCAAGGTGACTGAATCAATATAATGACCACGTACTGTATATGTCTAAGTGTAGTCCATTAGTGATTTTTCACATTGCTTATTACGCTCTTTGTCTTTGAAGACAACCTTTCAAACCTTTTCATAGGAAATATTGTCACATTGACCCCTCTTGTCGGTAATATTAAATTCATTAAAGGTTCGATGTTTTGACCTTTTCGCCATGAACGATACCCTATTATTGGCACGTTGACAACAGAAAATACAAATGACCCTCTTAAAACACGATACTAATGCATTTCACAACTTACTACCCTGAAAAATAATTACATGCTGATAAAACACATTACTGTCATATGTCTTGGGTTTGTTAAAGCACCGAACTCAGTACCCCCCCCCCCCCCAGTCTTTCCCTTGAGGTTTCCAGTAGTATTTTGCGCTTTTTAAATTATTTTTCACTTTTTAAAATGTTATCTTTCGATCATGTGACATGCTGGAACTTCCTTATTCTTCTCCTAGCTGGGGATTCTCCACTAATCCGTGAATGTAAAAAATGGCATGGGGTCCTTCAGGTATAATATGGATTTTAAGGGGGAACCCCAAAGAACATTTAAGAAACAAATGCCTGAGAGCCCTCCAAAAATCCAGACTAGACCCAGACTCATATCATTTAATGCAGCTTGGCTGACCAGGAAGGGGGTGAAGGGGGAATGAGTGTGCATCCCCAGTCCTCCTGAACTCTACCAGGCCATATATCGTCAATATGGGGGGTACCTTGCCAGGGGGAACCCTCAACAAAGTCCCCATGTTGATGAGGACAAGGGCCTCTTTCCCACAACCCTGGTCTGGTGGTTGTGTGGGTCTGCAGAGGGAGCTTATCTGAAAGCTCTCTCTAACAATCTGTGAATGAGTAGGGACACATAGTAACCTTACCCATTCACAAAAGAAGTCTGAGGCTCCCCCCAAAAAATCTTTACCAGACCCAGACTTTCATCTAAATATTTAGCTTGGCTGGCCAGGCTAAGATATTGCGGTGATGTCACTTTCCCTTTTACAAGGAGATATCTGGGTTTGCAAAGGCATTTAGTACACGCAAATGGGGTTTACTGTAAAATATATTTTTGGGCCCAGAATTGAGCTTTAACGCACCAAGTTCATGGAGTCTGGGAGTTGAAGAGCCAGCATGTAACCCCACCAGATGCTTGTGTACCGGGGGATACTACCAGTTATTGGAGATTGCCAGTTATGGACTAATACCTGTAAAGGTATGCCTGGGCACCCACCCCTATAATTAGTTTAGGGACTGGACTATGTTGTATCTGTTATGTGTTTTGCAAAGAAGAGTTACAGTAAAGGTTGCCAAACTGTTTCAAGCTTGATGTGAAGTCATTTAAAGGGTGCAGGATGGGTCATGGCATATCAAAAGAACAAGGTCAGTAAAGCTCATGTGGTATGAAGCAAAATCCCTACTCAAGGGTTAGCTCCACAAGTCAAGTGGAGGAGGAACGCAGTTGCTATGGGTGACCAGTAACCAATGCAAAGTACAAGCAGCTTGTCATAAAGCATGGTATCTGGCATAGGTGACAGGTCCACCGGTAGCGAGGAGATCGGTGCTCTGGTTACCTCCTTATCAGTCCGTTCCCCAAGGCATCTGGGACCGAATCTGTAGTATAGAGACCTCATGTACCTAGCTGTATGATATGGGAAAGTGAAGGAGTTCTACGGCCTAATTCTAAATATACGTCATGTTTTTGATGTTTAATACCAGAGTTATGGCAGCAGCTAACTGCCATAACCCCGGTATCTTTTTTTCGTTAGGTGGACGGCCTTCTGATAAAAGTGACTTCAGCGGCGCATTTGCCACAAGATATAGGCAGCGGGAGAGGTGCCCCCCCCCCTTCCCTCCTGTTGCTTCCCGGTCGTTTTAGAGATTACTGGAGCCATCCACCTGGAAACGATCCAGTGGGGCCGACTGCTTGGCAGGATGTCAAGTGAGGGCAAGATGGCTCTATGCCCTTGGAGGGCTGTAGTGACTTCTGACGTCACTTCTGGTTCTCGGGCATAAAAAAAAAAAAAAAAATTCCCTTAAAGTCAAAATGTCAATTTTTTAAAATTTTGCTTTTAAAGGTAAATGAGAGACCTGGGGTCTTTTTGACCCCATCTCTCTTAATAAAGAGGACCTGTCATGCTTATTTCTATTAAAAGAGATGTAATCCTCCTTATTCCTTGTAATTGGAATAAAAGTGATAACAAATAAAATAAAATAAAGGGACAGTGTAGAAATAAAAAATAAAAGGTAAAATAAATAAGAAACATTTTTTTTAAAGCGCCCCATTGCTCCTTGCTCGCGCGCAGAAGCGAAAGCATCTATAAGTCGTGCCCGCATATGTAAACGGTGTTCAAACAACACATGTGAGGTATTGTCATGATCGTTAGAGCGAGAGCAATAATTCTAGTGCAAGACCTCCACAGTAACTCTAAACAAGTAACCTGTAAACATTTTTAAAGCTGCGCCTGTGGAGATTTTTAAGTATTACAGTTTGCCGCCATTCCACGAGTGCGCACAATTTTAAAGTATATGGTATCTATTTACTTGGCGTACCATCATCTTTCACATAATACAAAAAAATTGGGCTTACTTTACTGCTTTTTTTTTCTTTAATTCATTAAAGTTTTTTTTTTTTTTTTAAATTGCGTTTAAAAAACCGCTGCACAAATACAGTGTGATGCATAAAGTATTGCAACAACCGCCATTTCATTCTCTGGAGTCTTTGCTAAAAAAAATTAAATGTAATGTTTAGGGGTTCTTCGTAGTTTTCTAGCAAAAAATTGGTGAGCGCGTGCACAGTAAAAGGTACCCCCACATGCAGGGCAAAGTGGCCCTTCCTACAAGCTTTTTATTGCTGACCCCATTCTTTATAGAGACAGTATCCTGCATCCTTCTAAAACTAAAAAGAAGTTTTGTCTATATGGACACTTTAACAGAGCAGTTAAGACTTGAGAGAAGAAGCAAAGAAAAAAGGAAATTTGAAGGAAAAAGAGGAACTGAAGAAAAAGTACAACTTAAAAAGTGATATAAGGGGAGAAAAAAGAAAACCAGATAATTAAATGTCTCAGTGGGCCATACTCTGTGAATTTTCTTTCAAAGGGATCTAGAAAAGTTACTTTTGGTCTTTCTGCCTTTAAAGAAACTTCTCATTCGGAGGTAGGAACAGAGAGGTAACGGGTCTGGTTCTGATCTTGCGTTTAGGCTTTGAACCTCTGGGAATGTTTCGTTAGGCAGGGACATCGCCTCATGGTTGCCAATTTTCTGAAAAACTTTTGAGAATAGCGGGGTTCAAAGTCTTGGTTCTGTTAAGCGATACTAGAAAACAAAGCTTTATAGATATGCTGAAATGCAGGGTCACCTTAAAAGAAGTTTACATTTATTATGGTTTTGAGTTCATTTTTATTATTTTTGAAAGATTTAATACTGACTTATACTTTTTTTTATTGCTCATATACAATCTTTATTTTACAAATAAACATCTAATTGCCGTCATCAGGGTTCAGGTTTGGAGGCCAGTGGCTATAGCAGGGGAAAGAATCACATAGAACCTAGTAGGATAAATACATGAGTAGTGGGCTAAGCTGAGGCACAGGGTCTAAGCAGTAACTTGTCTTCACCAGAAGACTCCTGATGGTGGAGATGGATTGCACTACGTGCTCGTGCCAGGTTGCGATACTCAGGGTCACCTCACCGGGAGGTGTGGTAGCAAATAGGGATCAAGCAGAAGCATAGTCTGTAAACAAGCGAAAGGTTAGTAACAAGTGGTTGTAGGTTGGGATCGGGCGGAAGCATAGTTGAGTAACCAGCCAGAGGTTGGTAACAAATGGTTGCAGGTTGGGATCAAGCAGAAGCGTAGTCAATTAACAAGCCAAAGGTTGGTAATGAAGATACAGACAGCAGCAGGAGTGTAAGGAGCAAGATATCGGCTGGAGCACAATAATCTGGCAAACAGGGAGTGAAGAGACATGGCTTAAATCTGGAAGTTCATGGGAGGAGCAAAGAGTTCAAGGGCCACCAGAAACAAGATTGAATGTACATATCTCCCACATGTCCCTGATTTTGAGGGGCTGTCCCTGATTTGGAACAAAGCCCCCCTCTCCCTCTTTCCTCCTCATTTGTCCCTCATTTTGATCTGATCTATATAGTTGTAAAAAAAAGCACTATTTATCTTTAAAAAAGTGTTTCCCAGAGCTAAACCTATTATCCAATTTCTAAATTGCTAAGTTTGTACATTTCAAATTTTGTAAATTTTTAATTTTACACATTTGTATTTTTTTTATATAGAGTATCTTTTTTAAGGGGGCATGGCAGGGGGTGTGTCCTATGCCTACATACTTTTGCAAATAGATGTCCTTCCTTCCCATTTCAAAAAGTTGGGAGGTATGAATGTAAGTTTGTTCAAGGGATCAGGCAGGGAGCTTTCCTGCATCCCTGCCAGTTTGCCAGCTACTGCCAGACGCAGCGAAGGTCCTGGGTTCTGGTTCAAGTCCTGACACTAATACAGGGTGCTCCTGTAATAATTGGATTCACAAAGCATCATTATTTTTCTCTCTAATTGAAAGGCTGTACTGGGCCCCACATAGCAGGTACATAGAGGAGAGAGGAGAAGTCATTCCTCTGATTCATTTAGCTGTGCTTGCAAACTAAGGCTTGAGATACTGAGCTTTGTAAATGGCAAGCTTTTTTTTTCTTTTTTTTTTTTTACAGCAGTACGGCAACAGGGAGGTAAATGTAGAAGGGAGACTTCACCTGCATACTGTAATTCAACATGAATTATTATGTGAAACAGTTTGCATATTTATTCTGTTTTATTTCTGAACACAATAAAAATAAAGAAAAAAATAGGATGAGGAACCATCTGTGACAAAAATGAAAGGGGCATTGTTTATAATAGAGAGGGATGAAGCACTGTGTGCACTAGACAGGCATGAGTATAGATATCCTTTAAGCCGCACATAAAAGCAAGCCCGCTCATGATGGTGTGTGGCAACCCCAGCCTGGGCTCCTGCCAGGCCACGCCTCCGTGTTTCACTCCACCCCTCAGAGCTGTATCATGGGGATGAATATCCCAAGCACAGGAGGATTTTAATGCATCATTGGTAGCCTCAATCAATAAAGAAAAGTATCTGGTGTGCATGAGTCTGGCTGTGGAGTTATCTAATAAAGTCAAATGAATGAGCAACACTGAAACCAGAGCTTCAAAACAAAAAAAGGAAACAAGGAAAAAGCAATCAAAACGCAAGCAAAAAAACTGTGATGCATGGTGTAGCCTAAAAGCCAAACCCTATAAAAGTTTATCTTTATCAAGTCAAACAACTGGGATGCAGATTAACCACTTGCTTACTGGGCACTTAAACCCTCCTCCTGTCCAGACCAATTTTCAGCTTTCAGCCCTGACGCATTTTGAATGACAATTGCGCGGTCATACAACACTGTACCCAAATGAAATTTTTATCATTTTTTTCCCACAAATAGAGCTTTCTTTTGGTGGTATTTAATCGCAGCTGGGATTTTTATTTTTTGCTAAACAAACAAAAAAAATGGAAATTAAAAAAAAAAAAAATCATGTTTAATAGTTTGTTATAAAATTTTGCAAACAGGTAATTTTTCTCCTTCATTGATATGCGCTGATGAGGCGGCACTGGTGAGCACTGATAGGCTGCACTGATGGGCACAGATAAGGCAGCACTGATAGGCACAGTTAAGGCGGCACTGATAGGCACAGTTAAGGCAGCACTGATGGGGACAGATAAGGCGGTACTGATGGGCACAGATAAGGCGGCACTGATGGCCACTGATGGGTGGCACGGATGGGTGGCACGGATAGGTGGGACTGATGGGCACTGATAGGTACCACTAATGGGGGGCACTGATGGGCAGCACTGATGGGGGGCACTGATGGGTAGTGATGGGTGGCACTGATGGGCACTGGTAGGTGACACTGATGGGCACTGATAGGTGGCAGTGATGTGCAGCACTGTTGCACTGATGTGGGCACTGATGGGTGGCACTGTGGGCACTGATGGGTGGCACTGTGGGCACTGATGGATGGCACTGTGGGCACTGATGGGTGACGCTGGCGGGCACTGGTAGGCGGCACTGCTTCCTATTGCTTTGTGACAGATGATCGCCGTGATCGGGACTAATGTCCCGATCACGGCCGCCGGTGATCGGGTTTTTTTTTCCTCCTCACGCTGTCAGCGCGAGGAGGAAAAATAGCTGATTACCGGCTCTGTTTACATCACATGATCAGCTGTCATTGGCTGACAGCTGATCATGTGGTAAGGGGTCGAGACCGACCCCTTACTCTGATCTGTGATCGGGCGAGTCTCATAGACTCGCTGATCATCGAGCGCGCTGCGCGCGCCCTGCAGGGGGCGTGCAGGCCGCTCGTGCACGGGACAAAGTCATAGTAGTCCCGGCAATTTAGATCGACGCTGTTGCCGTCATTTGGCAATGGCCCGGATCTGAAAGGGTTAAAGAAAAAAAAGTGTTTTAGTGTATAAATATAAAACTGAGAATAATTATAAAGGACCTCCTATAGCACACTCTGATATGAATGTATTTTATTTACACAGGTCAGGTAAATGTAAGTACTGGTAAATAAAAGCAAAGATTTTGATATTAAATCAAAGGTTTTGATATTAAATCAATTTTTAAAGATTTGTAATTTAGAGCAGGGAAGAATAAAATAAATTGATGATAGGGGAAGGGATGAAGCACTGCTTCCAGCGCTATGAGGAAAGGGGTGTAAGGCTGGGTTCAAACTGCAGCACAGAACGGCTCACATCAGGGGTTCCGGTGCGTCCCTGTGCACCATTTCAGGTCCGATTTCGGTCCAAATTTTTGGCTGAATTCAGACCTGAAACAGACAAGAAGATTCAAAGGACTCATGTGCAAATCGCACTGGAGCCGCTCTGGAGATGTATAAACCGGCTCCATTGAGAGTTGACCACAATCTCCTGACAGGTGAATTGGATGCGGGGAAGTCCACATCCAATTTGCAATAGTGTGAACCCAGCCTAAGAAAGAGAGAGAGATAGTGCATTGCATGTATTAGAGAGGGAAGAGACACTATGAGGGTTTACTAAACCTGGAGAGTGCAAAATCTGGTGCAGCTGTGCATGGTAGCCAATCAGCTTCTAACTTCAGCTTGTTCAATTAAAGTGGTTGTAAAGGCTCAAGTTTCTTTCTACCTTCATGCATTCTATGCATGAAGGTAAAAAACCTTCTGTGTGCAGCAGCCCCCCCCCCCCAATACTTACCTGAGCCCCCTCTCGATCCAGAGACGTCCATAAGAGCCTTGTATCTCCTGATTGGCCATTGGCTCCTGATGCTGTCAATCATAGCAATTGAGCCAATCAGGAGAGGTAGGGGGTAGAGCCAAGCTGCGGCTCCATGTGTGAATGGACACACAGAGCCACAGCTTGTGAGCGTGCCTGCTTGGGTGCCCCTGCTTGTTGTGGGGGCACCCGGCAGGAGGAAGGAAACAGGAGCACCAGCATGGGACCCAAAAAGAGAAGATTCGGGGCTGCTCTGTGCAAAACCATTACACAGAGCAGGTAAGTATAACATGTTTATTATTTAACCACCTCAATACTGGGCACTTTCGCCCCCCTCCTTCCCAGCCCAATTTTCAGCTTTCAGCGCTCTCACACTTTCAATGACAATTGCGCGGTCATGCTACGCTGTACCCAAATTAAATTTTTATCATTTTGTTCACACAAATAGAGCTTCCTTTTGGTGGTATTTATTCACGACTCTGTTTTTTATTTCTTGCGATATAAGCGAAAAAAGAGTGGAAATTTGGAAAAAAAAACAATATTTTCTTCTTTCTATTTTAAAACAAATCCAATAAAATCAAATTTTGTCATAAATTTAAGCCAAAACATATTCTGCTACATGTTTTTGGTAAAAAAAATCCCGTTAAGTGTATAATAATTGGTTCGTGTGATCACGGACACGTGCGCAAATGATCATGTACAGATGTGCGCAGGTGACATATGTGTGCAGATAATCATTGGGACATGTTATTTTACTGGGTCTTATGTGGGGGACATGTGTTTTGGGGACATGTGTTTTGGGGACATTGTGTGTTTACTTAGTGTTTGTTTTGTGTTTTTACATTGTGTGGGGTCACTAGACTTGTGATCAGTGAGTAAAAAGCTGTAAAAAACAGCTCATACTCACTGATCACCAGCCGGCTGCAGCGTTCTGCTCTCCTCTCCTCACTGACAACTTCCGTGTGAGGAGAGCAGAGCAGATTGCCTAGCAACCGGCTCTGTGTTTACATCACATGACGGCTGTGATTCGACACGGCCGTCATGTGATCAGGAGGGCCAATCGCAGAGCCCTCCTGCCGATCGGAGATGCGCCGTGTCCGGGTGACACGAGCGCATCGGGATCGCGCCGCTGCGCGGGCACGCGCGCGCGATCCCACTCCTTCTGAGGGACGTTCCTGAATGTCCACTCAGAAGGAGAGAGCGCCCACCCAGCCGTATATGTGCAGTGGCTGGGTGGGAAGTGGTTAAAAAGTAAATTAAAAAATACGAGACTTTAATATCGCTTTAAGCTTTGACGGGAAAAAAAAAAACGGGAAGCTGGTTTCTATGCAAAGCTGCACCAGATTTACACTCTCCAGTTTTAGTAAATCAACCCCTATGTGTATTAAAGAGGTATGAGACACTGCATAGATAGATGGAGAAGTTTGTTTGAATAATACAAATAAATTACATATTGTTTTTAATTTTGTGGTGCTCAGATAATTTTAGTTCCACTTTAAGCAATACATAGAACTAGGATTTTGTTTAGCTCGGCATTGAACACATAATTGTACATGTTGTGTTCTCTTCTGTAGGTCATCAGATAACTTCCCCTTTGATGAGCCTTTTCCCCCAGATAAGATAATAGCAACAATCACATTTTATTGGTTTGCCAACTTCGCTCATAAATAAAGCCTATCTGTACATCTTCTCTTTTGGCATTTCCCACACAGAGTCCAAACTCATCCCAGCCATAAAACAAGGGCATTGTATGTCAGAACTGCCATCTGAATAATTGATATGATCTGGTCACATTTGTAGTACCTTAAATCGTGTCCAAGGCATGAGGGGGACAGAGGCTGGGCCATTTCCAGGTCTCTAGCTCAGTGCTGGGCCAAGATCATCCAGTACCCAGGGCAAAGATACCAAATTGCACCCCCCCCCCCCCATTAGGTGCAAGCTTATGAGGAGGAGGCGGGAGAGAGAGGGAGCACACCTCCTCCCGGCTCTCCCTTCTTCTCTTTGCTGCTTCCAGCTCTAGGCTAACAAAAGTAATGATGCCGCTATCCCTACTCCTGTCAGCCTTATAGTAGAAGGAACTTGCGGCACCCCCATCCCTACAATACACACTGTGCCCAGGACAGCCACCCCTTCTGCCCACCCTGCTCTAGCTGCTTGGGAACTACAAATCCCAGCATGCCCCATGATGGCCACACATAATCAATTAGTCAGGCATTTAAAGCGACCAAACTGAATTGAAAAAAAAAATGCAAACCAAAGATCCTCTATTCGACCAATTCAAGGTTGCCAAAGTGACTGGCCGATGCAGAATTTGGTCTATCACTTGAGATAATAAAAAAAAAATGACTGTGTGCATGTCAGAAAACCAATCATAATATAGTTCAAATCAATTAACATTTTTGCTTGGTGCTCAAATGTTGACTTGCAACAAAGAAACTCTACTAAGTCCTGCCTGGGGAAGAGCAAAACTGAGTTTTAATTTCCCGAACATTAGGTGAAATTCAGGAGATTTAGGTGTTTGCACAATGCAAAGAAGTCAACAAGAAAGGCAATTTTTTTCAGGGTGTAATGGGTTTTAAATGGTTCCTGAGGGTCTTGGAAGCTTCATTTTACCTATCCCAGACACGTTTTTGTGCAAAAAAAAAATGGAGCCTTGTTGGCCCCATTATTTTACATTTTTTTTCACACAAAAACAGACAGACAATGAAAAAAAAAAATCTTACACAAATAACAAATACACACAAAAAAGAAAAAAAAAGAAATGCACCAGAAATGGGTTGCACAGTGCACAGTAGCACTTCCCTCTAGCAGCACTAGGGTGTTGGTTTGAATCCCAGTCACAGCACTACCTGCCTGGAGTTAGCATGTTCTCTCTGCACCTGCGTGGGTTTTTTCCTACACTTCAAAGACATGCTGGTGGGCTAAATGGCTCCTGTCTAAATTGGCACTAGTATGTGTATGAATGCGAGTTAGGGACCTTAAAATGTAAGCTCCTTGGGCAGGGACTAATGTGAATGTATTGTGCATTATATACAGTGGGGACGGAAACTTATTCACACCCCCTTAAATTTTTTCTCTTTGTTATATTGCAGCCATTTGCTAAAATCATTTAAGTTCATTTCTTTCCTCATTAATGTACACACAGCACCCCATATTGACAGAAAAACACAGAATTGTTGACATTTTTGCAGATTTATTAAAAAAAGAAAAACTAAAATATCACATGGTCCTAAGTATTCAGAAGCTTTGCTGTGACACTCATATTTTTAACTCAAGTGTTGTCCATTTCTTCTGATCATCCTTGAGATGGTTCTACGCCTTCATTTGAGTCCAGCTGTGTTTGATTATACTGATTGGACTTGATTAGGAAAGCCACACACCTGTGTATATAAGACCTTACAGCTCACAGTGCATGTCAGAGCAAATGAGCATCATGAGGTCAAAGGAACTGCCTGAAGAGCTCAGAGACAGAATTGTGGCAAGGCACAGATCTGGCCAAGGTTACAAAAAAAATCCTGCTGCACTTAAGGTTCCTAAGAGCACAGTGGCCTCCATAATCCTTAAATGGAAGACGTTTGGGACGACCAGAACCCTTCCTAGAGCTGGCCGTCCGGCCAAACTGAGCTATCGGGGGAGAAGAGCCTTGGTAAGAGAGGTCAAGAAGAACCCAAAGATCACTGTGGCTGAGCTCCAGAGATGCAGTTGGGAGATGGGAGAAAGTTGTAGAAAGTCAACCATCACTGCAGCCCTCCACCAGTCAGGGCTTTATGGCAGAGTGGCCCGACGGAAGCCTCTCCTCAGTGCAAGACACATGAAAGTCTGCATGGAGTTTGCTAAAAAACACCTGAAGGACTCCAATATGGTGAGAAATAAGATTCTCTGGTCTGATGAGACCAAGATAGAACTTTTTGGCCTTAATTCTAAGCGGTATGTGTGGAGAAAACCAGGCACTGCTCATCACCTGTCCAGTACAGTCCCAACAGTGAAGCATGGTGGTGACAGCATCATACTGTGGGGGTGTTTTTCAGCTGCAGGGACAGGACGACTGGTTGCAATTGAGGGAAAGATGAATGCGGCCAAGTACAGGGATATCCAGGACGAAAACTTCTGCAGAGTGCTCAGGACCTCAGACTGGGCCGAAGGTTAACCGTCCAACAAGACAATGACCCTAAGCGCACAGCTAAAATAACGAAGGAGTGGCTTCACAACAACTCCGTGACTGTTCTTGAATGGCCCAGCCAGAGCCCTAACTTAAACCCAATTGAGCATCTCTGGAGAGACCTAAAAATGGCTGTCCACCAACGTTTACCATCCAACCTGACAGAACTGGAGAGGATCTGCAAGGAGGAATGACAGAGGATTTCCAAATCCAGGTGTGAAAAACTTGTTGCAACTTTCCCAAAAAGACTCATGGCTGTATTAGATCAAAAGGGTGCTTCTACTAAATACTGAGCAAAGGGTCTGAATACTTAGGACCATGTGATATATATTAGTTTTTCTTTTTTAATAAATCTGCAAAAATGTCAACAATTCTGTGTTTTTCTGTCAATATGGGGTGCTGTGTGTACATTAACGAGGAAAAAAAATGAACTTAAATGATTTTAGCAAATGGCTGCAATATAACAAAGAGTGAAAAATTTAAGGGGGTCTGAATACTTTCTGTCCCCACTGTATATATGTGTAAATTGATGGCTGTATATAAGTACATGTAATATAAAAAATTACATAAAATAAAGCACTCTACTTTACTCTAGCTGACCAAAGTTTGACCAAAGATTTACTATCACTTTTAGTCCTGGTGATAATGGCCAGTACAGAAAAAAAAGAAAGAGAAAGCCTGTGTTCTCAGCACAGAAAGCACAATGATGGGAATCGGAGTTCCTTTAGGAACATGGTTCCAGTTAGTGTAAACAGGGCCACTGTTGGGGCATTCAGCCAGCCACCCTGTACCTACCTGGGGCCCCATCAGCACAGCAGGGGGCTCAGGCAGGCTACTGTTGGGAACCTGCCCTGCATCTGCTGAAGGGTGCCCTGGGTTGTGATGCTGAGATGACCTCAGATACTGCAGGCTCCTCCTTGGCTCTGACGTATCATATCAAACAGCCGGGGGGAGGCTCTGCCATGCTGTATCTCAGGTCTGGTAAGTTTACAGGGCTGGAACTTCTGCTTTGGTGGGGTTGAGAATTCCTGCCTGCATGAAGTATCTTCTGGACAGGGAGCTCTTTGCTGAGGAGTTGCTTAAGAGGGGTCTGCTCTTGGAGAGAATGTGTTTTCTTGTGGGTAAGTTTACTAGAGAAGTGGGTTAAGTATAGGAAGATTTGCTTCAGGGGTAGGATCCTTTAGTGGGGGGGGGGGGGAGTGTTGCTTGAGGTAGATTTGCACATTTGGGACTTACAGAGCATTGCAACCACTCATGCATTACATATGCCTGGCCCCTACACTTTGTGCATTGCATACTTGTGAACCCTGCACCCTGTACCTAGGCTCAAGCTTTAAAACCCTCTCACAATTGTAATTGTGCCACACTTACAATTCATCACGATGTGCTGCCTCATTCTTCTTTGCACCCTGAATGGGTGGCCCTGTCAGAAAGGCTGTATGGGCACTATCATTTCTAATGTGTCTCTGAGCTTAAGATAAGATCAGGGTTTGGAGCATAATCAGGTGGCAGGAGTGGTAGAATTGGTTAATTTATGTAATAAACACCAAAGAAAAAAATATACCTGTATAAAGACTGCAACAGACCAAATATTCAAACAACCCCAATTCCAAAAAAAAAAAGTTTGAACTCTTTGTAAAATGTACTTGAAAACAGAATGCAATGATTTGCAAATCTCATTGCACAAAAAATGCACAATTTTAAGAAAAAAATAAGGCCATTTTGAAATTGATGGCAGCAACACATCTCAAAAAAGTAAGTGGTACTAACAAGGAAGTTCTGGAAGAACATTTTGCAACTAATTAGGTTAATTGGCAACAGGTCAGTAACATGATTGGGTATACAAAGAGCATCTTCGAGAGTCAGAGTGTTTCAGAAGTAAAGATGGGGAGAGATTCACCAATCTGTGAAAAGCTGCAGCTAAAAATCATCGAACAATATCAGAATAACGATCCTCAATGTAAAATTGCAAAGACTTTAAATATATTATATACAGTACATAATATAAAAAGATTTTGAGGATCTGGAGAAATCTCAGAGCGCAAGGTACAAGGCCAAAATATTAGATGGCACTGCACTAAAAACAGGCATGATTCTGTGATGGGCATCACTGCATGGGCTCAGGAATACTTCCAAAAAACACAGTTCACCATACAAAAATACAAGGTAAACCTCTATAATCCAGAAATGCGTCCCTCTTCTCCGGGCCAAAGCTCATTTAAAATGGTCTGTTGCAAAGTGGAAAATTGTTCTGTGGTCAGACAAATAGATATTTGACTTTTTTTTTTTTTTTTTTTTTAGCAAACGTGGGTGCTGCATCCTCCAGACTAAAGGGGAGAGGGACCTTCCGGTTTGTTATCAGTCCTCAGTTCAAAAGCCTGCAGCTCTGATGGTATGGGGGTGCATTCGTGCGTATGGAATGGGCATCTGGAAAGGCACCATCAATGCTGAAAGATATAACCAGGTTTTAGAGTAAAAAACAAATTATGTGGCGCTACCTAAGCCTGAGTGAAAAAGTGAATAAATGGGCAATAAATACACTTGCAAAAGTACATAAAAATGCAATAATAAATACAAGTGCAATAGTAAATAAATATCATAAAATTCATAAATAAATGGATAACAATCATAAAGTGCAATGAGGAATGAGATAAACTCATTCAGGACGAGTGCAATTACACAGAAGCGGCTCCCAATACCAACAGGGTCCGGTCTTCGGAAGTTGATTCCCTGTGGATAGCTATACCACTTGTTGGTTCACGCTTGACTCGGCCCATTGGGGGCGGCTGCTACAGGTGAGAGGCTGTGGGAAATAGGTGTCGCACTCCGGAGCTTGATTGGATGAATACATCTACCTTAGACACTTATCGCCATAGTGATTGTTTACTGCACTTGCATTTTCCTGTATTGTCAGAAGACCAGACCCTGTTGGTATTGGGAGCCGCATTGCATGGTTTTTTGGACTACACTTATCACTCATTATTACCATCTTTCTTTTTATTACACATACCAGTGTGTCATGGTTCTTTATTTTTGCACATTGTTACTTCACTTCTGTGTAATTGCACTCATCTTGAATGAGTTTATCTCATTCCTCATTGCACTTTATGATTGTTATCCATTTATTTATGAATTTTATGATATTTATTTACTATTGCACTTGTATTTATTATTGCATTTTTATGTGCTTTTGCACGTGTATTTATTGCCCATTTATTCACCTTTTCACTCAGGCTTAGGTAGCGCCACATAATTTGTTTTTTATCTGTCTTAGTTATGTGAGTACACTGTTTTATGTTAGCGGCTCCTATTCAGCCTATTGGTCATTGTGGTTTTGCGCATTAGTTTATTTGTTTAGGTTTTAGAGTAGCATATGCTCCCACGTAGGCTACGTCTTTTTTCAGGGAAGGCCTTGTATATTTCAGCAGGACAATGCTGAACCGCATACTGCATCTAGGACAACAGCATGGCTTCGTGGTAGATGGACATGCCTGCAGTCCAGACCTTTTCACCAATTGGAAATATTTAGTGCATCTTGAAATGAAAAATACAACAAAGAAGACCCAGGGCTGTTGAGCAGTTAGAATCCTATAGTAAGCAAGAATAGGACAGCCTTCATCTCCAAAAACCCCAGCAACTGGTCTCCTCAGTTCCCAGACATTTACAGAGTGTTGTCATAAGAAGATGGAATGCTTCATCATGGTAGACATGGCCAGGGCCACTGATAAGGCAGTTCAGCCAGCCCTCCTGTACCAGGCCTAGGCCCCATCAGTTCAAAAGGGGGCCGTTGCACCTGCAGAGCAGGGGCGACGGCAGTATTGTCTTGTTGCCAACTCTTGTGGCTCCCCCTGCCGCTCTGCCAGCTTCTCCTCCTTTGTCTTTCTCCAGCTGCACCCCAGGGAGTTGGTACCTGTGTCCGCACCCTCCGTCCAGGCCCTCCTGTGTGCCCCCCTCCCCTGCAGCATTGCCAGCTTCCCTCTACTCCTCTCCCGCCAGAAGTTGCTGAGGGCACACAGGGTAATGTTTCAATATGGGGGGGGGGGGGGGGGGGCTGTAAATATGTCCTAATCACCAGTTTTTCCTGAATGAACACAGTGAGCATTTGGCACTTTCCTATGCTTCATTCAGTCACTGTCCAGTGCAGCTGAGGCTGCAGAGAAAGGGATTGAGGAAACTGTCCTCAGTCCCTTTCTCTGTCTCAAATGTGAGACATCAGGGATCTGTTAATACCCCTAATATTTCACCCCCCCCCCAAAAAAAAAGCTGTTAAAAGAATTAAAAAAACAAAAGGAAGGAGGGGGGCCCCATCATGTAGGCCATACAGGACCCCGTGACTTCTAACAGCAGCCCTGGACGTGGCCCTGTCCCAACTTTTTCTGAGATGTGTTGCTGCCATCAATTTCACAATTACTTAATTTTTTTTCTTAAAATGGTGCATTTTCTCAGTTTAAACATTTAAAATGTTTTCTATTTTCTATTGTGAATAAAATATGGGTTTATGGGATTTGCAAATCATTGCGCTCTATTTGTATGTAAATTGTGCACAGCGTCCCAACTTTTTTGGAATTGGAGATTTACATAAATTCTACCAAAATATTTAAATGCACAAAAAAGAAAATATAATCAGAGCTATTTTCCCTTAGAGAATGTTTTTGTACAAAGTACAGATAAACACCATGGTTACAATAATATCACATTAAAATCTCAAAACTGCTCTACTTCCTAAAATCCCAAGGAGGCTGCATATATTTCCATATCTATCCCTGAATATCAAGAGCATCTAAATACATTTCTGTATGAAGATCACATAAAATTCTCCAAACAATGTAAGCAAATTGCAGAACTTGTATGCATCCCCCCCAGGTTAATCCTCGACCTTGGGTCTCAGTAGCTGACTCCTATGTATTGATAAGTGGTACTGCAAATTGCTCACATTGTTTGGTGAATATGTTTTACTTTGTGATCTTCATACAGAAATGTCTTTAAATGTTCTTGATATTCAGAGATAGATACAGTATATGTATGTAGTGTCTATGGGATTTTAGCAATTTTTAAAGATTTTAATGTGATATTAATATAACCAAGTTTTATCTATGTCTCTTTATCTATGTTCTTCACCCTCATCCCCCCAGCCCTGTGTCCCTTTAACTAGGTCTTTTTGCCAGAGGGGCAGAAAGCACTGCCTAATTATGTGAACATTAATGTGGTGGTCAAAGGGAAGAATGCCCCTGAATTGGTGACCAGTGGGAAAAATGTCCCCCTTGAAGATAGCTGAGAAGATCATTGGTAACTTACCTGAGAGGCAAAAAATTCCCCATTGGCTCCCACTGCTCTCAATCAAATCCAATGACACGAGCGCTGGGGGGGGGGGGGGGCAGAGCCGAGTCCTGCATTCGGCCTCTATAGACGCCGAATGCTGAACTCGGGAGCGCACCCGCAAGGTAACCCCCTCGGGGAGGCGCTTCTCAGAGGGGGTTATCAGATGTGAGGAGGAACCACAAGAGCCGCCGAGAGACCCCAGAAAAATAACTAACAGATCAATAGCATAAAAAACAGAAAAGACAGTGTATTAAAGAAAGGAGCCACAAGGTCCTAATAGGCATAAAACCAAGACAGTACCTGCTTGTCACTTCTCAGGCCTCCAGCCGCAAAACCAGAGACAACTCGCAGGTACATATACACCAATTGGGAACCGCACCTCAGACGTACCTTTTGTGTCTCTATGAACACAATACCTTTTGTGTCTCTATGAACCTAAAAGGACCTTGCACCCCGCCACTCGCCATATCTGGCTCCACACAACACCCAATTCCCCAAACTGAAATACCCACCAAATGCAGGGCGGGAGGGTAGGAAGTCGTTCCCCACATGCTGCTTCTGACTGAAGACAAACCCCATCCGGTCCACTAACCACTTCCCCTAAAGGTCTACCCTGTCCTGACCATGCCCCAATCAGCCAACTACCATGCCTATCCACCAACAGCCCAACTCTTACTACCTTCCTATACTCAAGCCCCTTAAACCCCTGTCATGGTGGCCCTCCGTCTAAAGCCTT
Organism: Lithobates clamitans; assembly: GCA_037952925.1. Lineage (NCBI taxonomy): Eukaryota > Metazoa > Chordata > Amphibia > Anura > Ranidae > Lithobates > Lithobates clamitans. The sequence goes on from JBBGZY010001310.1 coordinate 2,315,087, forward strand.
GTGGTTTTACACAATAAAATCCTTTTGTGTAAAACATTTATTGTTAACATAAGATCAAGTGAGGCCTATGTAGACAGGAATTAGCAAGAGGGTGACATTTTCACAGATTTACTATCATTACAATTATGAATGCCATTGTACGCTCTATCATTAGTGTTTGTCATGCACATAAAAAAATGCAAATAGTGTTTAGAGCAATTTCATTTTTTTGTTGATTTTATGTATTATTTATTGCAATTCATTAATTTATTTTCACTTTCTTTATAGACCCTCCAATGCAGTTTTGCAGCAGCAGATAATTATCAATGGTGCCTATCACTTATTGTTACTGGCAGCAATAGACCAATATCGCAGTGATCTGTTGCTAAAGGTGATGTCACAGTACAATCCCTTTAGCACAATGCTGGAACATTGTGTTTCAATGAGCTGCTATAAACACACAAATCCCCGTTCTGACAGGGGAGGAGAGACAGATTGTCTGTTCTTACTAAGTAGGAACAACGATCTGTCTTCTCCTCTAGTCAGTCACATCCCCCCACAGTTAGAACACACTGAGGGAACACAGTTAACCCCTTGATCGCCCCCTGTTAACCCCTTCCTTGCCAGTGACATTTACACAGTAATCAGTGCATTTTTTTAGCACTGATAGCCGTATAAATGTCAAGGTTCCCAAAAAAGTGTCAAGTGTTTAATCTGTCTGCCGCAATGTTGCAGTCCTAATAAAAATTGCTGCTCGCCGTCATTACTAGTAAAAAAATGTATCAAGGAAGAAATACAGCGCTGTGGACTAAACTAAAATAATGCAAAATGAAATATATAAAATGAAAATAAAAAAGCTGCAGCCCAATTTTGCATGATATATGCAAACACAGTAAATGGAAAAAGAAATAGAAAGCTGCGCTGCAGGATAAAAATGATAATAATAGTAATAAAATTAAACAAACATAATGTGACAGTCTATAAGCTGTGAAGTAAGGTAATGAATCCCCAAAGGGATTTATTACCTTTCTTCACTGGTTATAGACTGTCACACTAATAATAAAAATGCCTTAAATCTATTCCCTAATTTGTAGATGCTATAACTTTTGCTCAAACCAATCAATATATCAATTTACCAAAAGTATGTAGAAGAATACATATAGGCCTAAACTGACAAAGAAATTTGTTTTAGCGCATTTTTTTTTTTTTTTTATATTTATTATAGCAAAAAGTAAAAAATTGTTTTTTTTCCAAAATTGTTGGTCTTTTTTTGTTTATAGCATAAAAGAGGTGATCAAATACCACTAAAAGAAAGCTCTATTTGTGGGAAGAAAAGGATGTAAATTTTATTTGGGTACAACATCGCACGACCGCGCAAATTGTCAGTTAAAGCGACGCAGTGCCGTATCGCAAAAAATGGCCCGGTCAGGAAGGGGGTAAATTCTTCCGAGGCTGAAGTGGTTAAGTGAGCTTTGTCATAGACTTATATGGAGGCTTTGAAGATGCTTTGAAGCACCACTAAAGCAACATGGGGTATTATTTTTGAAGCAAAGCAAATGCAATGTGTAAACAGGACTGTAAACTAAACATTTTATTTAGTGACAGAAGCTTTGACTGGCACTCAGAGAGCTTTAAATAAGCACGTCTAAAGGCCACGTTTTGAAGCATGTGTAAACGAGACCTAAATCTGTTATTTTTCAACTTCCTTTAACAGACCAAGCTATCCGGCAAAAATGGCAGTTGGAGGTTTGAGACAAACCATTTATCACTGAGAGGGGTGTTAACAATCTTTAGCTATTATATATTTATTTAAAACCTTTATCACACAAAAAAACTGTTGTAGTAACTGCTTAGTCCATAGAGATCTGCTCACAATAACCTCTCCCCAGTCTATCAATGCTGCTGTCCAAAGATGTCTCCATTACTCCTTGATACAGAGTGAAAACACCCTAAAGGGACCCAGTTGAACCCCCGGCTCAGGAGTACCCCTACTCAGCAGATTCCCAGCTCATTAGTACCCCTGTTCAGCAGATCCCCAACTTATTAGTACCCTCTTTCAGCAGATCCCCTGCTCAGCAGTACCCCAGCTCTGCTGATGCACCACTCAAAAGTAACCCCCTTCTCTGCTGATCCTTCCCATAGTAGTAACCCCAGCTCTGCTGATTCCCTACTTAGTAGTAACCACCAGCTCTGCTGATCCTCTGGTTTGCTGATTCTCCTCTCTCCAGTCCCCACTCATCACCCACTACAGTTGTGTTCATAAGTTTACATACCCTGGCCGAATTTATGATTTCTTGGCCATTTTTCAGAGAATATGAATGATAACACAAAAACATTTCTTTCACACATGGTCAGTGTTTGGCTGAAGCCACTTATTATCAATGAACTGTGTTCACTCTTTTTAAATCATAATAGCAACAGAAACTACCCAAATGACGCTGATCAAAAGTTTACGTACCCTGGTGATTTTGGTCTGATAACATGCACACAAGTTGACACAAAGGGGTTTGAATGGCTATTTGTCAGGAACCATGAATCTGAATGAGACAGAAGTACAGTTAAAGCATACTTGTTTAATAATAATAAAAAAGGTAAACAGAGTAAACATAGTCAAAACATAGCCAGAGTTCAGGAACCGGAATGGATAGTCAGACAAGCCAAATCGTCAGGGAGCCAGAGATGAGCGTAGTAGAACAGCAAGCAGGATCTGGAGTCAGAAGGAATGTCAGCCAAGCAAGTCTTTAACAGGAACACAAGAGAACGTCTCTAGAGATGTGACCAAGGTGAAGGCAGAGATCATCTGGGCTGGACGGCTTAAGTAGGCAGGACTGACGAGCAGGATATCATCAACAGGTGAGTCACTGTGGAGAGGAAGGAGCTGGCAATTAGCCGACAGCTGAGTAGCCAGCTTTGTGAAGGAAGGGCTGAGCCCAGCCCTGACACTATTAAAGGTAACCATCCTCACCTGTGATCTGTTTGTAATTAGTGTGTGTGTATAAAAGGTCAATGAGTTTCTGGACTCCTGACAGACCCTTGCATCTTTCATCCAGTGCTGCACTGACGTTTCTGGATTCTGAGTCATGGGGAAAGCAAAAGAATTGTCATAGGATCTGCGGGAAAAGGTAGTTGAACTGTATAAAACAGGAAAGGGATATAAAAGGTTATCCAAGGAATTGAAAATGCCAATCAGCAGTGTTCAAACTCTAATCAAGTGTTTCAATTGTTTTTATTAAATTTTTATACACATAAAAACAAAAACGTTCCATTTCAAGACCATATAAAAATAAATATATCGACATATACATACACATTCATAATACACAAAACGTAAAACACAATTGACACAGACATGGATTTATCTCATAATATAGTCCATCATGTTAAATATATTCCACCAAACCCCCCCTCCCCCCCTGCCCAGCCCTCAAGTCCCCTCTCCCTAGAGGAGAAAAAAAAGAGGGGGGGAAACACCTGTTCCACTCAAAGGTGCTTGTGCTTGTAATTAGTGCTCTAGTCCCCTTCCTATAACATTAAATACTTAGTGCCGTTCCTCAAACTCTAATCAAAAAGTGGAAAATGAGGGGTTCTGTTGAAACCAACCCACGGTCAGGTAGACCAACTAAAATTTCAGCCACAACTGCCAGAAAAATTTTTCAGGATGCAAAAAATAACACAAATAACTTCAGGTGAAATACAGGACTCTCTGAAAACATGTGGTATGGCTGTTTCAAGATGCACAATAAGGAGACACTTGAAGAAAGATGGGCTGCATGGTCGAGACGCCAGAAGAAAGCCATTACTACACAAATGCCACAAAGTATCCGCTTACAATATGCCAAACAGAACAGAGACGAGCCTCAAACCTTCTGGTACAAAGTTATTTGGAGTGATGAGACCAAAATTTAGCTTTTTGGCCACAACCATAAATGCAACATTTGGAGAGGAGTCAACAAGGCCTATGATGAAAGGTATGGAGGTGGATCGCTGATGTGTTGAGGATGTGTGAGCTACAAAGGCACAGGAAATTTGGTCAAGATTGTTGGCAAGATGAATGCAGTATGTTATCAAAAAATACGAGGAACATTTGCATTCATCAGCCAGGAAGCTGCGCATGGGACATACTTGGACATTCCAAGATGACAGTGATCCAAAGCACAAAGCCAAGTCGACCTGTCATTGGCTACAGCAGAATAAAGTGAAGGTTCTGGAGTGGCCAGCTCGGTCTCCTGACCACAATGTCATTGAGCCACTCTGGGGAGATCTCAAAACGTGCAGTTCATACAAGACAGCCCAAGAATTTACAGGAACTGGAGGCTTTTTGCAAAGAGGAATAGACAGCTTTACCATCTGAGAAGATAAAGAGCCTCATCCATAAATACCACAAAAGACTGCAAGCTGTCATTGATGTTAAAGGGGCAATACACGGTATAAAGAACTGGGGTATGTAAACTTATGATTTGGGTAGTTTCTGTTGCCATTATGATTTAAAAAGAGTAAACACAGTTGATTGATAATAAATGGCTTCAGCCAAACACTAACCATGAAAGAAAAGTTTGTGTTATCATTCATATTTTCTGAAAAATGGCCAAGAAATCATAAATTCTACCAGGGTATGTAAACTTATGAGCACAACTGTATATTGCTCCTACGCTTGGCTGATCCTCTGCTGCTTGGTCTTCCCTCTCTAGTCCCAATCCTCCTTCTGCTATAGCTTTCCCGTATTTATACCACATGTGCCGTCTGCTAGTTGCTCCATTCCAGTCCGGACCCCACTCGCCGCCTTTCTGCTCCACACTGCTCACCACATCTGCACTAGACACTCCCAAAATATATATACTGTACATGTGAACTAGAAGTGACTTCTGATGACATCCGGTTTGCTTGTTGATTTCCCAGTGCATCCTGGGATATCTCATACCTGCAAAACCTCCAAAACAAAGCAAAACTAATTCTGAATAAAAGGCCCTCAAAAGCTTCAGGTGTTGTAAACAAGTGTTGTCATAAACTTCTATGGAGGCTTTGGAGATGCTTTGAAACACCAAGAAAGTAATATGGGGTATATTTTTCGAAGTAAAGAAAAACAAAGCAAACAGAATAGTGTGAACAGGGTTGTAAGGTGACCATTTTATATAGTGACAGGAGCTTTGTTTGACATTGTTTGACTTTAAAAAAAGTGTATCCAATGCCACATTTTGAAGCAAGTGTAAACGAGTCCTAAAACAGGAAGAGTGTTACTGACTGGATCGCCAGGTGAAAGTAAAGGTGAAAAAAGCCATGAAAAAAAGGAAATCAAGGTAGCCACCACATTTGAGGATTGGTAAGGTGTAATATATTTCATTTTTGTTTCGGGGTAAATACTGCTTTAATTTAATTTTAAAAAAAGGCTATGGATCTCTTGATATGGGGGGGGGGGCGGATCCAACATCACAATTTTAACAGCAATACAATACAGAGAAAAAAAAACACTTAAGCAATAGCATGTGAAAGTTAACACATCCCCCACCAGTTTTAAGTCAAACTCCATATGTAATATCATAAATGCATTGTCCAGAAACCTCCAACAATGAACAATAGGAAATGTTTTCCAGTAAAGTTCATTGTGATTCAGATAAATGGAATCTGCTGCTTTTAAGATGGATAGGAGCTTTTCAAATGTATAATCAGAATTCTTCAATTGTACTCAATCACATGGAGAAAAAATCCACTGCGGCATGCCATGTACATGCAAACAAACCCCCTCTCCATCAAAAACTTCAATACAATGTTTGTAGTATGATTGTTAAATATTGATGTTGAGAATGGGATAGTGGATTTTTCCCCATATAGAATGATCCATGCCCATGTTTTTATGGAAATAAATAATTTAAAACAGACTATGATTTTATATCTATAGAGAATTATTCTTCTAATATATACCCAATACCCTCAGATAGTAATTTTACAAGAAACGTGGAGTGATATATATGCAGATATAAGGAGATAAATACCTTTCTTTTTTTTTAACCAGAAAAAAACAAGTTTATTGAGATGCAAACAAGGTATACATATATACATTTGACAGAATCATAATAGGTATAGAGACTTTTCAGAAAGTGAAGTTCCAACACTAGGAAACATAAACATTTTCTTTTTTTTATACAGGGTGGAGTACACAAAGATTGTGGCACAAATTGATTTGGGATACATTCCCAAGTATCCTACACACCTTGGAGTGGGATCATTAAGTGCAAGTCTCACCGTCCTCCAGCCATCTATCCCAGACACTAGAAAATTTCTGTGGGTGACCTCTGTGAATGAATATCATTTTCCTTAATGGAAGGATATTATTAATTTCCCTTTTCCACCCCTGCAGTGTTGGGGTTAAAGCCTGCATCTACCCTTTGGCGATAACTTTCCTTGCTAAGAATAGGGTTTCATATATAAAGATAGCTTGGTACTTGTCCACATCAATGTCAGGCAGTAGACCCAGGAGGCATAGCTTATGGTCCATACCCACAGGGGAGCCCATGCTATCATGTAGAAACTGGATCACATGTAGCCAGTAAGTCTGTATGTTCGGGCAACTCCATAACAGATGGTAGAATGTACCGGGGGCCAGCAAGCACATTGGACACAAAGGGTTTCTTGTAGGTTGAAACTTAGCTAGTTTCAGGGGTGTTAAGTATGCATGATGTACAATATACAGTTGTGTCAGCCTGTCTGAGAGTTTAGGAAAAACCGTCTTAACACCTTCTAGGATTTCTTCCCAGTTTGAATTATCAATAGGGCCAGCATCCTGCTCCCATGCTAATTTGGCTGTCTGGGAAACCCTGTGCACTCTATTAAGGTGGATAATATAGTATAAATTTGAAATAATCTTAGTCGGGTCTGCCCCAAATATGATGGCAAGGACCGGTGGTGTGTCGATAGCCATGGTGATGTTGGCAGCCTGTATCAGGATCTCATGTCTGAGTTGCAGATATTAAAATAGGTGATTCGGAAGTGAAAATTCTTCCTTGAGTTTTTAAAACTTTTTGGGTCCAATCTCTGTCAAGGCTTGGGACAGGTAGAGCCCATGCAGCCCATAGCTGTGGTTCAGGTACAGTACTCAACTCAGGCAGATGACCGTTAAACCATAATGGGGTGTGGGAATGTACGTGTGATCGATTTTGCTTCTTTAGTGCTATGTCCCATATCTTCTGGTGATGTGACAACATCCCTGTGTTATAGCGGGGAGATGTAAAGCCGCATTGCCCTTTTCAGAGGATGGCCTGATAGGGGTGTGTAAGGAACTTCCTGGTTTGTCACACACTAAAGTCCTATATCGATGGGATTCGACAGTATTAATATAGTACAAGTGTGAGAGTTGTGAAGCCACATAGTAGTCTTGGATATCCGGGAGGGAACATCCTCCTTCTAAAGCAGGGTTTTTAAGAATATGCCATGCCAATTTATGTCTACCTTGGTCCCAAACAAATGAGTTTAGAATGGCTTCCATCTGTTTGAAGACTTTAAGGGGGATGTACAGCGGGGCATGCCAGACCACATATAAAATTTTGGGTAACAATATAATTTTTACTAGAATTATTCTACCCATTACCCATAGGAGTAGTCTTGACCAGGTCTGGGTTTTGGATTTAAGGACCGCAAACAGGGGCTCCACATTAAGTGAGACATAGTCCCTAAGGTTTCTTGTGACCTTCACTCCCAGGTATTTAATCTTTTGTAAGTTCTGGAAACACAACAGGTGGAGGAAAGTGATCCAGAGGGAAAATTTGAGACTTGTCCCAATTAATCCGCAGGCCTGAGTATTTACCTATTGTCTCTATAACAGACAAAGCCGTTTGTAACAAAGGTCCCTGATCAGCTAGGTAGAGTATGGTATCATCAGCGTAGAGGCCTATTTTTTCCCAGGAGTCTCTCCGTTTGAGGCCTATTATGTCCGGACTTGCTCTAATGGCAATAGCCAAGGGTTCTGCTGCAAGGGCATACAGTAGTGGTGATAGGGGGCAACCCTGTCTTGCGCCCCTCTCCAGGGAGATCTGGTCTGATCTCACCCACCCATTCACTAACACTCGTGCTTTTGGGGTCTGATAGAGAAGTTGCACCCACTTGATGAAGTTTGGGCCAAATCCATAGCAGCGCAGGCATTCCCATAGATATACCCATTCGACAGAGTCGAATGTCTTGGCTGTGTCTAGGGCTACTACCACCCTAGTTCCTGCATTATCATGTTGAGCTTGGATGTTCATAAACAGCCGCCTAATATTCATCGCAGTGTTCTTCCCCGGCATAAACCCGGTTTGGTCTGGGTGTATGAGGGAGAGTATAACTGTGTTTAACCCGAAAGGATAAAACTTTTACTAGTATTTTGATATCCACTGGCAAGAAGGATATAGGCCGGTACGATTCTGGATAATGGGGATCTTTGCCTGGTTTGGGGAGGACTACAATCTGAGCTTCTTGCATAGAAGGGGGAAGTATGCGCAGTTCAAAAATGGATTGAAATAAGACCTTTAGCTTAGGGGTGAGTGTTTCCGAATATGTAGTGTAGAATTCCAAGGGCAGGCCATCTAACCCCGGTGCCTTAGATTTAGTTAGTTGGGAAAGCGCTGTGGTAATATCCTGAGTAGTTATAGGAGCTTCCAACATCTGAACTGGTTCTGAGTTTAGGCGTGGGAACTGTAATGTGTGCAAATATGTTCGGATCTCCTGGGATGTGTAGTTACACTGAGATCTATATAAGCCCCCATAAAAACTCAGAAACCTGCTTGCCACCGGTGGGGGTCTATAATAACTGTTCCATCTAGTTCCGCCAAGAAGACTACCACGGGGGGCTTATCATCTAGCTGGGCAAGATAGGCTAGCAGCTTCCCTGCCTTTACCCCGTGTTTGTACACCTGCGTTTTACAGAAGGACAAATGCTGTTTGGCTTTTTCAATATATAACTGTGATACGACTCGGGCCTGCATCTTAACTCTATTTAAAATGTCAGGTGATGGAAGGGTGTTATGGGCTTCTCCCAGTTCCCGTAGTTTATCTTCTGACATGCGCACTATCACTTTGGATGCTTTTTTGAGTCTAGATATCCTAGTATCCAGTACCCTTCGTACATGAAGTTTAACCACTTCAATACCAGACACTTTCACCCCTTCCCGCCCAGGACAATTTTCAGCTTTCAGCACTGTCGCACTTTGAATGACAATTGCGCGGTCATGCTACTCTGTACCCAAACAAAATTTTTATTATTTTGTTCCCACAAATAGAGTTTTCTTTTGGTGGTATTTGATCACCTCTGTGGTTTTTATATTTTGCTAAACTAAAAAAGAACATTTTTGAAAAAAAAAAAGTTTTTCTTCCTTTCGGTTATAAAATGTTGTTTTCTCCTTCACTGACGGGCACTGATGAGGTGGCACTGATGAGGCGGCACTGATGAGCTGGCACTGATAAGGTGGCACTGATATGTAGAATTGATGGGCACTGATATGCGGCAATGATATGCAGCACTGATGGGCACCAATAGGCGGCACTGATATGCAGCACTGATGGGCACTGACTGGTGGCACTGATGGGCACTGATAGGCGGTACTGATTGGCACTGACAGGTGGCACTGATGGGCAGCACTGATGTTGAGGTACTGACAGGTTTTACTGCTGGGCACTGAGATGGGCACTGACTGGCACTGTGGTGGGCACTGATTAGCACTGATATGGGCACTGATTGGCACTTTGATGGGCACTGTGAGCTATGTTTTAATTGGGAAACTAATTTTGTCCCTTACTCCCCGCACATTCCATGTCAAGAATTTAATCGTGGTCATTTAGACAGTGGGTTGTACATAGTGGATCGGACCAGCAAGACCACAACATACAGGAGCATTATCCTCAACATCTGTGTACCATGACCCGTATTGTATATATATCTTCCATAGATGCATCCCAAAACCAATATAAACAGTCATTATAACAAATAACACTAGCACTTTGGCCCTTAAACTGGGCAACAACCCTTCCTCCCAGCTCTGCACCTCCCTAACATGGTGAGGACATCAGACACCCATAAGTAACAGAGCAACATTCATCCAGCAGGTAATTCTGGCTGGAGGTACACAGCTTAAGTCCAGTTTTTGGTATGTTGCACCAGTAACTCCCATTCCTAGAGGGACGATTGTTCACTGTACAATGCTTGGGAGTTAGTGGGGGAAGAGCAATACTCCCTGGTATTCCGGTACTGTGCTTCTCTTGCCCTCCAACATGTTGAACACCGTATAGGTATTCCTGTAGGATAGTTAGATCCGGGTATGTAAACAAAGTGTTGAGAGTCACATATGCTCCATATGCACCCAGGTGATCTAGCAATCCAGGAGTGAGAGTCGGTTCAGGCCATGGAAACCCCCCCAAACCCCAGAATATCTTGGGAGACAGTATATGTGGAACTTTGCTTGTACTCCCTCACCCTCACTGCAAGTCCAGAGCTGTGGTAGGCCCCAGGCTCCATATGTCAGTATGAGAAGGGAGGCATCATGGGCTATGTAGGGGGCAGGGGGGGAGACAAGCATGGGCATCAGTTCTCAGGGGGATTAATCGAACGTACTTACTGTAGCGACCATCCGGAGCATCCATTAGGCCTGTCTCCCATGCCACGGTCGTGGCAGGGGTCTCAAAAAATTGCACCCGGTCGTCTTCCTCCACACTGGCCGGAAAGAGCATGGCATACTTGAGGTTGAGCACCCTGAGGCGACGCTTGACGTCCTGGAACTGTGACCGTTTCCTTTGCACTTCACTAGAAAAGTCTGGGAACACTGCTACATGACCGTTACCCCCTTGTATGTTTCCCTTCTCTCTGGTAAGCCCCATGATCTTGTCCCGGTCTCTAAAATTCAGAAATTTTGCAATATAGGTTCGGGGGGGTGCTCCTGCAGGTGCAGGCTTTGCTGGTATATGATGTGCCCTTTCCACCGCAAATATGACTGAAAAGGCCTCCCTGCCATACTCTTTTATGAGGAGATTCTCCAGGTACTCTTTACCTTCAGCTCTTTCTGGTAATCTGAGGTTGCATCGGCGGATTCTGTTCTCCAGGTCGTCCTGATGGGAGTGGAGCTGTTGGATCTGCCTCTGCATGTCCTCACTGGTATGCTGCAAGGTGTGTAAAATATCCTCGGCATTGCTGATACGGGTTTCAGTTTCAGTAACCCTGTCCTTTAGTTTAAAGAGGTCTTGCCTCAGGAGTGAAATATCGATCTTCACCTCGTCTATTTTAGCCGTAAGGGTGCCCTGAGGAGCATATCGGTATTCAGCCAGCTTTTCCGCCGTTACGGGTGTCTTTTTTTTGGGCGGCGACATAGTGTGTCCTGGGGTCCACAGGCAGCTTTGTGAGTAAAGAGGTACACGGAGTCACGATCAGGCTATTTCACAGGAGAATCGGCAAGAGGAGCTCCCGCTATCCACGTCTTACTCCATCACTTGCCAGGCCACGCCCCCCAGTTAAATACCTTTCTAGCGCTATTTTAAACTTTATAAAGTTTGTATTATTTCACTGCTGCAAAAGAAAAAAGAAAAAAAACATGCCTTTAATCCCACTGTATATAATCTTTGAACTCTGGATAAATTTCAGTCATGGCCCAACAGGGGCCATTACAGAAATCAAGTTACTGGCATCCATATTTATGTAATACAGAATACTGGAAAAATTACAAAGACAGTAAGGTTGATTTGTTAAAGGCAAACAGGCTGTTCTCTTTGCAAGGGGACTCACCCTGGAGCCTAGTGAATAAGCTGAAATTTCACTTTTCAAAGAATACACAATCTTGTGCAAGGACATTTAAAAACAGCGGCAAAGTTCACCCAATGTAAAGCGATCAGGGGACGGCAAGCCTGCCAAGCGTTTAAATAAATGGGGATGTGCCTCAAACATCCTGCAACCCTCGTGCAATGCACATGGTTGCAGCAGATTTGATGCCAAAATGGAGTTACATAGTTACATAGTAGGTGAGGTTGAAAAAAGACACAAGTCCATCAAGTCCAACCTATGTGTGATTATGTGTCAGTATTACATTATATATCCCTGTATGTTGCGGTTATTCAGGTGCCTATCTAATAGTTTCTTGAAGCTATCGATGCTCCCCGCTGAGACCACCGCCTGTGGAAGGGAATTCCACATCCTTGCTGCTCTTACAGTAAAGAACCCTCTACGTAGTTTAAGGTTAAACCTCTTTTCTTCTAATGTTAATGAGTGGCTGCGAGTCTTGTTAAACTCTCTTCTGCAAAAAGTTTTATTTCTATTGTAGGGTCCCCAGTACGGTATTTGTATATCGAAATCATATCCCCTCTCAAGCGTCTCTTCTCCAGAGAGAATAAGTTCAGTGCTCACAACATTTCCTCATAACTAATATCCTCCAGACCCTTTATTAGCTTTGTTGCCCTTCTTTGTACTCGCTCCATTTCCAGTACATCCTTCCTGAGGACTGGTGCCCAGAACTGGACAGCATACTCCAGGTGCAGCCGGACCAGAGTCTTGTAGAGTGGGAGAATTATCGTTTTATCTCTGGAGTTGATCCCCTTTTTAATGCATGCCAATATTCTGTTTGCTTTGTAAGCAGCAGCTTGGCATTGCATGCCATTGCTGAGCCTATCATCTACTAGGACCCCCAGGTCCTTTTCCATCCTAGATTCCCCCAGGGGTTCTCCCCCCAGCGTATAGAATGCATTCATATTTTTGCCACCCAAATGAATTATTTTACATTTTTCTACATTGAACCTCATTTGCCATGTAGTTGCCCACCCCATTAATGTGTTCAGATCTTTTTGCAAGGTTTCCACATCCTGCGGAGAAGTTATTGCCCTGCTTAGCTTAGTATCGTCTGCAAATACAGAGATTGAACTGTCTATCCCATCCTCCAGGTCGTTTATGAACAAATTAAAAAGGATTGGTCCCAGCACAGAACCCTGGGGAACCCCACTACCCACCCCTGACCATTCCGAGTACTCCCCATTTATCACCAACCTCTGAACTCGCCCTTGTACCCTTGTTTTCAATCCATGTACTCACCCTATGGTCCATGCCAACGGACCTTATTTTGTACAGTAAACGTTTATGGGGAACTGTGTCAAATGCTTTTGCAAAATCCAGATACACCACGTCTATGGGCCTTCCTTTATCTAGATGGCAACTCACCTCCTCATAGAAGGTTAGTAGATTGGTTTGGCAAGAACGATTCTTCATGAATCCATGCTGATTACTGCTAATGATACCGTTCTCATTACTAAATTCTTGTATATAGTCCCTTATCATCCCCTACAAGAGTTTACATACTATTGATGTTAGGCTAACTGGTCTGTAATTCCCAGGGATGTATTTTGGGCCCTTTTTAAATATTGGTGCTACATTGGCTTTTCTCCAATCAGCTGGTACCATTCCAGTCAGTAGACTATCTGTAAAAATTAGGAACAACGATCTGGCAATCACTTGACGGAGTTCCCTAAGTACCCTCGGATGTAAGCCATCTGGTCCCGGTGATTTATTAATGTTAAGTTTCTCAAGTCTAATTTTAATTCTGTCCTCTGTTAACCATGGAGGTGCTTCCTGTGTTGTGTCATGAGGATAAACACTGCAGTTTTGGTTACTGAAGCCCCCCGATTCACTCGTGAAGACTGAGGAGAAGAATAAATTCAATACCTTCGCCATCTCCCCATCCTTTGTAACCAGATGTCCTTCCTCATTCTTTATGGGGCCAATATGGTCCGTCCTCCCTTTTTTACTGTTTACATACTTAAAGAATTTCTTGGGATTTTTTTTGCTCTCCTCAGCTATGTGTCTTTCATGTTCTACCTTAGCCGTCCTAATTGCACTCTTACATTTCTTGAAGTAGGCAGTAAGGAGGCATTGCATTGCGCCCTTATTGCCTGTCAGTAGCCTGGGTTTACACTTATGCAATTGCAGACACCGCATGTGATTTGCACCGCATTCCTGTACACATCACATGTGATGTCCGTACAATGCAAATTCAGCCATACAAACTGTTTGTATGGCTGAAATTACATCGCATTAGCGTCAAAATGGTGCAGCACCCTTGTTTTGGTCCGCGCTGGAATCGGATCGCATTGGGTGTTCAGACACATGCGATCCGATTCCATCCAATTCCACAGTTCGCACTGTGCTCTGCGAATCAATTTGGGGGTAAAATTGACTTTATATTGACACCCGCAGCGGTTCGCAGAGCAGAGTGTGAACTCCTTGCGATTCAGATATGATGCGAGAACCTGCACAGGAATCGCTGTGGTTCCCGCATCACACTAGTGTGAACCCAGCCTTAGGCACATGTCTAAATCTTCCCTAAAGTTGTTGTTTTTTTACTATTTATGACTAAAAGTTGTATTCGTAAAAATTTGGAGAGATATTTGTCTTGGGAAACTCCATGGACTTTCCTTCTGTGTGATTACGAGCCACTACTCCTACTACTATTTCCTCTACAGGTTGAATGTTATTCATTCATACAATATAGTGAAAATCAGGCAAATACTATAATATGGCCACTAGATGGAGCTGATGATCATAGGAAATGATCATTTATTTACTATGACTGTCAGCTCAAACTATAGGCCATAATGTGGTATTTTCTCTTTTTTAAATCAAGTGTCTTTTCTGCATGTCATAGCCAAGAGGGTCTAAAAAAAAAAAAAAAAAGATATAGATTCTGAAAATGCATTGGGAGCTTTCACGGCTCTGCTGCTGCTTGATCTGTGCCATCTATTGAGGTGATCCAGTGAATGTAGCAGGCTCAGATACAATGTCTTGAAAAAGTATTCCTACCCCTTGAAATTTTCCACATGTTGTCTTGGTAGGTTTGCAATTGTGCCATACTCTTTCCATTTTCGGATGATGGATTGAACAGTGCTCCGTGAGATATTCAAAGCTTGTTTTTTTTATAACCTAACCCTGCTTTAAACTTCTCCACAACTTTATCCCAGACCTGTCTGGTGTGTTCCTTGTCAATTCGATATTCCAATCGCACACGTTCCCGGTCAAATGGCACAAAAATAATGGGTGCTGTAGTGATTACCAGTTGGGTTCTGGAAGCATCAAACAAACGTACATCTTCGCCAGCACACCATGGATCAGCAAAAAGTTGTTAATGAAAAGAAGTTACATCACAAAAGAGGTGCAACGTTTCGGGGCCACGCAGGACCCCTTCGTCAGGCAAGTGATGGCATCACTTGCCTGATGTAGGGGTCCTGCGTGGCCCTGAAACGTTGCACCTTCATGATGCTGTTTGTTCACTAAGGTTCTCTAACAAACCTCTGAGGGCTTCACAGAACAGCTGTGTTTATACTGAGATTAAATTACACACATGTGGACTCTATTTAATAATTAGGTGACTTCTGAAGGCAATTCGTTCCACTAGATTTTAGTTAGGGGTATCAGAGTAACGGGGGCTGAACACAAATGCACGCCACACTTTTCAGATATTTATTTGTAAAAAAAAAAATGTTGAAAACCATTTATCATTTTCCTTCCACTTCACAATTATGTGCCACTTTGTGTTGGTCTATCACATAAAATCCCAATAAAATACATTTATGTTTTTGTTTGTAACATGTCAAAATGTGGGAAATTTCAAGGGGTAGGAATACTTTTTCAAGGCACTGAACATGATACAGGTGTTTGTAAATACTTTTCTCCCTATTCATCAGACATCTTCACAATTTTGTTCTCACTTCATAATTGTCATTTTTCCATGTGAATTTATCCTTCAGCAGTCAAATATCAGGCTTTACATAAATAGTACTGTACAAAGCAGTATCCTGTGCGCTGTCCTTGGTGCTGATCCTTGGATTAACAATATTTGCCTGGAAAGGAGCATTTTTATTTATTTGTTTATTTTACAAAAATAAAGGGGTTATGTTTCAGCCCTCCTCAAAAAAGCAAAACCCCTCCTACAGAGAATCTCTCACTTTGGTGATGATCACCTGACATGCATTAAATGACAAGGGACTTTCTGGTTTCATCTAGTACAGGTATCTGACTTTGTGTTTATATTCTTTACATTAACTTCTAGTAAAACCATGTGTAGAGAACTGAAAGTGGGTGGAGTAGCACTAAGAACCAGCCAATGGACAGTGTCAATCAAACACTGGGAGCTTGCTGATAGGAGAGAAGAAGAGCAGGGTAGACCTCACAGTGATGCTCCTTCATTGGCCAATAAGCCTTGCTAGATGTAGGGAAATGACTGTGTTGCAACCAATTGCTGACCAGGCTTTTTCTGGCATTTTTGTTTACAAGTTTAAATCAGTATTTTTTTGCCTGAAAATTACTTATAACCTCCAAACTTTATACATTTTTTTTAGCAGAGACCCAATTGGATAAAATGGCGATCATTGCAATTTTTTATGTCACATGGTATTGGCGCAGCGGTTTTGCAAACACAATATTTTGGGAAGAAATAATGAATAAAAAAACCCAAAAAAACCCCAATAGTTACCCCAATTTTTTGTATAGTGTAAAAGATGATGTTACACCGAGTAAATAGATACCTAACATGTCACCTCTTAAAATTGTGCACGCTCGTGGAATGGCGACAAACTACAGTACTTAAAAATCTTCATAGGTGACACTTTAAACGCCTTTACCTGTTCAGAGCTACAGAGGAGGTGTAGCACTAGAATTATTGCTCTAACGTTTGCAGCAATACCTCACATGTGTGATTCGAATACCGTTTATATATGCATGCGCAACTTACGTATGCGGTCTCTTCTGCATGCGAGCAAGGAGGGATGGGGGCACTTGAAATTGTATCCCTTATAATAGAAATAAAGATGACAGGTCCTCTTTATGGGTCAAAAAGACCCAAATATCTTTACCTTTAAAAGCAAAAGATAAAAAAATATATATATATATATTTCCAGCCTGGACCGGAAGTGACGTCATGGCGGCGCTCCGGTCCTCCAAGGCCATAGAGTTGATCAAAGAGTTTTAACTCTTTGATTGTCTATGGAAGCAGCCAGCCGCACCGCTGGATCGTTTCTCAGGTGAACCGGCGGAAACGGAAAGCCCGAGCAACACTGGTGCTTCGGAAACAGTTCCAGTGGCTCATGAGAAAGGCAGCCACCTGAAGAAACAACAGTACCGGGGTTAAGGGTGATATCTTCAGGCATAATCCTGGTAAACCACTTGCAGACTGCAACGTATATATATATACCTAGGTAGCAAGGATAACTTGCCACACATTTGTGGCAGTATTGAATTGTAAGTCTTGTGAACTTGCTGCACATCTTACCTGGCAAGTTGTACACTTGCAGAGCACTTGAAGCACAAATTCTAGTTGACACTTTTCCAATTTGTAGCACATTTGCGTGGCAAGTCTTTAGCAAGAGCAAATTTGCAGTGGTGAGTCTACAGCAAGAGCCCTGCAAGTCTCAAGCAAGTCCCCGCAAGTCTATAGCAAGAGCCCTGCAAGTCTACAGCATGGGGCCCCGCAAGTCTATAGCAAGACCCCCGCAAGTCTTTAGCAAGACCCCCGCAAGTCTATAGCAAGAGCCCTGCAAGTCTACAGCATGGGGCCCCGCAAGTCTATAGCAAGAGCCCCGCAAGTCTACAACATGGAGCCCTGCAAGTCTATAGCAAGAGCCCCGCAATCTACAGCATGGGGCCCCGCAAGTCTATAGCAAGAGCACCGCAAATCTACAGCATGGGGCCCCGCAAGTGTATAGCAAGAGCCCCGCAAAGTCTATAGCAAGAGTCCGGCAAAGTCTACAGCACGGGCCCTGCAAAGCTATAGCCAGAGTTATGCAAGTCTCCATTTTTGGCAAGAAGAAAGAAGCAAGCAGCGCAAATCTATAATCCCCCAATCTGGTGATAGTGACCCCACTGCTGTTCACCTAATCCCTTACTGTACACGTGTGAAATACATTCAGTCCAGGGCCGTCTTTAAGGCAGGGCAAAAGGAGCAGCTGCCCTGGGCCCTGTCATTGTTGTGGGGCCCAAAGCAGCTGCATAATACTTGCCAACTATCCCAGTTTAAATTCCCTTGTCCCGTGAAGTTTTAACCCTGTGCTGTGTCCCGATATCTCAGTGTGAAGTGCTGGTACTAATGCTGCCCAGCTCTTCCCTATTGTTGTGTACAGATGGCTCACCTGCAGACCCTGTGTTTATATGTAAATAACCGGAATTTATATATGTAAATAGCGGCGGCATTCATAAGTAAATAGCTGCAGCCAGCGGCATTCATATGTAAAAAAAGGTGGCATTCATATGTATATCATGCACCCCTGCAGTAAGGAGATGATGTGCTGTAACCTCTAGCAACCAGTGAGCAGTATTACTGTACAGTAATCTCTAGCAACCAATTAACAAGCAAAAATCATTTGCTGTAACCTCTAGCAACTAATCATAATGATATACTGTAACCGCTGGCAACCAATCGCAATCACTGCCTGATCTGATATAGTAAACTGATTTTAAGTCTAGCTGCTATTTATTGTATGTCTCAGAGCAGGTGGAGAGTGAAATTGCATGGGGGGGGCAAGACATTTTTTGCCCAGGGTCCAATCAATATTAAAGACGGCTCTGATTCAATCCATTGCATAAAATAATTAATCTATTATGGAAAAATGACTTGTTTCTATGAAAACAATTAAAGTGCAAATGCTGTTAAAAAAAAAAAGTACAAAAGGAAAAAATTGTGTGCTGACACGGTGAACAAAAAGTGCTTAGTGCAAGAAAATTATATTCATTAGAAAAGTGCATGTGTAGCAATAGCCCCGAAGAAGCGGCTTTTGTTTGTTCAGTCCATTACTTTGCATCTCAACCCTAATAACAGGCTCAGCCCCCTCTGGCACACCTAGCAATAGTGTAAGTGCAATGACCAACGAGAAACACACACGTCATAATAAAAATACAGAAATTGTCTTTACTGCAATATTTCTGTGGAAGAATAACAAGCAGTAACAGTATATAGTCAAGGAATCAACTAGAGAGCAATAACTGAGATTTAAGAGCAATATAGCTCTCAGTCGTATATATTCAAGCTGCTTTCAGGGGATTCCAAACCTGAGAATGTCCCCAAGAGCAAATGCACACTTTATTAGAAAATAAAGCACAATATGGCACTTCAAATTTAGATTGGTTACCTTTATTCAGGTTAGCTCTATGAGTCCAGGCAGGAGGAGAGCAGAGGAATGACTCCCTTTGTGTCAGGCCTCTCTCTTCTCTCCCCTGACACCACAGGCCCAACTTTACACACCTATTCAAGCCAGCAAGTAATGGCTTAACTTCATAGATAAACTGTCCCACACACCCAATGCATATGCAGAGCCCTGAATATGTGTGTGCGGATCCGCATGGCCCTAACAGCTATAGTCCCTTTTGAAGCAAAGATAAGCTTTGATGTCTTCAGCTAGCCACTTTTGTTGGTGCACTTTAACTCCTGGGTAGCAGGGCAAAAAATATAACTGGCCCAGATTATCAAGTGAAACAGACAGGATTTTGTTTTACAAGGTGAAAGGACAATGGTGTCTGTATACAATGTCCCAGAAATGGATAGCCTTATCCTTAATCCCTGTATTACTACAAGTGTCAGCAAGATGACCAATAGCAACGATTTCTGTATACAGTGTTCAAATAACTTTCTGTAGTGCAGTGTCTCTGTTCCCTGCAGATGGGCAGAAATCCCTTCTCACCAAATCCTGCGATCAGGGCCCAAGCGAACGTTGTGGAACAGGCAGGCTTTCATGGCGACCCGACCGGTCCCCTCACACTGGAACGGTTCACCGTTGGTGGAGATGTGCCTCAATATTCACCTGGGATCCCCCTCTCTCAGGCTGGATGTCCAAACTCGCGGTGGAGGCCTGAATCGCGCGGCAGAGATCATCTGAGAGACGGCACCTCTCCCTCAGGTCTGGTCTCTTTACTCTCTCATCGCTGACTGAACTTTACCTCAGAACACACAATGTCTTTTACTTTCCTGTCAGCCAAGCCTGCTGGGATTTGTATTTCTCCCTGTATACCATTTTATGGGGCTGTTTTTGTGTGGGGACTGCAAGTCTCAGAATCCATTACTGCTCTCTCTGCAGTTCAGTACAATCTCTCCCATTGGCTGTTGTAACTGTGCCCTTAATTGGTTTTCCTCTTCCAAACAATAGGGGCACAAGAGAGGCCACTGAATGCAGATCTCTTTGTGTGTCAGCTCATATTACATTTATTCAATCAGTGAAAACAGGAAAAAGGAGGGGGGTGAAAAATCCCCCTTACAACTGCTAGCAGGCAGCTCTCCCTAACTCAAGCTGGAAAGCCTGTGTGCGTTCGGGCCAGCTTGGCAGGATTGTGGGTCATAGAGTGAGGCACCCGGCCCGCTACACATGCATCAAAAATTCATATGTGTTCAAAATATTAGCAGTCCATTTTGCAATCCCAGGAAAAATCCAAGATTATCATCATCACTTTCTTGGATTTTTCCAGGGATTGCAAAATGGACTTCAAATATTTTGAACACATGAATTTTTGATGCATGTACTTTCCTAATGAATAATATCTTGCATTAAGCACTTTTTGTTCACTGTGTCAGCACACCGTTTTTTCTTTTGCACTTTTTTTTAACATCATTTGCACTTGGTTTGTTTCATAGAAGCAAATAATTTTTGTATGATAGATTCATTATTTTATGCAATGACAGAGTTTATCATTATACACGATTGTTGGATTGAATGCATTTCACATGTGTACAGTAAGGGATTAGGTGAATAGCAGTGGGTTCACCCTTACCAGATTGTGGGATTATAGATTTGCACTGCTTGCTTCTTTTTTCTTACCAATTAACTAGTGATCATAGGCATGCGCAGGGGGTGTGACAGGTGTGCCTGGGCACTCCTTAATCACCCCAAGTGCATTAGTACTATTGCTCTGTGTGTAGGTAGGAAGATGGGAAATATCTCCCTCTGGCCAGTTCTGCCATTCATGAAGTGCTACCATACTTTTTTACTGTACTGGCTCTACCATAAGAGTGTGTGTGTGTCTGTAAATATATATATATATATTCACACACACGTGTGTTTTATTTTTTGGTGTGTGCACCCTAATGCAATAGGCTACACACACCTATGCTGGTGATTCACTGGTACTTAGGTGGCAGCAATCTTATTTAATCCCTCGATCTTCCATTAATATTTTGGCACTAGTTTAATCTTGTTTGTCCGAGTGTCTGTTTTTAACAGGTCTATTCACTAATAAGTGAAGAGAGGTGAATTGTCAGAAAAAAATTAGAAAAAAATAATGAAATTTATGAAATTTACCATTTCCCTAAAAAAATGTACCTCAGTTCACTGAATAGTGCATTAAGACAAAACAGGCATTAAAACAAAACTGATCTTTACAGTATAAAAACAGTTATTAAAATATTTGAATAAAATCAATACATAACACTGGATTACATCTTAGTTTTTTTTTTTATTAGGATGAACATTTAACAAAACATAAAAAAAATTATAATATGAAAAAAGAACATTCTCAAAAACAATGATGCAAAAAAAAAAAAAAACACAAAACAAAAATTGCAGTAATATGCGATATGTGATACTATGTGGAACAGTGATAAAGTGCACTAATTCAAGAAGCTAAACAGCAAAAAGACAAATAACGGAAAATCGAATTCAAATACTTATCGTAATTTCCCTTTCCTGACGAGCTCCATGGCAGCACAGGATTTAACTCATAAATTTGAGTCCACCTACAGCCTCAGCATTCTGTAACTAGTCCTACCAAGCTGGGTGGGATCTGTGCTGCCATTGAGCTCGTCAGGAAAGGAAAATTACGGTAAGTATTTGAATTAAATTTTCAGTTTTCCTGACCGCTCCATGTCAGCACAGCTGGGAACTAACTAGCCAAAACAGGGGAGGGATAATGCTACACACTCCTCAATTCTGACTAAAAAAACAGAAGCCAGGATGCCTCTGCCAAACTCAACTGTCATTAAGCCATGAATATGAATACTTTGGTGCCCACGTAGCTGCCTTGCAGATAGTTTCGGACACTCGGCCTGCTGCCACTCTCAAGGTCGAGACCATTCTAGTGAAGGGTGCCATGATTCTCCTGGCACGGCTAACCCTTTTAACTTGTAGGCCAAGGAGATGAGCTTTACCAACCAAGAGGCAATAATCTTGCTGGAAGCCGTAAAATCATTATGTGTTCCACCTGGAATGACAAACAGATGCTCCGACTTCCTGATGGCAGAAGTCATCTTGATTAAACATTTTAAAGCTTGGCCCACATACAATGGGCTAATTTTTTGAGTACTCCCCAAAAGATACATAGGAGGACAACCTCTTGTGTGATATGGACACTGAAGGTCAGTTCAGGCACAAAATTTGAGCATTGGCATGAGACCACCCTGTCTGGAAGTACGCGAGTATGGGTTCTTTAAACCCTAAGGCCACCAATGCTGACTCTTCAAGATGATGTTATTGCCACCACTAAAGCAGTTTTGAGTGAGAGGTGCCACAGGGTGATTGAAGGCGTCTGATGCAATAACGTCCAACAGCAATGGGAGATCCCATTTCAGAAAAAATTTGAGGTTTCAACCAAATTGCATTTTGAAAAACAGTATAATTAAGTGTTGGATGCCCACTGTATGCCAGTGAAGGCAGAGATAGCCAAAATGTGTGCCTATAGCATACTTACGTATAGACCTAAATCAAGCCACGTCTGCAGGCATTTCAGAACAGCCTTCTGATGAGTCCAGCATAAAAATCTTGATCAGCAATAATGCTGGGAATTTTTGCCATATTCTACTATAGGCACAGTTAGCGCTGTCCTTTCTTGTTTTCGTAAGAGTATTTGCAATCTTCACAGAGCATTTAAAATCCATTAGCCTCTGCCTCTCTAGACCCAGGCCATCAGCCTGACCCTGTTAGATGCTGGATGAATAGGACTTTGGAGAAGATTTGATCTTATAGAGGGAGTCAATCCTTGACACTTATGAGGATGAGCACAGGGTACCAAGGCCCTTTTGGCCAATCTGGGATCATCACCATAACTGTCACCTTCCCCCATCACAGCCTCAGCTGGAAGCTGAGAATCAGAGGGAGCAGCAGAAAGGCAAAAGCTGTCTTGGAGATCCACTCTGCAGTCAGCACCTCCACCCCAATTGCTAGCGGATTCTGGGCCCTGGAATGGGACTTCAGCAACTTGGTGTTGACTGGGGATGTGAGCGGTCTACCTCTGGAAGAAAAATACCAAGCTCTGTTTGTTCTCGAAAGACTCGCAGTAGTCTGGACCATTCATTGTCGACCAGACTTGTCCTGGACAAATAGTTTGCCTGAAGATTCTTCTGTCCAGGCACATAGGCCGCAGATATTTGCAGAAGATTGACTTGGGCAGATTCTAGAATTAGAGAAACCTCCTTCAGAAGGGAGAGACTGAGCCTTGTTTCCAGATGTAGGCCACAGTTGTTGCGCTGTCCAACTTTACCAGGGCAGGCTTACAATTTAATTTCTTCAACCACCAGTTTAGGCCACTGGTCCAGAAACACGACTTGAATGGGAGCGAGAGTTAAACTGAGCCTACCTGTGCTGCCGGAGCAAGTCGATTTTTATGGCTCAATCTGAGACATGAAGGATGAAAGATCTACAAATATGGCCTAAAATGCTTGCCTTAATGGACCATGTGTCAATCACCAAAGCCGTACCTATGTCCACAGAGCGGCCACATAGTGCCCCTAAGGCATGTATTTGGGAGGCACAATCCCAAAATAACAGAAAGCATCCTGACATGGAACTCTTTACTGACTTACTGCGTTAGCTTCCCAGTTTTTCCTGGACTCCCAGTCAGAAATGCAGAAGCTAACCTCTCTGGAGTAAGAGTAAGCGTGGAAACTCACTCTTGAGTTTTTCGGTCTCCTTTAACTCAGCAGACATTCATCTTGAGGCAGGAAGCCAAACTGACCACTATTAAATTTAGGCTTGACCTTCTACGATCAAGAAAAAGGCAGTGATAGCGTTTGTCCTTAAAGGCCACAACATCTTCTGATGGTAAGGGCATATATATGGCCAATCCCACAAGGGACACACATTGACCAAAGGGGTGATTCCCAACCCCTGGACACAGGGCCGGTGCTACCACTAGGCAAACTAGGCGGCCGCCTAGGGTACACTACTGTCTAGGGCGCCCGCCACTGGTTTCCCCACTCTCTGTCTCCACAGTATGTACGTTTTTGGTGCTGTATTATAAATACCTCCTGTATTAAATGTTATAACCTCTAGTAGGCGCTGCTGGGATAAAGCTTGCACATCTAGGAGGATGCAGGGGATGCCTCTGCTGCATGTTACTTAGGTGCCCACTCTGTAGTGTCATTATAGAGGTGCAACACTGGAGGACATGTCCTGATGGAACGGAAGCAAACATCCCCTGCGCCCCCTCTATGATCAGTGCTCTCTACTGCAGCTACATGCTTCCTCTAGTGCCGTCTCCTGTGACACTGATGCTCGGGCAAAGGGGGTGGATTCAGGGTCAGAGCCAAGGGGGGGCCGCAAAATGAGGTTTCGCCTGGGGTGTCAAAAATCCTTGCACCAGCCCTGCCTGGACATCTTTCAGTTCAAAGGGGCATACCTTTCACATCCTGCTGTGACAACATACTCCAATCTTGTAGACCGAGCACTTTATCTATCCAACATAAGAGAATTGTCAAGCTGTCCTCTGGATGTACTTCAAATACTTCCAAAGCTTCACTTCTATTTAAAGACATTTCACCAACCTTACCAATCTGGACAAAGGTCGTCCTCATCTTCCTGTTCAGAAGAGACTGAAGAGGATTGATTGGCTTGAGAAGGCCCTGAATAGAAGACTGGACATTGCCAGAATAGATGGCCCTTGCAGAAGATGAATTCAGCAATTCCTTTAGAGCAGTGGTTCTCAACTCCGGTCCTCAGGACCCACTAACAGGCCAGAATTTAAGTATTACCTTGGGGAGATGCAGACTAGAATACTGCAATCACTGAGCAGCAAATGATATCACCTGTGATGTATTTCAGTGATCCTACAAACCTGGCCTGTTAGTGGGTCCCGAGGACAGGAGTTGAGAACCACTGCTTTAGAGTGCCTTGACCATATGCTTAATTTTGACAACTTGGTCACCATCATCTTAATCACAGCCTGCCTGAACAAAGTAGGAATCACATTCATTCACCTCTACTTGGGAAGAAGAACAACCGGTTAGGTGTCATCTTTATCCTTGGTCGCTTGAACAGGGCAACATTCTTGCAGTCATGCTCATCTGTCTTCTCTTTGGAAGAATCTGAAGCAGATTGCTTGCCTGGGAAGGCTTGAGACTGCTCGCGGTAACACTTTCACAGGGTGGGTGGAAACACTCCTTTAGAGTGTATTAACCACAGGCTTAATGAATGTGACAACCTGTTAGGTGTCGCCATCCATATTCTTGGTTTCTTGAAAAAAGCAGAATTATGCAGTCATGTCCATCCGGAATTTGGAAAATGGGCTGTTTCACTTGGTATGGCTAGGCAGCTTCTCATTGCCAGAGTAAGTAACCCTTTCAAAGGGTGAGCAGAAAACACTGCTTTAGAGTGTAATGACAATGTGTTTATTGAATGTGACATCCTATTACGTGTCATCCTTATCCCTGGCTGTTTGAGCCAGAGGGATACATACTGTCTTGCCCATCCGTGTATTCCTCTTAGAGTCTGAAGAGGGAGGTTTTGTTTGGGAAAGCTGTGAGACTGCTCCTTGCCAGAGAATTCAACCCCTTCACAGGGTAAGTGGGAATAACTCCTCTGAGTGTATTGGCAACTTGTTTAATAAAGAAGACAACCTGTTGTTAGGTATCATCATCCTCATCTCTGGTTGCTTAATCAAAGCAAAATTCACACAGTCATGTTCCTCCACATCTTCCCCTTTGGAGAGTCTGAAGAGGCTGATTTGCCTGGGGAGGCTGTTAGACTGGTCATTACCAGAGCATATAACCATATGAAAGCAAGACTCATACAGCCACGTTCATCCACATCTTCTTTATTGAAGAGCCTGAAGAGGGCTGTTTTGCTCTGAGACTGGTTATTACCAATAGATAACCTTTCCACAGGGTTTTGCCTGCCATTTAACAAACCAGCCCATAAAAATAATTTAATGCAGTAAAATAGTTTACTTAGTAAAAAAACCCTAAAGGGTTAACCACTGTTAGAGGGAGACTGAAGCCTCCATCTACAGCCCTGATTCACCAGGTGGTTCTTGAGCTAAACCTTGCCCCGCCAGGAATGAGGACATAATGAAAAAAAGTTTGTTTAGAACAGTGACAAAAAAGGTAGGAATTTTCAACAAAACTACAATAATATTCTGCAATGTACGCAAACCAAGGAAATTGTAGACATCATAAACATGCTTCTCCCCATTTTTTATTATTATTATAATTTTTTTTGCTTGAAAAACTAGAGAGCACATAGAAATATAAAAGGATATCTCATATCTCAACAGGCCAAGGCTGGCTCCAGTAGTCATCCACAGGTGACTCCTCTACCTTCTCTGGAAATGCTGGTCTTTTGAGGGGGTTGGCATAATGGCACAACAATAAAGCAAACATGAGAAGCCACCAACAGGTTATTGCCATGTGTGAACAGACAAAGGGGGTTATTTACTAAAGGAAGATCCACTTTGCACTACAAGTGCACTTGGAAATGCAGCTGCTGTAGATCTGAGAGGGCATACAAAGATAAAAAACAGCATTTTTGGTTGCACATGATTGTATGATAAAATCAGCAGAGCTTCCCCTCAGATCTACAGTGACTGCACTTACAAGTGCACTTGTAGTGCAGAGTGGATTTGCCCTTAGTAAATCAACC
The DNA here is from genome assembly GCA_037952925.1 of Lithobates clamitans. Taxonomy (NCBI): domain Eukaryota; kingdom Metazoa; phylum Chordata; class Amphibia; order Anura; family Ranidae; genus Lithobates; species Lithobates clamitans. The sequence goes on from JBBGZY010001310.1 coordinate 2,341,874, forward strand.
CCAAAGTGTTACTTTGTGTACATGTTATGCAGAGTACTCCCTGTGGAGGAGCTCAGGCTATGCATAGTGGCTGCAGGGAGCAAGGCACCACAATACCCAGCAATGCAGCATTCATTTGGATACAAAGCATTTTTTAAATTTAGCTCACCCATCCTCCGTCTTCCGACCGTAAAAACCGTCACATCGCGGGTTCGCGTGCATAGGGGAGACTCGGCCAACACCGCTGCCCGCTTTACATGGACCCAACGGACTTCAGACAAGGCTGTTAGCCCTGACAAAAGCCGCCCGAAGACCAGCAGCGGGGCTCTCTGGATTATGGGTCATTTAGCCTAGACACCAGGGACTGCATCCAGTCTAATCCACACATGGACGGATGACCAGCCAGGTAGAGGAGCATACCTAGGTCCTGCGCATAAGAGGAAAAAGAAGACTGCCGATACCCAGCTTTGCTGCCATGAAGCCGTCAGGAAATGCATAAATGACTATCCCTAATTTAAAAAAACAAAACAATACAATAATATACGATAATATGTGAAACAGTGATAAAAGTGCTTGAATCAAAAGCAGGTATTCATCTGATTTTACATAAAAAAAAAAATATAAGTCCCAAATATTAAAGTGCATATGCATCAAAGAGTGAAGACCACGTGCTCAAAAAACAGTTCTTGAAAGTTGTGAACACAATTGTTCCCACCATCCAGGCATCTACCAGGGGTGTGCCCTAGCAGCTCACCCACAACAGGTCTAGTGGCACTTTGGTATACAAATCCGTAATGGCAGTTCACGTTCCACTCTCCTCGCCTGCATTAAAATCCACAGCTGGTCTGACAAAGCTTTAATATATAGATCCTTTATGGAAAATCACATTCCACTCTCCTTTCCTAAAAGCACCACTAGACCTGTTGTGGTCTTTGTTTAAGGTGAGCTGCTAGCATATAAAAAATTCCAAATTGTGCTCCACCAATGGGATATTAGGGTTAGTCACTCCTTGATTTCTACCTCTCTGAACTCCATATCAGATCTCATGGATACCACTCACCTCTCTACACACCATGCCCCAGCACCAATTAAAGAAAAACCTTACACACAGCAAGGAGCAATGATGACAATTCAGCCACAGTAACCCCTGTGGTAGGATAACTATTACTAGGGTTGTCCCGATACCACTTTTTTAGGACCGAGTACAAGTACCGATACTTTTTTTCAAGCACTCGCCGATAC